>VZRO01000011.1:319648-451972 GCA_013397915.1 Daphoenositta chrysoptera | reverse complement strand
GGCGGGGCCGGGAGCGCCTTACCGAGCGCGGGGGAGCGGCTGCACTGCCCTGCCCGGCGCGGGGGATGCGCGGGGCCGCCGAGTGCCTGCGGTAGCCCCTGTCCGCCCTTTCGCCCCGCGGTTCCGCTCGGTGGCAGCGGGCGGGAGGTGCCCGGGAGGGGACGGTGCTGGGAGCGGAGCCCGAGCGGCTCCGCTCCTGCCGCGCGCGGGCGGCGCGTGGATGTGCTGCAGCTGGGGAAAATCCCGGTTATCAGCGGGAACTGGCCAAGTTCGTCCGGTGTCCGTGCAGTTCGCTTCGGCAAGTGTCCGCTGCCGGTGTGCGCGGGGGAGGGGAGGAGGAAGGGCTTGGTGCGGTAAGGCGGCAGAACTGCACCATTTGCGAAGTGCTCCATCACCCTGCGGGGACGGGCGGCCCGGGCTCCGGGAGAACCCCCGGCCGGGCGCTGGTCTGCGTTAAAATCAGGAGCCTGGTAAAGATGTCACATGGTTTGGGCATTATGAGGCTGAGGTCGCAGCTTTGCATCTTTAAATAGCCACCGTGGCAGGTTAAAAGAGTAGAGCCCAAAGATCGCCAAAAATCGGGTATCAGGGCAGTTGCGCAAAAAACGTATTCCTTTTTGCTGGCGGAGCGAAGCCTGTACGCCTGTGTCGGGTTTGCATGGGTTACGTCTGCTGCTGTGTAACGAGCCTGTAAGAATGTCAATGTGCAATTTGAGATTAGGCTACAAATTTTGTAACAGCCACATGAAACCGCCAGAGCAGCCTGTAGTATTAACTAGCTACTCCTTTTGTTTCCTACACATCCATATTGCATGAGTTTTTTTCCTCTGTGGTTGTTTCAGTAGTTTTTGCCCAAAGCCTGGAGTCTGTGCATCAAGACTGAGCCCTGTTAGAGCTGTGTTAAACAGCACAGTGCCTGAAGTAAGGATCTTGGGGAAATGCTTTGGCTGTTCGTACCAGACAGAGGAGAAGCTCCAGTGAAGTTGAATAGTCTGCTTAAGGTAGCCCTGTGAGCCATAGGAAATTATGACAAAGGATTTCAAGTTTTCTGTAGGTCAGTTGTGAGCAGTGACATCCTATGTCATGAACTGATAAGACAGTAGTTATTTATCTACAAAGCAGAAATATCTTTAATTGTGGAAGTGCATGATATTCTGTTTGCCTGAATTGGGCTTAAATACACAAATTTCTTTTGCTCCTTCTTTAGTGGCTAGGGTTATTCATAGAAAAATTCCCAAACAGGCCTCTTTAATGAAAGCAAGCAAGCTGGTAATTGCAGGGTGAGTGACTTGTACTGAATGGCAGCGTGTGCTAGCTGTTCTCTGTCTCCCTGAGGAGAGAGGGAGAAGATCACTGATGAAAATAGAGATCTTCCTGTTGCAACAGCTCATTGCTATGTGAGTTCACACTGGAAATACCACTACTTCTAGAGGAAAGACCTCTTCAGTACAAATAATAACCAAGTAAATAGCGACAAACACGGTACTGTATGTGATCACCATTCTGCAATCATCTGCTGTAGTGTGCATAGCTGTTCCCAGTAGAAAATGTAATAAAGTGTGTTGCTTCGTGCACAGAAGATCCAAAATTGTGAACTGAAATCCTTTCATTGGAGAGGCTCGAAAAACAGCGCCAGCACCACAACAGGCTCAGAGAAAAGAGGCTTCGTGTTCACATGGAGGTGATGGTTGTAGGTGTGAATATCTGTTGTGTTCTGCAGATAGCATTCCATTTCCTTACCCCGCGGCAAAATGTTGTCATGAGTAATGCTTGGAGGCCCTGTGGAAGCAAAATCCTTCTGAATAAGAGAGCATGGAAAAAAAAGTTAATTTGATGCATCCAAATTAAACATCTCTTCTTGGCCAAGAATGCAGCATTGAAGTGTTGCAGGCTCCTCTGTTAGATGCTTTTCCTGTCATTTTGTAATGCTTCATGTGGCACTGTCCAGCAAATGAAAGTAAGTGTGCAGCCTGGTTTAACTCTGTTATCACAAATGAGAGTTTCTGGGAGAAATACAAACAATGTGTGTAGATTAATCAGGAACAGGAATTAAGGATCCTTAGGTTTCTTAGCAGAATAAACAGAAATCTACAAGCAAAGGCTAGAGTAGGAGCTGAGCATAGATCATAGCTCATGATGATAGTAATTAAACTTAGAACATAGTAATAATCTGAAAAATTATATTTAAGACTGCCTGCAGTGCCTATCAATTAATGAGACAATAGAAGTCTCTGAGTCTTACTAAGTGTCTCGGGGAATACGTATATATTGAAATAGTCAAGTGAGATGCAGTTCCTACATTTCTGAAATTGCTGCGTGTTTTGGAAAGAAACACTTGGTGAAGATAAAAAGGAAAAAGATTATTTTTCTGCAGGTTTACTAACTTTTTAATCTTAGGACTATACTTGGTTGTTAAGTTTTGGAGAATTTTCAGAGTTTGAAATTGAATGTGTGAAGAAGTTAAGGAAAAAATATAAAAACTCTTCTCTTAACTCTCCTGTCCTAGGAGGAAACATGACTCTAAAGGGACGACTTGAACATTGGTGCCACAAAGCTGAGGGCTGACAGCAGAGGTGTGAATTCTTAATGGGGGGAAAAATTTGCAGAGGCATGTCTGTTACCCAAGGTTCTTATCAATTTACCCCCCCATTCAAGAAACTGTAAGCAACTCTCAGTTGCTGTTTAGGTAGAAGTAGAGAGATACCTAATGCAAAATCCTGCTTGGTAATGCAGTCAAATTCAGTAATAACTTCAAAGGGCATGTGAGAGGAAAACATGTGAACATTACCCAAATGTCTTATGAAGCAAGAAAAAATGTGTTCACATTCAGAGCCATAAATTAATTTCTCAGTGTTCTGGCATATGCTGTGGAATGAAGCTTGCTGCTAAGTGAAAGGGAAAGCAACTGTGTCCCATTTTGTAGATCTGATTATAATACTGATGACTTGTAGCAGCAAAGACTAATTGTCAGTGTTTGGATCTTGCAGGCATCTGCATCATTAACAGTTGATTTTATCTCAGTCTTTTACCCTGTGTCAAAGATAATCTGGCTGTGCTACTGAAGTAAATATTTAAACTCTGTGGTTAGTATGACTTAAAGCTATGTTTTTAACTAGCTGTCATAATTGAATTTCATTTACAACTGATGTGTTAAATAACATCCTTATTCTTACCTTTGTATTGTCACTGCTGCTGGATTTCCAATAACTCTAGGAAGGAGGAGAGGGAAGGAAGGTGGCATGTAACTTGTCTAGTGCTTTTGGAAGTAATTCTTCCATCCTTGTTTTCTGTGCCTAAAAATGAAAGCCACAGATTCTGTGTTTTCTGCATCTGATCATAATCATCCCAGGCAGAATGATGGTGAGTGTGCAACTAGAATTGGTTGCCTGCTTCTGTTAGGAGCTTGTTAGGAAAGCTGGGAATTCGTAGGCTTAGGCCCTTCAAAGCATCACCCTGAAAGATGGCAGAAAACTAATACAAGTGGGGTTTTTTGTAACTAATTTTGAGGTAAAGAACAGACTGCTGGAGAGCTTGCCTACTGTGTCAACCATTAAATTAAATGTATTTAGGAGAAGAGCATGAATGCCTAATGAAGTTATTGAGCATACTGTACAAGTTAAAAAAAAACCCCAACCAAAAACAAACAGGCCCCCCTCCCCCCCAGCCCCTGGAATCTGTAATCGCCATCTGTTTCTTGGATGATTACAAGCTGATCCAAAAATTTAACAGTGCCTGACTTCTCACTGGCACTTGCTGCCTAATAAGCAAGTGGAGCAACAAGAATACATCGATAAAATTACTTCCCCCCAGCATTTTGAGGAGTACATCAGAAAGAGTGTACTTTCTGTGGCTAAAGAATTCAACACATAATAAACTCCGTGACCTTCTTCAACTGCTCACATGAGACACTGTGAGCTTGATGCTACTGTTGCACTCTCACTTGTAATCTTGCTTGATCTTTTTAACAGAAGTGGAACAGCACCAGGACAGAATAATAAAAAGAGAGCTGTGGGACTCCTATCTATCAGTCTGCCTTGTGGATTCCTTCACCTTTAGAGTTAGAAACTGGGAGGTGGGTGGGGAAAAACATAACAAGTAAATGCATCTTTCCTCCCCTCTCGTGCACTAAGATGTTTGGTCATATTAAGAATGCTTCTGTATCTGCAGAAAGCTATAAAGTGTCTGTTCTAGTCAGTTTTCAGTTTGGGGTTTTTTTTAGCTAGTATACTTATCTTTCCTGTTACAAACTTTTATCAACACAAATACACAAGTAGCTCACTTATTAATGCCTGTCCTTATGTTTTAACATGTCACTGGAGAGCTTGTTAGGTAAAGGGGAACCTCTTGGTTGTGGCGTAAATGACTTTTCTTAGTCCTAACTTACCTAGCATCTCTCCTAAGAACTTTCTAGCCTGAAACATTGTACATGTAGGAAAATGACACTGAAAAAATGTTATTGAATTGTTCCACAGAAAGATGAAACCTAAATAATTGAAAACTAGGTTATGCCCTTTGGAATAAAAACAACGTGTTTATGACTAGTTTTCATTAAAGAAAGGGTGAGATCAGTTGACAAAAACAAGCCCACAGCACTTAGTACTGATGGTATACCTTCATAAGTTACAGGAGTTGATAACTTCTGTGTCCATATTTTTAATATAGTCTTAAGTGATGTTGTGCCTGGTGACACCCTGAGGATGTGGGACCATAATGTTGACTCATGGCTCTGGCTGTCAGCACAACAGGTTGGTTGGAAACTGTCTTGGGGTGGGGAGGGCTACTCATCACTTGTCAGCCGTGTTCTTACTATTTGTATTTAATGCAGAACATCACTGCTGCAGCTGTGTTATAAGTGGCTTTTCAAAACTAAGGCAAAGTAAAACTAAACGTACTAATCAAGATTTTTAAAGTGAGCTTGGAAAAAAAATCCATCTTGTGAATTGTTTAATGGAGGTGGTGTTAGACTATGTGGGAGAAGACTCTTTCTAAGAAGCCGGAAGAAACGATGTATTAAAAAGCATTGATTACATCAGAGCAGATAATAAAGCAATTAAAACTATTTTAAAACAGTCAGTTGGGCACTCAGCCCAGATGTTTGCATATAGAAGGAAGCAGAGCAGGAAGAGCTATTTATTGAAAACTTGGTTCTTTTTTGGGTGTCAGGCTCTGTGTACTGCAGTAATTAATTTCATACTGCTTTTGCAACTGAGTGGATGGACTAGTGAAAATAAAAAATTGTAAATATTATGATTAGGTTAAGGGTAGTAAACATGCCTCCATGAAATACAAACAGGAGTGATATTTTATGTCCTTCTGTAAACTATTGAAAGGGACACATACAACAGCTTCTGCTAGGGATTAGAGTGGAGGAGCTATGAAAGAGCTCTGACAGCAGCTTCAAAACTGCTTTCTGTAGTTTCTCCCAGTCTACAAGATAAGGTGCTGCAAAGGCTAGGGTAATTTTTTTTTCCTGTGGGTTTTTGAAACTGAATTTCATTAACCCCAGCGGAGAGGGCTGGACAATGTTCTGTGAAGCAAATAGGCAGCATGAATTTGTTTCGTTGTCTCAATTTAGTTGTCTTACTTGAGTATCCTGCACCAGATGCCTTAAGAGTCTCTAGGGTATTATTTTTTAATTCCTTGCTCATTAAAGCAGACACTTGCATTATGCCCATTGGCCAGGGCCTGGTAGATGTTTATTTTCCTGTTGTAGTTTCAGGGTGGCAAACTTTATTTACAATAACTGACTCACCCCATTATTCTGTTCCTGCTCTACAGTCCTGTTCTCTGTTTTTCCTTGAAAACATCTTGTGCCTTAGGGATCCATACACTAGCTGTGCATTGTGCAACCTCCTGACAACTTTCAAGTAAGGTGAAACTACCCATTATTTACAGCTCTTCAGTGTAATCTTGCCAAAACTAAGCACTCAGGAGTTGGAGTCATTTTGGCTTATGGGTATCTTGACTTGTTGAGAGGTTAATCATCTTGGTTGTTAACTATGAGGTTTTAAAGGTTTGAAAGTAGTACATATTAATCTCCATATTCCAGTATGAACTCATTATTTTATGTTTGCTGCCAAGGTATGTTTCCATGTGTTTCCATTTCTTTTACTTGGTACTTACTATACAAGTATCTAACACAAGTTCTGATTTCTCTTCCTCATTTCCACTGCTGGTAAACCACGTGTTGCACTTAGCAAAATAGTTGAAGCAGTCCAAGAAATTGCTGCCTCGCTGTGGGATGGTAATGACAAACCTTGATAGTTTTCATAGTCTGCATCCTGGTACGTGGTGAAACGGGTTAGCTTTGAATTGCTGAGATGGTGACTTCTTGCATGTGGTTTGCTGCGTGATCATCTGTCTTAGGATCTTCCTGTAGAGCCTGGGTTGTTCTGTAATAAGTTAATTAGTTTTGTGTTGAGAGATAGCTTAATAAGGGTGTTGTGAAAATTGTTTGAAGTAGCTGAATGCTGTAGTGATGGATCTCAAACTGAAAAGAAAACGTTAGCTTTATCTTCAAAGGATGGGGTTGAATAGTTTGCAGTAGAAGTACTTAATGGCCATACACCTTCTAGAGTACTTGATTTTCAACAGGCTTGGTGAACAGCTACCTCCTGTACTGAGGCAAGGTAATTAGTCTAATCCAACTCTTTTGTGTGCATTGTAAGTTCCCAAGGCAATCCTAATATTCACAGTTATGAGTATACGCATGATCGTTTCAGATTGTAAGACAAAACTGAAAAAAAATCACATTCCCTTATGTGCCATTATTGAAAGCCTGTGGAGCTCCTTGGTGAGATTGAGAGTTACAGAACCACCTTTCAGCTGCTTGCGCTAACTGGTTTAGTCTTTCACTTTTCCTCATCTCCCTCCTGATGTCTTAGTCATATGCTGTCTCACAGCTCTGCTATACCTGTGTTTGCATTTTATCAATCAAGTCTCTGCCATTCCAGTCTTCCTGGTTAACAAGTTCAGCCCTATCTGTTTTCCTTATCAGTTATTACTCAGCTCCAAAGTAATAATCCAGCAAAAGTAATACATTTTGAGGAGATTTTTAGATGGACCATGATTCATTGAAGTTCATGGCCCAGCTATGCAAACAGCTGTGCCAGCACAAAGAATGTGGAGTTGATGCAAAAACAGAAGAGATGGAGGAAAATTACTTCCTTGTAAGGAAGTGCCAGTTTAAGCTAGTGTAAGGTTAGGCAAACTACAGCCTCCATAGTACTGAAGCCTACTAAAGCTGGGGCTGCTGGACTGGTTTCCGTTCTCTCTGGTACTGCTCTGATCCCGTGGCAAGTTCATTTGGGGAGATATGCTAACCAAAAAACAGATGCAGAAAATTGAATGGGGTAGGGGTTGTATACCACAAAAGGCCATATTCATAAGTGTCAGTCCCAGCTTAAAAGAGGAACTGCAAACACTGCAAGGAGCATAAAGGGAAGAGTCTGATGTGCATGTACTTTAAGGTGTATTTTTACAGTAGCTTAGGACAGCTGGAGGGACTTGTATAGCTCTAGTGTGGGCTCTTTGATGGACCACTGGTCTCCTATCTATAGCTCAGTTTCATGTGTTGTAACCTCAAGTTAAACTGTTGTCCAAAGTAAAAAAAAAAAATCCCACTTGAGTAGAGAACTCACTGTGGATTCTGCACTTTCAATGAGGAGACCTTTCTCAACTATTTTAGCCTCTTGAAATAGTTGTGTATTTTGAAAAGACAAAAGTGTCTATATTGTATCCATTGGTTTCTGATCATCTCTACATCTTGGTTTTTAGAGTCATCTCCCTTCATAACTTGCATATCCAGAGACTAAATGTCTTCAGAAAAGTTGTAATGGTTTCCTAGGGGCTAGAGTTTTAGAGGTTGCTTTTAGAGGTAAATGCCAACATATGGGAAAACTTCTGAACAATAACAATTCTTGAAAATCCTACCTTGAATAGTCTCTTGCAGGCTATCAAGTATGTTACTCTAGCAGTCACTGACTTTTTGGAGGGGGGAGAGAGGCAAATACCTAACTTGGTTAGCCTAAGACCAGTTAAAAGAAAGCAGCTTATTAATAGTTTTACTATACTGAACTGAAATTGAGGAATATCTGATTAGCTTGTGGTGCCAAGCCTCAATAATCATGTTGCCCAGTGTTTTGTAGACCTTTGCTAGATAATGTGGGTACCAAAAGCATTTTTGGTACAGCAGGCTGTGATGTCAGTGTTGCTGGCTGTGTTTTTTATTTGTTCAGTGTGCTTCTTTTCTCTCTCAGAAATGTAAATTTTCTGTAGTTAGTGTTTATTGATGTTATGGTGTGGTGTGACCCTTGTGGGTTGTGTTTTGGGAGATTGTAGCAAAATTTTCTAAAGGAGCTAAGAGAGAAATACTTGTTAAAGCTTGTGGTTGTCGGGCCCTTTACAGTGTGCAAATCTCATCTATTATGGTTTCCTGGAGCTGAGCAAAAGTCAGAAGACTGACATAACAAAAGCAAGGTTGCTAATCTCAGAGCTTCCCACTTTGGTCTTTCTGACTTTTTGTATTTTGAGCTGAATATAGAGCTAGTTTTGGGAGATCAAGTTGCAAAATAACAAGAATTGAGAAAACAGTTGAGTTGAGGAATGGGATATCTATTTTTACTTCTGGAAGAGGAAGGACTTATCAGCACATGCTGTCTCAGCTGGCTATTCAAAAGAACTGGTTGTCTCTCTGGGAAAGACAGCAGTCTCAGACAAGCTGACTTTACTGGAAAGCCCATACCAAACCTCCTCAGTCACTGCAAACTTGCAGGTAGAGGACTCAGAAATGACTCACTCAAATTGAAATGCAGTGTCAGATGCTCAACACCAACTTCCTGTGCAGTGCCTTGGGGTTGATGCAAATTAGGGTTTCCCTGCTGCTCTCAATGTGTGTTCCCCCTGCCCTCAGCAGCAGAGGAGAATTGAAAAGAAAATTTCTTGTTTAATAATTCTTTTAGGTCTTAAGCAGAATTGTCAGATTAATGCCCTTTCAGTCTGACTCATGATTCACTTTGCAGTGTGTGGTATGTTAGCGAGCCTTCTCCTGTGATTACACAGTGGACAGGACCAAACAAGAAAAGCTTTCTGGGTATTTGTCAGGCTCTCAGAAGACAAGTGGTAAAAGTAATTTACAGAAACAAAACCTTAGTGCTTGTTAACAAACCCATGTACCTGCTTGCAGGGAAAAAGCACTGCAACCACTGATTCTGGAACCTCTTGCCCATTCTGTTCCTGATATAGCAGCTTTACCAGCTGTTATTTTGGGCTTCAGCTGATTCAACAATGCTGCTTTCTCTTTCTATCTACAGCTGCAGGCAGTTGTGGCTGGTTATTTCATTTGAGTGAGCAATGTCCTTCAGGCTGTGTTGGCTCAGGGATGTTAATAGGGTTCAGATGTCTCTGAGCTCACAGAATCCTGCACCCCTTGTCCCTCCTCTGCTTGTTCTGTTGCAGCACATCAAAGCAAAACGGTATCTAAATATTGAGTATCTTGACTCTTGCTAGTGCACTATGCCATTTTCTTGGTGTGAGTGTGGTGGATTTCTCTTCCTTCTCCCACCTGTTGAGGTTTTTTTCCCCACGTAACCAACAGTTACCTAGGGTTGGTATTGGTACTTTTAGTTCACTTTACAACCTAATTACTCTTCAGACATTATTTTTGTACTTGATGAATCTTCCAGAGAAGTATATTGGAAGAAGTCATTCAATAGGATATTTTTAATATTCCTGTCTTGTTGAGGAAATCTCCCAGACTTTCATGTTTAAATCAAGTTTTTAATTTTCCTGTGAATGACATGCTGAGGTTCCTGGCTGAATGTGACTGACTTCACAATTAAAGGTTAATCACCTAAGAAGTTACTGGAAAAACCTGAAAGTAGTGGTTGCTCCTTCATGATGTGCTGGTCACCTGAAAGATGAAGATTCTTTGGGTTCTGATGGGTGATGACTCCTTTACAATGGGCTGCTTCTTGCTAACTACTCTGGAGCAATGTGCCTGAGGTCTTCTTCACCCCGTTATAAATGCCCTTCAAAATGTAGAGACTCCTTCTGAAAAGCCATGTTTCTGTTTTACAGGAGAATGTATGTAATGATGGGTAGTTTGGAGGGTGTCTTTGTATTGCTGAAGTTGCTAGGCCATCCTTACAGTATTTGACATGTAAAAATGCTTGTTTTATTCCTGTGCCTTAAGACTTACTAGGGTCATGAAAACATTCTTCTTGTTGGATTTTGTCACAAGATAGCATACTGTTCTTGTGGCAGCACAATGCTGAAAAGTTCAGAAATGAAAAACAGATGAGGGATATAGAAATATGTCTAGCTGGCAGATGGTAATTCAGTCACTGAAGTTGCTGTGTGTATATGATTACCTCAATAGCAAGGCTAAAATTCACTTTAAAACTGCATTCACAGCTTGGGGTTTTTTTTATTTACAAGGTGACATTGATTTAAACCATAATATTTTAATGTGTGTTACTTTATGTAGTTGAGTTGGCCAAGATGTCAGCTGAAACCTGGACACAAGGTCATAGACATCCTTGCATTCAGGTGGTGGAAAGTAACACCTGAAGTAACCCACTTGCTTTTATTTGTTGCCATGGGACCCCTTTTGAATTGAAGACATCATCCAGGAGATGTGTGTCACATATAAGCACATAACTGAGATTTCAGGATTGCTTCTTCTTCAGTCAGACTTGTGTTCTGACCAATAGTGGCCTTTTGATAAGCAAAGCTGAAAGGAATCTGGATCATCTGTGTCTTGCTGATAGTCTTGAAATATATATAGCCTATTCCTCAAAAAAAAAAAAAGAAATAGAAAGGTGGGGGAGTTTGAAATGTTCTGTGATCATTGGACTTGCTGGTCAAAGGCTTTGAAAAGAGTTAATTTGGGACACACTAATTTCTGACATGGGAAGCACTGTATTTTAAAAAAAAAAAGCCTAGGCCCTTCATTAAAGGAAGAACACAATTTGGTTGTGTGGAGTTCTCAAAATGAAGTTGTATAGCTACTCATAAAGACAAGTATTTTTACTGCAAAGGTTCCCCTGATTTTCTTCACCTGCTAGTGCAAACAGACTCAAATAATGGTGCAAACTGGCATGGATCATTTGGATGGTGAAATTTAACACTATGGCTTCACATAGGTGGAAGAAGCAACCAAAAGCCAAGATAGTAAAGCATGATCCTTGAGCTACATTTTCACTACAACTTACCATTGCTTCCCTAGCTGGCAAGTCTGAGCTCAGAGCTAGTTTGTCAGATTCATGCTTGCTGTTTTTCCCCTTACTTGAATATAAGTTTTTCACAGAAGTTGCTGTGTAACCTCCCATGTTAGGCAGCTCTGCTGAGGCATGCAAGTACTTGGCCTTCTGGGTACTGTGGAGTGTATCTGAAGCTTGGCTCCATGCTTTTCATGCATCCTGCTTTTCCATACCATGCAATATGTACTAATAGTAGTTGTCTGGGTAGTAAGTGTTTTTCTCTCTCCTCAAGTGCTTGATATGTCAAATACTTGAAATATAATTTTGTGGACTGTAATCATATAGGGTACTTAGTTTATGGAAATGAGCTTTCAGTTGTTGAAGTTTGTTTAGTCCGGGAATGATAAACTTTGTTACAGCATAGTTGTTGATGTAGTTATGCCATACACCAATCTCTCTACAATTTGTGCTAGACTTCTTAACCACTCTTTGAAAAACATGCAGTTTTATTTAAGTTTTCAGATGTATCTAATGTCTGAGAGCTTGAGGTAGGGTGAACAAAAGGGACCAGACAAACCAGGAGTGAAAATGCTCAGCTTTTGGACTCCTTGAATGTAAAATAAACAGCGTGCAGTGAGTCACAGCACTGTCACTACATAACTGAGGGGAGCCTACAAGTTTAAAATTTTTTTTAATGGACTATCCAAAGAATTGTTATTGTTGAATTTTACTGTATCTTCCAGGACAGATAAGCTGATTTCCTGCCTAATTAACTTATTGGTTTCTGAAGAGTTTCCTAAAGCCTTGAGATCCTGACCATTTACATGTATTTGCATAAGTAATTCACAATGGAAAGTGCTCAGGAGTATCTGACTGGGGCTTCGGTGGAGTTGGCAGTGCTCACTGTTGCACAAGGTGCCTGTTTCACAGCTCCCCCAGCGAGCAGACAGCTTTGCAGCCACCTTGCAGGGGCATGGTAAATGGAGCAGTGATGGAAGTGCAGTCAAACAAATCCAGCCTGCAGCTCTGCTTTTGGGCCAGTCAAGCTGGCACAGGTCATGGATGCTGAAATCTGCTCTTAAAGCATCCAGGGTGACTGATACAGAGAGAGGTGCCCATGCTGTGTATGTCTTAAGTTTTGGAATGGTGATTGCCACCAAAAATTTGAATGAAGTACAAAATAGTGCAAGATTACTTCAAAGCTGAGTTAAGCTAACCACCAACGAAAACTCCACAACACTGTTAGTAATCTTCAATTATCCATGCCATGACTGCAAAATTGTTGCATGACTATTGTAAATATAAAACATATCCTGTGGGAGTATAAACATCTACCTAAGTGACACTTTCCTTGTCACTTAGCTCCAGCAGTATGGAATGGAAGACATTTAATCTTGTTAATTTTCCATGGCGATTTACTAATGAACTATTTAAATTATTTATTGGCTTCCCCTCTGCCTTCCAAGGTGTACTTAAGGTCAGAAAGTATGAAATAACTTAACCTGACACCAGTAATACTGCACTGTAATGCCTTCACTTCTAAAGATTTCCAAGGATCTAAAGCTGGCATTACACCTTCACTCTCCATATATGGAAGAGGAAGGGTGTTTTGCAGACTAGAGGGGAATTTTGTTTGGGGGATTACACGGTTTTCAGTTGTGTTTATCTGATTTCTGGCCAAGTTGCTAAACATAAAAGCATGGCTTCATTGTGAGTGTGGGCCTCCCTAAAATCTGTCCTTTCTACTGGTGAGCCCAGCTGCTAGCAGTGTGTGTGTGTGTCTCTGGTCAGCCAGGTCAGCTGCTTGCCTGCTGAAAACTAACCTTGTGTGAAGGCAGGGAGGAGCAGAAAGGACAGGAGTGGGATGCCTGCACTGCTGGGAACAGTGGGCAAGAGAGCACACTGGGAGTTGGGCTGTTTGATGCCTTGCTGCAGAGGTAAGGCTAAGCCTTGGTCTATGCCAGCTGAACCAGATCCTTTTTGGGACTCTGTTGGTTTCTTTCCCTGCATGGAGGGTAGTGATTTTGAAACTTGGAAGGTTGTAATGGTGATCCTCAAGAGGAGGAGCAATAGATGAAAAACTGAAATATCTCTTAGCTGCTGCTTGAAGTTTCTGTTTCTGTAGGGTTTACCAACATCATTATCCTAATAAGCCTCTCTATTCTTGAGCTTGTTGTCCTCTAACAACAGATACCAAATCTCTTAACACTTAATCAATATTGTACTTTCTATGTCAAGAAAAAAAGCAGTAAAATCTGACAACTCTGATATTGGCAGTCTAAATATCAGTCTTTTAGGGGAAATGTTTTTAGATATATATGCAGCAAATTCTAGGTAACTAAAATGTAAAGGAAATGAAGGTATAGTCTCTGGCATGGGATTTTGTAAAAATCCCTTTGGAATACAGATATTCCATATCCATGTTGGCTTTTGGTATCTTAGAAATGGTTCTGTTTGTCCCAGTGGGAGACACAGACACCAGTTTTAGTCTATAGCTGAACCTAAAAATGAATGTGTTGGACTTAGTCCATCATAGTGTTCTGTCTGTAATGTTGTGGGCTTTGCAGTAAGTGATAAGGAAACCTGAGCAAACTGTTCCCCTGCCTCTTCATCAAGAAATGGAAAAATTATTCTTCTTCTTTGGATTAGTTCTCTGATGAGACTCCTTTCTGGAATTATATGAGACTATGGAAAGTCTCCTTTACAGAAATTATATCCTTTTCTCCATGCCTAGGGTCTCTTCCCTTCTATTTTTGAATGTACATCACTTACACCTCCATTGCTGTGTCCCCTTCCAGTCTAGGGTTGTGTCTCTAGTAAATCTTTCCCCTGAGGGACAATTTATGCGTACTCTAAATAACAATTTGCCAGATAGGTAATGCTGTATTAGCTTGCTTGCATCTCTGTGTCTGTAGGGACTCTGACTATACACTCCTAGTAGGAGTCTTGGAAGGGATAATTTGTGGTACATTTTTAGATGTTGCTTCACTTTTATCTCGTTTTAGCAGCAGTTATTGTAGGTCTTGGTTCTATTCTTCCCTTTTTAAATTTTTTTTTTCTCCACTGTTCTTAGTATTGTACCTTTGGCTAAACTGTTTTCTAGGGAAGAGAAAATATTTTTAGGAAATTAGGTACTTAGTTTCTGGTGGGATCTGACAAGTATTGCAGTCAGTGCAAAAGGGACACGCAGAGCTGCCTGGGAGGATGCAGGAACACTGAGTATGTCCCATTGTGGTAGGAACAAACTCTTGGCTTTGGTGTCTTGCATCCTTTCAGTCTCATCCTTCCAAGTTTTAACTTTACTTATGTTGGGTATGCTTATTAGACTCTCACAGCAGTGCTACTCTGTAAGTATCTTGGGCAAGCAGGAATAATATTTACATGGGGGAAAATGGTAAGAGAACTGTAATTGAAATCATGCGTGTTCAGCCACTGTGCACTGCTGTGTGTTTTATGTGATACATCTCATAGTTAACTGTCTTACTAAAAAAGACCTTCAGCATCTACTATTGGCCCAACACACTGTTTTAATTTGCCTTTGTTCAGAGACTGACGTCTCCTCTCTGCCTCTTCAATAAGAGACATGCTTCAGATTCAAGTGGTTTCTCTCCTGAGTGACCTATTTGTATTTTCTCATGCAGTCTTTCTATTAGGCTGCATCCCAGCAGTATGAATTGCAGCAGAGCAGCAGTGCTACCTGTGGCTTAAGGTACAGGGATAAATAACTCTGATCAAGCCCTTCTCAGCTGTGTCTGTGGCTTTAATAAAGGGAGGCTGAGTTCCTACTGCTTAGTTTATGCTGGCTCTAGTATTTGTCTGATGATCCAGTAAATCAATTCAGCTTGCCAAAAGACCAGAGACTAATCTAGCAAAAAGTCTGTGTTTTGGGCTTTTGTTTTGTTCTCATTTTTGCTGGGTTCATAGGCTGAATCAACTTGCTTTCTGATTGAAGGGGTTGTTGGTAGAAAGGGGAAAAAGAGGCAGGGCTACTCCCACTTGCCAAGTGGCAAATCATGTAATTCAGCTTAGCTGGGAAGCAAAAGGCTGGAAAAACCACAGCCTGAGCTGGTCTTGCTGCTGGCTGCTGTCTGGGTAGGTCACCAGCTGAGCTCAACAAAAGGCATGTTGAATGCCAGGGGGTGGGAGGCTGGATCTGGCTGACAAGCTGGGTTACTCTGCCATGGAGCTACGTTGGAGAAGGCAATGAGCAAAGTTAGCACTGTAGTGCTGCATTGTATTGTGCAGTAGTCTTCTGAGTTTGAAAGAGTCTTTCCGACAATGAGTATTTTCCCTTTCTTATGCTGTTAGGCGTCCAGACATCAAACCTGATACCTGGTGGTACTTAGATACTTGCACTTACGTGCTTTCAAGAGCAGCTTCTAGTCTGTGTCAGTTGTCATGCACACGCTTTGTGCAAATATCCTAGCTCTTCCTTTAAAGGTGGCAGATCTTGGTGTGGGCTTGAGGAATTCAGAGCTGAGTTGACTCCACATATGACATGTGCATCAAATACTCCTAGAGTATTCTGGACCTGCAACCGAACCAGTATTGTGCTTTGTGGGGTGTTTTCTGCTTCCCTTTCTACCACTGTTTCTGCAAGAGTTTTTAGTCATCACTACCTGTCTTGATTTTTATTTATTTTTCATAACCTGGATTTTCTGATATCTTACCTAAGTAAAATACTGTATCATATGGTATTAATTCTCCGGAGAGAATTATGGCAGATGTTCTTGGGAGATATTATATTCATCAAATTTCTTGGTATGTGGCAAACTAACTTCTCATTTTGATATTAAAGACTTTCAGGTACTGTGATTAGTTTTAACACTTCCTCCTCCTTTCAGGTTTCTCTGTACAACACTATTGTAAGAGCTATGTATTAGTGCGTGCCATGACTAATGAGCAGTAGACTTGAATGAAGCTTTTGGGACAAGAATTTTGATGCTTCTCTCTAACATACTTGTAGATAGCTCTGGTAAATGCTTGAAAGCTTTGATTTTTGTCTCGATAGATTAAATTTCATACTTGAATTCAAATCTTAGATGCTACTTATGGTTTGTTGATGTTAGGTGTCACTAGTGCCTTTCCTACAGATCCTTTGCAAAATGTACCAGAGTTGCAATTTAGGTGGCATTAAAGTATGTCTGACTGTGTACATCTGTAGTATGCAAGTGTACTGGTGGTGAGGTAGACAGCTACTTTTTATATGTGCCACAAAAGAAAATTGTAAATACAGTACCAAGAGTGGAGAATGGCATATTCAAGTAAATCCTTGTAATTTCAGGGGACTTAAAACACAATCAGTGGTCTTGGCAGATGGCCAAGGGCCCAGGCAGCTTCTGGAACTCTTCCAGCTGTTAATGGAGTGTGGGTTCTGATTAAATTTACTGTGGCCACTGAGCCTTGGTCTGCTTGTCTCTGTATGTGTTAATGTACGCTTTTCTAACAATTAATATTTAATTTTAAATTCTGTTTTAATACTCAAAAGCAGCTTTACAGTATCCTCACGACATAGATCTCTCCTTTATGTTAAGTACAATAAAGATTGAAACACCAGCATGAGAGAGGCCCTACCATAAAAACTAGCTGTTGTAAAAGCCTTGAAATATTTGTGCTGGCAGCCTTGCAGCCTCCCAAGAAACACTACTGCATTAGTTATGTGAAGTCTGTTCTTCAGTTGACATAATTAACTGGTTACAAAAAATAAAATATATAGTAGAATTGTGGCATGGTCAATGGGGCCTTTGACAAGACTTCAGGGTGTTAGTTTGAACATGAGCCTGCTGGACTGACTGCTTTTCCATTTACTATAGCTGAAAATGTTGCAAAGAAATGGAATGGTAGGGCTTATACTTCCCTTATACTTCCACATATGTCAGTGAAAGGAAGAACATATTAAAGTAAGGTGGCTTTAGGATGAGGTTATTCTTTTAATTTGGGAGAAATGGGGAGTTTCTCAAACTTCAAACCCCAGAGAATAAATACATAAGCGTTGCTAGGCTCATGCCAAAGGCAAGTTCAGTTCTGCAAGAGCTCTCCTGTTAAAAGGCTACAAATGCTTTTTACATCAATACCACAAATAGTTAGAGACAAGGGGAAGGTAGATTACTGTAGCATTTGTGTGAGTGCTGGTATGATCCTACAGAGTAGGTGGCTAAATATTGGATTAGTTCAGCTCTCTATATAGAAGTATGTTAGAATTTTTTATTTTTTTACATTATGAATGTTTCAGGTCAAGGATTCAATCTAATTGAAGTCAGCAGTAAAAGGTGAGGTAATACTTTTCATGGAAAATAAACAATTAATTCAAGAACATAATTGCATGAAAGTCTACAAAAATGAATGGCTATGCCTGTGTAAAATTCTTTTAAAGAACTGTTGATGAGAAATCTTCAAGTAAGGCTGTATCTGTAAGAGAAATAGAAGTCACCCATCTGAATTATTTGAGAAACTTTTTAGATTCTTGACTAGGTGACTTTTGTTCCCAGTTATTAATATATCATACTACTGGCATGTAACTGCAGTGATGTCATATAGATCGGTTTCAGTATCTTTGAAATGCCTTCTCATACCTTCAGTTTTGTTAAATTCTGTAATATTTGCAATGTTTTAATGAGCCATTACATGTGATATATTATAGGGGTCTGTGAATTTTAAATAATTACTTTCTGTTTATGAAAAAAAAAAGACCTGATTTATTGCTGCATTTCTTTCTCCAGTCTTACTTTAGTTATTTAGAATAGTTAGCTTGCAAATTGTTGGAAGTGAACCAACGTAAGTTGGTTTGTGTAGCAAAAGTTCCTGCTAAAATTCCCAGAGTTGGATGAGACTCCAGCAATACTTGCTGTGTTACATCTTAAGGCACGACTCCTTTGTCTTCACTGTACTTTTCTTTCATGCTTAAGAGATGAACCAAGACTCTGTAGTGAAGGGAGGCTATTATGTGCAGGGTAGTATCTTGATTCTTACAAAAATGGGAATGTTTATTGTGCAGAGGATCTAGAAAAAATTCAAATATTTTGAGACTAGGGTTAAATCTTAAGGGAGGTGAAAGTAGGGAGCTATGTTCTGTCCCTCACTGAAAAAATGTAGTTAAGTGACTTGTTAGTTGCTATGATATGGTGAGCATTAGCACACCTATTTCAGTGTGTTTTAAAGTAAGTGTTCTACTGTGAAGGAATATTGAATATTTGGAAGTGAAATGTGACTGTCAGTTGGATGTTAAATATGCCAAGTACTAAAATGTTGTTTTAAACACTGAGGTTTTGGAAGCAGATGGAAGAAATAATATTTCTGCACCTCCATCTTGTCTTATGGGTAGATCAAGGTCTTGCCTTCACAATCTTGAACTACAAGGTAAACTGTTTTGAAATGCATTAGCCTCATTCTAAACACCATTATTCTGGAAACTGATGAGAACCCATTCTATAGCTAATGCAAATTTAATGTTGTGTAAACTGTAGCTATTCATATCTCTTTTGTATAAGAAGTGATGTGCAGTCTGTGGGTGGGAAAATGAACAAAATTAAGCCTGAATGATACTGTTCAGCCTTTGTAGTTTGGTTCTTATAGACTTTTAACTGTTGTTGTTCAGCACAAGTTTTGTTTTATGATTTGAATGTAATGTTATTGGTACATATGAATTACTTATGTGGAAACTAGATTTATTCCAGTGCTGATATCTTGCAATGAGAGAAAAAGTTGATGAACAAATGAAGTTCAGCTACCACTCTGTGTTTTAAACAAAACAAAAAACAATCTGGCAGACATTTAGGAGAGCCATAAATCTAATTTTATCAAATCCATGCCTCTGTCTTGTGTTTTGTTTTGTTTTGTCCTCTCTGCCTCGTTTGGTTTTGGTTTTTTAAGGGTGTTGAAGCCTAACTTGAGTCAGTGGACGTGTGTGCTTGTGTAATGTACATCACATATGGTGTGGCCCAGCTGTGCTTATTGCACATTTATCACCACACATCGTGGCTCAAAGAAGTGGTAGGTGAGAACAGACTAATTTGCATTCTTTAAAGGAAGATTTAAATCCAGTCTTCTGTGCATCATCAAATACATGTATCAAAGTCCATCTCATTCAAAGAGATGGTATAAAAAATAAGAAAAAAAAACTTCTTAAAAAGAAGGTAACCAGACAGCTCTTAAAACCTAAATCTCTCAAGGTGACCTGGAGCATAGTGAAGGAGGTGGAGGTACGACAACGAGATTGATTGTGAAACGGAGTTGCCAGTATGTGCCATCTAGCAGAATTAAAAGGTAGTTGAAGAAACCTGGGAAGCATGGAGACAACTGCCTTCAAAACAAACAAACAAAGGAGCCGAAGGAATGTTCAAATGTGTTAAAATCATGAGTCTAGTAATCTTAATGTAGAAACACAGTGAAAAGTTTGTGGTTAACAAAAGGCATCAAAACTGATAATGATGCTTTCTTCCTACAGATCAGAAGGGTTCCACTGTCTGTAGGAATTGCTGATGATGAGGATGTAAACGAACTGTATATAGTAGATACAGCTTTTGCAGGGCAATGAAATAACTTGTGTCTTTGTTCAGTGGGGAGGAAACTGGAGATTTCAATTTTTGAACTTTTCTTTGTGAGGGGCTCCTCAGCTGGTGGATCTGACACGGGTAGAGGCAGGAGAAGAGTTTGTGGATGTGGCTGATAACATTACCAGCAGCAAAGTACAAGGATAGGGTGGTATTAACTCTGGTTCTAAGTACTCAAAGATTAAATAGCAGAATGATGATGATGTGTAAATTCTTGTATAAATCTACTGTGTTGCCAGTGCCAAAATTTATGTAAGGGAGACTATAGCACTTGTAAGGCTCTGATGCTAATGTCTGACACAGTCCAGTTAGTAGTGTTATTTATGCAGTTATCCACTACTTTTGTCCTTATTGTCTCTGTCTTCTCTCTTACAGTCAATGTGACTTTTGTAAGGAAACCTCTCCTGCAACTTTATGGAGGCTGATGGAAGGGATAAAAGTGGGGATAAAAGTGATTTAGGTGTCTCTAATTTCTAAGTGAATTTTGAGAGGGTCCCTCAATAATAATAATTAATTCCTTAATTTGTAAAGAAAATAAGGTGAAAATAGGTAGCTGCATGGAGGAGAACAGCCCCAGCTTTACATATAATGATGGATGCTAAACTGGCCATAACCATGCAGGAGCAAGGTCTTAGTACTGTTATAATTTAGTAGGTGTCAGACAAGCAATTGTCAGTTACCAGAATAGGAATACAGAGTAAACTAGAAAACGTTGCTGTGTTACTGTGTAAATCCAGTTTATATCAGCATTTTGAGTACTTTGTATGGTCCCCTTCCTGCCAAAACATATAGTAGGGCTTAAAGCTCAGTTGAGGGCATGATGGATGATGAAAAATACAGAACAGCTTTGTCGCAGGTACTTGACCAAGCATCAAGAGTTGTCAGCATGGAAAGTAGATGATTGAAGGAGATCTGAAGACTCAAAAGTCATGGGTTAAACTGAGGACTGGGCAGGAAGTGATTTCTGCCTTTTTCCATGAAAGATGTAGAAGTCAGGTTCAAAACCATCAAGTGTTCTTTGTGCAGCCAATTTGAGACTTTAGAAGATAAAAGCTAACAATATTTATTTAATCTTTGAGCACAATTCATTGTGATGAACTATAGACGTGATGTCTACATTGCAAGAGAAGGACTGAATTTTAAACTAACAAAGTGGTAGACATCTACTTTGTCAATGACAAGCTATTGCTGCTACTCCAGTTCAAAAATAATGCATATTTTTTATGTTCATTCTTAAACATATTACAGCACAGTAGAAACTGAATTGAATTCTAATGATTTTACTGTAGTGAATTTGAAACCTATCAAAAAATAATGCTACCTTGGTTTTTAATGTTTCTTTTGCTTACTGTAAAGCCTTTCCTAGCTAATTAGTTTAAGTTTGATTATGTGTTTCATATTTGTTATTAAAAATCCAAAGAAAAATGTTACTGTTCGAGAAGTGTTGTGATTTGTGGTTGCTTGTATGAGTTTACATGGGAATGCTACTCTGCCCAAGCTTAATGTTCTCTTCCTCAGTTTAAGCTGTAAGACTTCAATCAGTTTTGTTAGACTGTGTAAGAAGCTCATCACTGTGAGGAAGGTAGCTGATAATCAAGACCTGTGTCTAGTCTTTGCTTCACCATCTAATCTTGGTGCTTTCAGTTGCACATCTAAATAATTGAAGAGATGACCCTTCTAAAGGGACAGATGGAAGGAAAGCTCTGCTGGAGAGTTTATTACAAGAAGTAAATCTTGCCCTTGTCCTCAACACACCATGTCAGCTAAAATTAAAGATTGCTTTGTTAAAGATTGCTTTCTTTATTCAAATCATGTAGCTGGCAGCCTGGTTAATTAGCTTTTTTAAACACAGGATTTTTACAGTTGATGAGTTTAAAACTTCACCTCAATGCTGCATCATCCAGGAGCGGCAGTGCTTGCTTCCATGACCACTGGCTTCCTTTGGCATATATGTATTTGTGCTGTGTTAGTTTCACCTCGTACCATTTTTTGAAAACATAACTAAAATCTGGTCTTACATGGAGTGATATCGTTATTTACTTTGTGTTGAGATATAAGAATGAGCTGTGATTTTAATTTTTTGTACAACTTTTAGGAGATGAATAAAGTACAAAATTATTAGAAGTGACCTTTTATCAAAGTCCGAGGTTGCCGCTTGTTCTGTTTGAGTCTTAATGGAAAAATGTAATGATGAAGTGAAATAAAGGAACTACAATGAGTGGTCAGAGGTGAAAACTATGCAATCTCTTTACAGTGTCTAACAAAAACAGTAAAATTGCTTTGATGCTTTTACTTTGGCTTTAACAGGATCTGAGCAGTTACTAAAATGACTTTATGACATAAAACATCAAAGCATTAAAGGAAATCAATTAATGACTACTTACCTACTTCTCTATGTGATGTTTATGTAGTTAGAGGCTTTCTGTTCAGTGTACTCTTGTTAACGTGAAAGCGGGTTTTTTTTATTATTCAGATGAATATTTTAATAAAAAGGTATTTTGTATGACAACATGAAATTTAAATGCCTTGTATTCATTATGTTCTGGTGGACTTGTAGTTTCTGGATAGTTTGTGATCAGATTCACTTGCCCACTTATAAAACAGATCTTATGTGCTCTGTAAGACTAATTTAAATTGCTTAGACTGAGCTTACAGGAAAAGATGACTTGAAAAACTAGTAATTGATATTGCTGGAAGTTAGACATACTTTGATATAAAACCTCATAAATCTCGTTGATATGACCATATGCAGTGGCAGTTATAAATAAACTTTCATGTATTCTCAGCAGCCTGTCAGTCTAATTGCTGTGCCTGAGAGGGGATAAAAATGTACTTAAGTTTTTCTCTGTGTGATAGCTTCTCCCTTTTTTTGTCTTTCTCGCTTATATTATTTGGAGTTCAAACAATTGAATCTACGAGCTCCTCAGCATCAGGCTTCATGGATGTGGACAACGTTGATTCTGTTCCTTGATGAAGCGGCGTCACAATGTATTATTGAAATGTGCAAAACTGTTCCATTTAGTTGTCCTGAAAAAGTACTGTCTGCATTATTAGCCTTGTAATATGTAGTTTGATTTGAGGGTATTTAGAGTATGTTTTAGAGTAATTTGAGGATATTTAGAGTGTGTTTTAGGGTCATGAGAGTCTCGTCCCTTTGTCTTGTCCCTTTAATGCATACTCTAAGGCAGTTTATGGTTGTACAACCCCTTTGCCTCATACAGGTCTGATGTGTCATACTGTTAGTTAGCTGATAATGTTTATGCTCTTTGATGTAAATTGCTTTAAGGCTTCAAAGTATATAAAAGAAAGTGGGCTACAGTTTTGACTCCTGTAGTTTACTCATGCTGATGCATCTTGTTAGGTTCAGTAACATTAAGTCTTTATAATAATTTCCACACATACAGGGTTGTTTTATTCTCTATTCTGCAAGCATGTGGACTAGACATTTTAACTTTGCTCTTATATAGAAACAGATGCCAGCAATGATCTTAGAAAATGGAACTTTTTGATAATACTTTTTATAAATTAGCAGGAGTTACTAACTTCAAACCAGTGTTGTTGCACTGTAAAAGTCAATAGTAATGGATTTTTTTTAGGGAACTGGAGCAAGTAAGGATTTTGTTTATAATATATGAAGCTATTGGGATTTTTTCTTCAGATCTTTGGAATAGTGGATGCAATTTCTTTTTCTTGGGGGGGAAAAAATGATTTTATCTTACTTTTGGAAGACAGTAACCCTTTTAACCTCTTGCAACTATACCCTTTTAGATACCTATCAAGAGATGAATTCACAAAACAGATGGTAGGGGTAAGTGCTCATGGCAAAACAACAGTGGAATAAACTGCAGCAAGCAATGGTTTTTGGTTTGTCCAGGATTTGCCATGGGTGTGTTTTGGCAGAAGGTGTATATTCACTTGATTGACATCTCTGCTGGGTCTTCTTCCTAGCAACAGTCACCATCAGCTTTACAGTATAGCAGTAGTGTCTGAGCTTTTAATCTTAAAGAAATGTTCTTGAACATGTAAATAAATTCATTTTTGAGTAGCAGAATGAAGAGTGTGGTAAGAGCATAAATATGGCTTATTTTCTCTAATTAATTTATACCCTCATTTGACATGCAGTGACCGTTATGGGAGATAAATACAGTAAGAACTGAAATGACAGAAAAATAGTGGTTTGTCTGAGAAGGCAGAAGAAGTGGAACAAGCCGTGGTTTGACTGAAGCACAGTAGAAAAGCATTGTTCTAAAATCAGATATCTAAGGCCTTATCTAGTTTCCAGTTAAATCAATAAGACTAACTGATCCTAATGGAGTTCTGATTCTCACTCTGTCCATTTGCTGATGGCTTTGGGAACACAAGGGACTTGATTTTTCTTCCCAACTCAATGTAAAAATTATTTCTGGCACTCCCTTCTCATCCCAGATCTGACTCTGCTGCTAAAAGGACTATCAGCAGCTTTATCTGGACCCAGAATTTGGACTGCAAAAGCAAAATGTGGCTTGGATGTTTATTTGCTTTATTTAAAGCAGAGATGTGAAGGTACATCCCCTGTGGCTCCCACCTTTCTTGGGAAGGTGGGCTCTCCACTTCAGGCCTAATGCTCACCACATCTCCCCACCTAGGCATAGGACTTTTTCCTAATACTTCAGGAGGTGAAATGTATGGTTGAAGAATAAAAATAATTTAAAAGAGCTTTTGTCTAGGGTTTTAAAAATAACTTTACAAGGAGGTGCCAATGAACACATCTAATGCCTTTGCACCAGTAAGTCACTCAGGCAAGCAGTTATCTCTTACACAATATGGTTAAAACCCCATTTTAAATTGGGTTTTTTCATGTTTAATTGGTTCAATGGGCAACACTGTCAGTCTTTTTCTAAAGCTGAAAGTGTTAGTGCCAATAGTGCTACAGTAGTTGAAATTTTAAAGTATTGTAGACTTTTTTTTCAGATTTTAAAGATCAGAATGCTAAACTAAATAAAAGCTCATTTACTGCAAGTACCTTGATTTCAACTTTAGGCTGTTACAATTAGCTTTGTCTGGCAGAGATCTATTTGTAGGTGTTATGAGATTTTTTTTTTGTTGTTTCAGCTTATTTATCTTGGTAATTTAAAATTACAAGAGTTTTCCTTTCTTGCTCTTTGTGTGAATAAAACTGAGATATGAGAGAGTGAAATATGTTACCTCCAAAGTCTTGAAAGAAAGTGATTTAAATTAACCAGGTTGGGTAGCGGGGTACAGGTAACTTTAAAAAAGCAGCTTTGGTAAAGTCATTAGTCAAGACTGTTTAGGCAGTTATAATTAGCTGGCTTCCATTTTAAAGCTATTTTCCAGTAAGCTATATAAATTCTGAATTAAAAAGCTACTTTATGATAAACAATTGTCAACTGCTATTTTCTAATATTCTAAAAAGCCAAGGAAGTCTTTATGTCTCTGTGTTATACAAGTTTGTGTGTACTTGCATATACCCTATTACTCAGCAAATTTTTTTTGTTGATTAATGTAGTATATGTAGTATACTGGAAAGTATATGTAGTCACTGGTCAATTAAAATAATAGTTAAAGCTCAAGCATTTAGATTAATATGTATTATATAAATCAAGGGGTTTTTGACGTAGGTGATGCATCCCTTCCTGTTATACCCATTCTGTTTTATGCAACAGTAGTCTTCTGTTCTGAAACAGGCTCTCCCTTTCACCTCTTATTGTTTTATTACTGAACAACAAGCTTCAAGGCTACAAATGGTTAGTTGTGACATCCCAAACATGTTTTTCAGCTTGAAATAGTGCTAATGTACTATTGGGGATTTACGTGCAGAGGCAAAAGGAGAAAGAACAAGATGTGTTGTGTTTTCTGTCTCCTTTTTGTAGCAAAACTAGACCACAGAAAAGCCTGAATATAACTTAGAGGCTTAATCCTTTAAGCATATGTAGGCATGAGCTCTGTGATCATTTGAAAAACTTGTGGCATTGAAGTTTTGTAAAAGAAATGTTAAGATTGATCCAAATGCAATATGAATAGAAGTGTGCATAGTAAGGGTCTTAGAAAACTGCAGAAAAAAGGGTTAAAAATATGGCCTGTGTTGATAACCAAGGTCACCATTCCTAGTTGTAAAATGTGAGGAATGTGCTGTTTATGTCAAGACCAAAAGGCTAAAAAGAAGGCCCTGAGGGTGCTTCATCCCAGTGCCAGAAGAACAGTCATGAAGGAGCAGCATTCCCTGTGTGTTCCCTGTCCCTCTTAACTGGGGAGGAAAACCTGATAATGGAGAGACAACCTGATCTAATGCTCACTGAGACTGAAGTTAGTGATTTTGAGACAAAAGGACCACCCAGTCTTAATCAGTGACTCCTAAATAATGCAAAAAAAAAGACTCTAAAATTCTTTTTTTTTTTATCACCACTTGAGGACCCCAAGAATTTCAGAAGGACAAGACTAGATGTTTTCCCTCTGTCAAAACTTGTGGTGGAAACAACATCTTGGTACTTTGGGTTATGTGGGAGTGAGAGCGAGTGAAACCTGAAAGTGTGAAGGTGTAAAATCAACTTGCTTTTTTTTCCCTTTTATTTTGTCCTTTCTGTAGTCTTGTACTGGGCTGCATGGTGCTAATTCCCCTACAATAGCTTTCTGGAAGATAAATATTTAACTTGCTGCTGTTTAATTTTACTATTTTTGACTGCTGAAGTTGTTAGGGAAATTTAAGTTTGTTAAAAAATGTGTTAAGAGATCCCTGGACTTGGAAAAGCAATACAGTATCAGGTATCTTTACTTATAATCCAGCTTTCTGCAGGCAGGGAGGTAGGTAGATATACAGGAGGATAGCTAAGAACTGTGGTCTTTATTATACAAAAAAAAGGAAATTATCTTACATTTGGGGTTCCTTGTCTTGCTGATAGTACTTTCCATTAGGAAGTAGCACCTCCTCTGCCATCCTTATCTAGGAATGGACTATCCTATTGCTCCTGGTCAATCTTCAACGTTTGTCTTGACAGCACTTACGATGAAAAACTGAGGGATAAGACTGAGGTTAAGAGCACCTAAGTTGTTGCCTGAGTATGTTGGTTCTAAAAGATTTCTGGAGAACAATTTGCAGTAAAACATTGGAGGGCTCTGTGAGTTCTTGAAGTGGTGTCCTTCTGCCCTCGCAGTTACAGCATTACATGAGGCTGCTGAAAGCAGTGAGGAATGCCAAGGGGCATAATAGAGATTTGCCAGATGTACTGGCATGTGAAGCTACCACATTAAACTGTGAACTAATTAAAGTGGATACAGGAACTTGCAAAACCTCCAACCTCAAAAAAAGAAAAAAAAAAAGCTCTGATTTGCAGGGGAGAAGAGGTGGTTCTTGATGGACAAATGAGCAAACACTGTCTGTGGATCTGCATTTGCAAGACACTATATAGGCAAATATAAGGACAGGGAGAAAGGAAAGCTGCACCTCATTCTAGGAAATAACCTTTTTTTTCTTGCTGAAAGCAAAGACTTAACAGTAACAGTATTTAATACTTCTGTGGAACCAAAAGTATTCATATTACTACAGAAGTATGTAAAGATGGTTTATGAGCATAGCTAATTATTCATGGTTGATGAACATAGATAATTCTTACTAGCTTATCGCCACCATGATCAAGAAATGAGAAGAATAAAGTAATCCAAAATTCTCTAACAAAACCGTCAGCCATTCACTACAACCCTGTGAAAGTTTTGCTTTTTATTTCCTTGTGTTAATAATATATTTTTATGAAAAAGTCTGGAAGACTGCAGGGCTAGTTTATCAACCTGCATCAGTCTCAAAGTTCTCCCTCAGTTGAAGAATACCCACTCTTGCAATGGTTTTTCAGTTACAGGTGTTTGATCTGCAGGTAAAGCAGGGCTTATGCTTGTACTGCAGGAGCACTGCAGCTCAGGTCCTTGTGCTGCTGCTCAAGGCAGAGTTTAGCCACTTAATCTCAGGAAAAGATCTGGTACAAACTGGTTAATGTGGGGAGGTCCAGTATCTTCGCTTGCCACCAGCTGTACATTTTTATCCACATGCATTAGAACCTAAAAAGGTGTTTCTGAATAGAAATTTTACATCTTGACACCAGCAGCATAGTCTCTTTTACTTTTTTAGCCAAGTTTTGCTGCAAAATTGTTGTCTGTGCAGAGTAGTTCTTATGATGGCATCTGACTCCAAACTGACAAGACTGGCTTACAGGGGTGGGGGTGTTTCCTGTCAGTAGAAAAAGTCAGACTGTACCATGGTTCCACTTAGGATTATAATCACTTTACATTGGAATTTGCCATTTTGGACTGGAGGATTACAGTTCTGTATGGTTGCCCTTAAAACATTTCAATCTAATTTTGTTACCGACTGTTCATAATGCATGCCTTTGAGCTATTAAAAGGAATTTGATCTTCACATTTTTCTTACAATTTCAATTAAAACATTACTGCCGGACTTTTAAATGCACCATAAATAGCAGCTGTTACAACTTTATCATGCCTCTCTTTTTAAATGCTTTTTGCAAATGATGAATGTTTAGAAAAACATCCTTTTGTGACAGGAAAATTAGAAGAAATACAGCTTACAGACCAGCACTTTAATATTTTTACACATAAATTAGTCTAGATCCTACAGTTGCCTCTATAGTGATTGAGAAAAGAGCAGAAACTGGCCAAGCCTGGCGGTGTTTATGCAGCCTCAGAGCACTGTGTGTGACAGTTAATGACACCATGTTCCTCCCGAGATGGGAATGGCTAGTACAGATCCTCCTACAATGAAAAACATCCTTGTGTAGGGACGCAATTGATGATTTCATGAAAGAAATCAAACGGACAATAATTTCCATTAAAATCTCATTTTAAACCCAAAATATTGAGGCCCAGAGGAAACAATAGTGAGCCAGCTGTAGCATAACCTTTACTCAATACGTTACTTGTGTTTTAGAATATAGTGCTTTGTTCACAAGTTTCTGTGGAAACTTAGAAACATAGGAAATACGAAATTCAGAGTTAAATTTCTTGTAGAGACTTCAATGGAAATGGAATGGAATATTAGTTACTGCTTGCTCAGAGAATGAATACTGTCTTTAGGATAATCAGTTTCTGAAGTAAATAGCAAATAGCAGGGGCTCCTGCAGGAGCAATTAATGCAGCTGTGACAACGTGCAAGGGATTTCAGTGGAAGATTCCAGATTTATGCAACAGGGGATCTCGCTCCCTCCTTACTCCTTCAAACACCTCCAGAAAGAAAAGAACGAGCTGTTACCAGCTGAGAAACTTGCTGCAAGATTTTCCTTAATCGAATAGTCTTTACTCATAGGATAGACCCTAATGAGCAGGTCAGTTTGCAATCTTAGTAATAGGTTGTATTTATGCTCTCTATCTTAAATATGTTATAACTAAAAAAAGGAATAAAATGAATGCTAATTGTTCTGATACCTGGTTGTGGCTGCTTCTGAATTAGATGAATGATAAGGTGGTTTTAGTTGTTTTTTAAGCATCTCAGAGATAGCACTTAGTGACCAGCTAAGAAAAACTTGCTGCCTAGCTCTCTTTGTGCTAGAAACAGCACTCAATTTCCACTTTTACTGTTTCCTTGGGGTTTAAAAATATTAGTTAACCAAGTGGTACGTCTCAGTAACAATGTTATTCGTGCAGCTTTTTCCTTACTTATGAAGTTTTATCAGTGAAACATTTAGTAGTTTTTCTTTTTGTGTGAAGTCAGGGGGAAAAAAAATCAGTATGTTAACCTGTTTTTCTGAATTTTTTCTACCAGAAAATAATGCGTGTCAAATATGAGGGTGGTAAATGACAAAGGACATTGTTCCCATTACCAGCAGTAGATGTTTTAGGACTGAATTTGCTTTCTGGAGAAGAACATCACTCAGTCTGTGTTTTAGCAGGAGGTGTTCATTGCTTGAGAGTTGAATACTTACACCTCCCTCACATTTTAAGATACAGCTGAGATAACATGGTGTTTATCATTCATTGCAGCGAGACCTCAGGAGTTTCAAGCCCGCTGCTTTCTTGTTGCTATTGCTACTCTTCCATACACTTGTATCACAGTCTGTAAAAGTTTGTTTCTTTCTATGATACAAATGACCAGTAAAGAGATTTCTGTAGTTATCTAGTTGCAGAATGTAAGTGGAGATTCTAAGGACAAAAGGAAATACTGGAGTGTGTGAATGTTGCTGTAAGCTGCTGCTAAGCTGTAAACTTTCAGAGAAAATTAGGCAAGGCTCCTGTAATAGTCTGCATTTTTCCATGGAAGTGTTTGGAATATGTGATGGTTTGATCAAGCACCAGAGCAAACAAAATAGACCTCTGTTTTTATGGGCTGAGGAATGTATCAAAAATAACAAATTCAGTAGTATCAATGAAAAAATCATACATAAGCACCATCATCTTCCTAAGAAATACCAAGTCATTCCTGTTGTGGTTTCTTTCTCTTGTAAATTGCATGCATCCTTGTCAGAGCAGCATCTACAGCTGATCTGACAACAAGTGGTTAGCAATTAAATGGATCCTTTGATTTCTACCGTGCTGTCAGCTGATGATAGTTGGCTTGAAACCAAACAGAAATTCTTGTGTTATTGTGTGATCTCTACAGCTCAGGATTGTGCAGAAGGGAAGAAAAAATGCTCCTTTTCATTCTGGCGTTGTACAGTAGCTGATTAGAGCAGCATAGTCTGCTTCTGTTAGCCTACGCTTATCTCTGATGCTTTAATAAAAAGTTACTGCATCTTTCTAAGGTGATTTCTGGATATTTTCATTGTCCTTGTCATGATTCACTTTCTTCTTGTACCAAGACAAGACGTAAGAGAGTGGCAAGTCAGGTGGCAGTGGCCCTGACTGTTCCAAAACAATTCCAGCAGCTTGCAGCACTCAGTGGTGTGGGAGTTAATCTCCCAAAACTGCCCTTATCCACAGCCTTACAGGAGCTGCACAAGCCACTGCCTTTTCCTTGTCATCGCTACTGTAGGAGGAAAGGGAATGTCGTCTGTAGTCAGCTTAGCGCTTTGGAAAATGGTGCTTTCTCCCCTAAAATAAAAACAGGTCGGTCAGACCAATAGCCCATAACTAGAACAGCAACTGCTGCCCTGAGGTGTTGTGCTTGCTGGGAACTGAACCAAAGAGGTGGGACTGGGGGGAGCTTTGAAAAGCCTGGGATAGCAAACCGAAGTGGTGATAGGGCTTCAGGAAGGAATAAAGGACTTTCCTCCCTGTGGAAGAAATGATTCATATGATGAACAATCAGCTTCTTACATTTGATGTGCTAGTTTCCTTACCGAACAGAAAGTGTGTGAGGGAGTTAGAGAAGTTCTCTTTATTATATTTAACAGTTATTTGGTAAGACAGGACAAAAACCAGGTCTGCAGTATTTTGTTATATTGCCTGCTCAAAATTTCATAAACTGCACTTCAAAATGAATGTATTAAAATCTATAAAATACAGGTTTTCTAGATCTTTGGTTTTCTGTTTATCAGGCACTGGTTTGAAAGTGTGCACTGAATAAAATATAGCCAAACTACAGATGTGCACTACATCTTCTTTAATCCTAACCTCTGCAAGGATGGAGGAAGAGTACTTTGTGGTGTGGCTTTACTATTCCTATTGTAGATATATCTTTGCTACTTTGAAATCTTTGGTATAAACAGCAGAGTTTGGCATTTGTTCCTTTTTAAGGAAAAGTCCTTAAATCTTTAAGTCAGTCAGAGTACGTGTTTTGCTGCAGCGCCCTGTAGTTCTCAAAAAGCACAGTAGGGATGCGTAAAAGTCAGGAGCTGGCAGAGTGTATGCCAGCGTGCTCCAGCAGACTTGCACAAATGAGCTTGTTATCTTCTCTAGCAATTCTGGGAAAAAAAATGCTGGTCTTGAATTCCTGCTAGCTTTTTCATTGATCTTCAGGAAATGTAATGTGATTTTGTATATATGAGAAACTCATTGAAAAGTCATAACGAGTCTGAATTGAGTGTGAATAAAGGACTTGTTAGAATAGTCCATTTTAAGGTTCTTAAATCTGTCTGCAGTGATAAATATGTATAATGAGAACAAAATTGTTGTGTAGTTTCAAGTTCTTGAGTTGGAAGGAGTGTTACTGGTTTTTTAATGTGCTAAAATAAGGAAATAACAATAGTTGAAGGCAGACTCAACCCTTCTATTTCTGTCCTAATTCTTTTTGCTTTGAGGTTTAACCATCAGTGTAAGATAGCGTCTAACTCCAAGACTTCTTGCTTGGTTAGGGATTCCTAACGCTGTTACAGACACAGTGGCATTACTTACTTGGACTACTCTGTTGCTACTGCAGGAGCAACACACAGTTCTGTGCTTCTGGGATGGGTTTTGTGACCTGAGTGAGGCTCTAAGTGGGCCAGGTTTCACTGTTGTGCAAATAGGGCCTATTTAAATACATACCTGTGTGAGTTCCTATTGCCTCTGTATAGACCTAAATAAAGTTTCGGGTCTGATAAGGTTGAAATTACTTATGTGTATGTTCTCAGCTTTGCAGCTCGCTTACATTGCAGCTGCTTTGGATTGATCTATTGGATCTGAGCCACCTGCGGAGCTTTCAATGCATTTCATGTTTTCAAGTTGGGGCACGGTATTTTTAAACTAATTTTTAAACTTGCAGAAAGATGAGTGCTATAATTAAATACATAATTTCTCACGAGAATCCCTGATTTAATTGTATTTTTCGGGGAAATAGTGGTAGCTTACTACTGGAGAGTGCAGTTTCACACTGTTTGGTGTTAAGGCTGTCTTTAGTTGAAGCAGTGAGACATCACTGTTTAACAAAATATGATTTTCCTAATACAAATCATTTATTATGGCTGTATGTAGGTAGTACAATGGGAATTACTACGTAAGTTAATATCAACCCATAAATGTGGTGATTCATAAGGATTTTTGTCATTCAAGTAAGCAGAAATTATCTACAGAGGTAAAGTAAAAAATTGGATAAACTGTAGACTCCCTGTAGAGCACTAAATACCCCTGTTTCAGCAGGCTATAGAGTGGATTGGCTACAAACATTGGTTTTTATTGGGGGTTGTCTGGTTTTTTGTGGTTTTTTTTTAACATTGAGGAAAAGCATCTCTGCATTTCTTGGCTAACTGAAGATACCCTAGAATAAACAGATGCTAGAACCTACTGCTAGCTTAACAATACCAGACAATATGAGAAGAATTAGTTTTATTAATTGTCTTTGAAAGCTCAACAAACTCCTGGAGCTTCAGAATATATGCTATGTCATTTGCTTATTTATACCTGTGGTCTGACAGTTAAGACCGTCACTGTCATGTCCCATTGGTCTCCTGGAAAAGTCCCCTTCAGTCTCAGGCAAGACACTGGTTGCTAAGACCCAGTTGATAACTTGAGACAAATGAATGGAAAGACTTGATATGGACAGAAGGACCATCATGGGGTCGTGCTGTGCCCTGCTTAGGTGAAATACTGTACAACAGTATTTGTGTTGTGTAATGTATAATGTGTGTGTATATGTATAATGTATACAATTGTATAATATTGTGCTTAATTCACTGCTTCCCATCGTGCCCTGTGTCACCCCATCCGGCTCTCTCATGCTGGGTGTGGCACTGATGTGGTGCAGCAATGAGCCATTTCAGCCAGTTAGCCACTAAAAGGAGAAGGAGGAATCACAGTGGCTGTTCCTGTGGCTCATCAAGGGGAGAGGCATAAGGATGAGGTGCACTAGATTGTCAGACTCTTTGTAGCTCCCCACCAAAAAAACTGCTCTGACATTAGGATTTGTGTGAAAAGTGGTTTTCAGGAAAAAAGGAAATACTGTTTTGAGGGCTTTTTGCCATTTCTTCTTACTGAGGCTTTACAATTTTTGTTCAGGTTATAGAAAAGCAGTTAAGTTTAATTCAGAAAGCAGCTGACTTAGCTCTTCATTGCAATAACAGGATTTGGGTCAGAAAATATTGGAACAAGAATAATACTGTTGAATTTGCAGTACTTTACTTACAATTTCAGAATTACCATTTTATCTGTATTATTGTTCAGTCTTTTGTTTCCCTTCCAAATCACTGTGTATGAAAGGCCAGGTAACCTTCTGTTGATTTGTTTATTTTAGAAACCTGCACAATTACAAAGATAGTTGGGCAGATGATGTGCCCAGAACAACTTGTAATTCCAAAAATAGCTATTTCAGGTTGAGCGTCATGCTGATACCTTGGGAGTTGCCTGGGTCTTTTTTTTGTTTCTTCCTTCCTACCACTGAGTTTCTCTCTCCGTCATTTAGTTTCTTTCTACACACCTCTTGGTGTTTCTTCCTCTTAACCTGTGAGTTATTTCCATTAAGTTACTGTAGTTCCAGTTCTGCAGCCTAGCCCTCATTCTCTTGGATATAGGGAAAACAAACACTGAGTGTCTGATTCACCTTTTTATTTCAGTGGTTTTATGAGGCAGCTCCACAGATACCATTGTAGGTGGTTTTGATCCACAGCCTTTGGGATAGAAAGTCAAGCAGCAGCTATAACATGCTGACTGTGCAAAGTGTCTGGTGTCAGGAGACACCAATCTGCTACTGCAATGTATTGGCTGAGACGTTCATGGCTGTAGTTATGTCAATGTCAGAAACACTGAGGGTCTCTTCAGCACTGCTTATCTGTCTGAACACCTAAGACTCCAGTCAGAGGCACTTCAAATGTTCCACACAGTGTTAGTTTGTCTTGAAACTGAATATTGACATCAGCATTCATTCTGTTGTGCAAACAGTGGTGGCTTTTTTCCCTTCTAGATAAAAGAATTGTTTTGTTCTTTCTGTTTTAAAGGCTTTGGCTTGTTTTATCATGAATTCAGTGTCTTGGTATGGCATTTCAGAGACAGAGGAAGGCTACCCACAAAAAAAACCTGCTGTGAAACTAGTTTAATCTGTTCTGCTTTCTTTGGTTACTGGTGATTCAGCAGAAAACCAAGAGATTATTTTGGAAGAGACCCTGACACGCATTTATAAAAGACACAGTTGAGATGGGTCACCATTCCTGACTGCTGCAAAGTATTTACAGTCACAAGAAAGATTCCTTGCAAATGTTTATGCACTTTTCATAATAACTGCTTGCTGGACTTGATTATGTCTGCAGCCACTCATTTATGTCCCACCTGGTCTAAGCCTTCTTGCAGAGCACAGTTTGAGAGGGAGAGGGGAGAAGGAAATGAAGATACTTGGATTTAAATGCTGCTTTGCTCAAAGGCAGAGATCTTCACTGGAGCTGTAACACTGGGACGTGAATGACTACTGTGAACAGAGCATCCTCCTGGGATTGTTCTGGTCCTCTCAAAAAGCAAATCCATCCTGTATTCAGTTAATTATTTGCATTGCGTGTAGAAACTGTATTTAGGACGTCTACCATTGTTGCATCCTTCCTTTCCTGATAAGGCAGATTACTGCTTCTGGAGGTTGAGTGTGTTGTGATTTTTCCAGAAAAAGAAAAAGTGGGTATTTTTAGCACAAGCCTGCTTTCCAGGGTGCTGTTCGTCACCATGTTGCTAAATGGCTCCTCGCCAATGTGGCAGCAGGTTTTTGCCTCTGTGCTCTTAGAATAAAGGTGTGTTGCTTTTTGTAAGTGTTGATCTAGGGCCGGTCAGCTCCTTCCTGAAGTATAGTTAAGCACCTCCAGTTCATTAACCATTTCTCAGTGCTTTGGCTACAACTAAATATTTTAATTTGGGCAGTGGCTGATAAGAAGAGCATAGTTTGTCCTTGAATGCCAGCACTCTTGCTTTTTAGTAACTTAGATTTCCGAACTAGAAATCTCAGAAAATCAAAGTTGATGTGATTATAGGTTAAATAGTGCACCCAGGATCTTATATTTAAAGTGATTAGGAGTCTTTCTGTGGTGAAAGTAGAGGCAAATTAATGCATGAAATAGAAAGATTTCCCATGGAAATTACATATGCTAATGATTATATACTAATCAAAAAATTAGACTCATTCCACTTGAGGTGGAAAGTGGCATGGTTGAGACTTCAGAAAAGAGTATAGTTTTTGGTGGTACAAATGTGTTTGCTAGTTGCTCTTTCTAGTCTAGGATTATTTTAGCTAATGACTTCTTCTTTTTTCCTTTTCCTTACCTGTACTTTTATTAAAAAAACAGGTAATAATCTGTGGCTATTTGTAAAACGAGACTTAAAAACATCAGGAAAATACTCAGGAAACATAATATACTTATTTAAAAAGAGAACAGATCTCAAACTTGTTACAGTGTAAATGACTGATAATTCAGACTTGGAGCCAGGAATATATTTTTTTGTCAATAACACTGCATATTTCATGTTGAAACGTGTTGACAGGACACATGCTTATTTATAAAAGTCTCATCAAATTAAGTTTAAGAAGCCAAAACCAAAGCTTTGTATTTTTTTCCTCTTCCTTCCTTCTCTTCCCCCTGCTCAGCCTGCAGTGAGCATTACAGTTCAAAGCACTTGCAGAGGTCTAGTTCTAGCAGAAGGAGCAGCTGCTCACAGGCTTGTTGTGTGTCTGGTTTGGGTTTTTTCCACTAGCACCTTTGCACGTCCCCTTTGCTGTTTGCTTGTGTGCATTTATACTCCCTGCGAAGTAAAATGTATTTTGCATGAGAGTCAACAATCTTTATCCTTGGTCTCTAAAAATTGTTCATACTGCATAATAGCTCCCAGTAAGTAGGTGCTTTGCAAATATTTGAATAGCAGAGCAGCAAAGGAATGGAAAGGGAAATTCTCCATGCTTCTACAGTAGCAGATGTCTAGAGCTGAACTAGTCACCCTTAACTCCACTGGGAAATAAAGCATCTCTTTCTCTGCACTAAGGACATTGTATCTTATGGCCTATTTCAAATACTTGACCATGGCAAGATCATTCTGGACCCAGCTTATTGTTAACTAGGTCACTGCCATGGTAAGTTGGTAAGTGCAGCTGAGCCTTGTGCTTCATCTCATGTTATTTCCATTGTCTGTTGAATTCTGCTTAATTAATAGTAGCATAAACTACTTAAACTTAAATGATTGCATTGAATCTTAAGGGAGCCTACAGTTAAATCCTTCAGTCAATGTAATTTCTGTCTGGGGAAGACCAAAGTTTGTTGAGGAAGGAGGATAGAGGAAGGAAAGTGAAGCAAGTGAGAAATTATGTAGGTGTTTGCTGTATTTCCTGTACATCAGGAGTTGTTAAAGGCTGATTTTGGTTGGATCAGATGAAGAAGAGAGGAGGTTAAGAGGCTTGGTATGAACACTTGAGGTGCTTCTTGGTCACCGTATAGCTGGGAACAGGCTCTGGCAGGTTGGATCTTGGATTTGATTTACACTTGTGAATGGGAAGTGTTTTATAACAACTGAAACAGCAACCAATCTGAGAGGTAAGTAGATGCTAGTGAAGTGTCTCAGGGGTTGTTTTGGGAGTGAGGTGTTTGTTTTGGTTTTTTTTTAGTAAAAGCACACAAGCTGTGTTGGAAGTGCCTACACCTCAGCTAGTGAAGGGCAGATTTGTTTTTGGTTTTACTGCTTGCCCAGCGGCATTAATGTAAGCAGAGCACTTAAGTGTACTGTTAAAAAGCACTTTGGCCAAATTCAGCCTGTTATTCAAATACATTAGTAGCACAAGGAAAGCAGGCAATCTGTAATTCTTATTAAGGTAAAAAGCAAGTTGCATAAATTTCTTTGCTGCAACAATTTACTTAATGTTTTGAATATTATTTTCCTCTTTATTGCATCAAATGCTTTCCATATGCTTTTAAAGTGTTAACAATGAAGTGGATGCTTTAAGGATAAATTATACTTGTATTTTCCCCTAGGTTCTATAAAACAACAAATTTACAGTAATTTGTGAGCTCAGGAACATCTTTCCTTTAAGCACCCTCTTCTCAAAGAATCTACTGTAAAAAAATATTAAAATGACTAATTGTATAAAGATGGGATAGATGCTATTAAAGAGCCACATAAGCATTTCAGTAATTTTACTGCATATGCATTTCTTATCTCTGAGTGGGGCCTTAAGTCCTCCTTAAGTCCTCTGGATGTTTTGCTTCCTCCAGAGCACTCGTTAAAATAGAGCTGAAATGTCTGGTGTGTGAGATGGTGTCAGGAGCTGAAAGAGAGGCTATTGCAATGATACAGGTTTAAAAAATTGTTCCTGTTTTTTCAAAAACAAAAAAACTTGTAGCTGGTGACAGTTTGCAAGTTAGCAGTTCTGAAAGGGAAATTGGACAATAGTTGTTTTCATATCACTCTCTCCAGCATTTGCTCTATCAGGAGATTCTTTAAATAGCAAAATTCGTGCTTTCTAAAGTTAAAGTTGTTCCTGCTTTATTTCACTGACCTTTTATTACTTTCTTAGGAGCTGTCTATTTTACAGAAAAAACATGGCTTGTACTGTACCAATAGTCAATAGTAAATTCATCTTTTAGTGCTAACTTATGTCCATAGTAAATTTTTATTTTGACTGTAATTTAGAGACATCTCAACAACGGTTAATGCTACTTCCGTTTGAAAGGTCTGACTTAAACCTTATCTGCAAAAATTTATTTTTCATGTTCAAACCTCAATTAGAAACGTTGTCTAGCTAGTTCTTAGAAGCACATACTTTCCAAAATTGAACATGAGTCAGTGGGAGCTGAAAACCAGGTGAGAAGTACTCTAAAGTGGGCACCCAAAAATCTGTGTAAGGTTGGGTGCACCAGCCATCCTTTCAATGGAAATTGGTTTCTGACAAGCATAGTTGATAGACAAGAGCTGTTTTCTATTTTCAATTCGTTTGTGAAACTGCACTCATTCCAAAACAGCTTGTACCAGTGTTTCCAGCTCATGTGAGGTGAAGTAAGCTATGCTGGCAGAGGTGCAATTTTTTGCTGGTGTAAATTAGGCTTAGTTTGTGGTTTACTGGTGACACTGTCAAGTGCACAGCTAGCTCTAACTGCCTTACAACCTGAATAAAACAAATTTCCAGATGGTAAACCGAAGTGAAATATGAGAATACAGTATTCTGTATATATGTTTCATGTGTACTAACACTTCAAAAGAAGTAATTCAAATGCCTTCCTGGTTGGTACTAGTCCTTAATTCCACCTAACTGTTGAGGAAATTGGGCTGCTTTCCTTGTGGGACTCATCTGAGCTAGTTGTATTCTTTTTGACACGTTTTATTTCATTAAGAAGACACTGAGAAACGAAACCTCTGCTTTTTCACAGAGAGATAAATTACCTTGACTCTTTGTGAATACATATACATTGGTTCCTCCAGAGCCCATTTGCACTGCAGGTGATGCTCAGGAGCCCTTGTGCTGAAGGAAATGGAGGACCTTTCCTCTTAAGTACTGGGCAGACATGAACAAGATACTTGTGCTTGCTTTTATAATCTTTCAGTCCTAGGTCTGGTAAGCACAATCACTGCTGTGGTTAGAGAGATCACAGTACGACAGCATCTGTTTATCCATCGTTCAGTATTTTAAGAGATTAGTACAAGACTATTCTTAGCACTGGCAGATAGATGGTATGTTATTTTAGAATGTGTATTTATTTAATGTTTTCTTTAATGGTATCTGTGTTAGTATTTGAGGTCACTTGAACTAGTCATGGCTGTATGAGTCATTTTTATCCCATTGAATTTAGACGTGATCCAAAACATTTTTTTTACCTCTTCTTTTTTTTTTTTTCTTTCTTTTTTCCGGTGTTTTTTTTTTTTTCACCCGGGATTATGACCCTATAAAAACAACATATTCCTCATGCTGTGCCAAGTGCAGCTCTGAAATTGGCTTTAGTTGATCTGTCTTGCCTTCTGGGCTTATCTGCTACTGGACAGTAGAGGTAGGAGGGAGACAATACAGGGAGCCAGAAGACAAGAAGATGTCTTTACAGTGCTGGCAGCCTTCCTGTGTTTGAAGCCTGCAAAGATGTCTTCAGTCTAACAGAAATGGAGATGAGAATTGGAAAGATAATATTCCTAGCCAAAAGTTCAGCAGACCTTTTGGTTTCACTGTTGTTTGAATTCAGGTTTTAAAGTTTGTAATATAAAGTTTGTTGGCTGATAATGAGTTTATTGACATAGCTGCTTCTGTAAGCCTAGGCAGAGATGGTGTGCTTCACTATTTGTTTGTTGCTTCAAACTTTAAAGAGAAAAACTTAATACTAGGTTTGTAGAACTTCAGAATCATTGGAATAAATGTTGGGGTTTTTTTCTAATATCTGGCTGTCCAAGAAAGGATATGTTTTTCTTGCATGTGATGAATATGCAAAATTTTTTACAAGTCTTCTTTTATATTGAGACAGTAGATTTACCTGGGAAAGATACGTAAATATTGAAAACTTGGCATACAGACTTGAATTAAAGAAGGGCAATATTTTAAGGCAAAAAGAAACCTAATGTTTTTCTTTTTAATGATGTATACTTTTTCAGTCTTGTTGATGCTTAGGCATGGCAGTTCTTAGCCAAGAATTGAGGATTATTGTATTTTCTTGATGACTGCTTAGCAATTGTACATATTCTTGCTGTGAATAGATGAAATTCTGTTTACTTGGGCATTTGGGAAATCTCATCCATTCAGGTTCCAAAATGTAGCATGAGACAAAAAAACATGTCAAACAAGGCTCTCCCTAAGTGACTCTTGAGGCAGCAGACTGTAGTGAATTCTAAAGCAGAAGTTTAAATGAAGCTTAAATTGATAAGCAACTGACTGATATTGATATGTAACTGATTTTAATTCTGTTTTGTATTTGTATTTCATGAAGTCAGTACTATCTTTCTAAATAGGAAGGTCCACTGCGAGCCAGTCTCCTCTGAAGATTCTTGACAGTGGTCTGGCAGGCAAGAGTTTGTTTTTTAAGAGAGATCCTTTTTTAAATCCCCTTTGTCAACCTCCATCTGATAAATTGCAAAGCAATGCACTAAACCAGCATTCTTTTTCCAAAGTTAAATAAAGCAACCTTAAATATCCTGGATATACAAATTGGAAAATAAGTTAATCAAAGCAAGTTTTATACTTGACATCATAGTATTTTTTTTAAACAAAGGAAGTATTATCTGAAGACTTTAATCAGTTCAACTCACAAACATGCTTTAAGATTTCAAAACTGGATCTCCTCTTCCATAACATTTTTTAATTAGGGGGCCAGAAAAGGAAAGCAAGTCTTTTTTTGCTTTTTTGATTCCCAGTTGGTTTCTCAACTCTGAATGACCTATCTGTTCAACTTTGTTAGCAGAAAAGAAGAAAATATTCCGTCTGCACCTGAAAAAGAAGCTAGTTACCTAAAGCTGGTTTTGCAGTTCAGCAAACTTGGGGTTTTCTAAGTACTTAAATGTTGGCAGCAAAATCAAATGTCAAAGTAGGTTTGTGTACAGGAGGTTCAGTCATTAGTTCTGGTTACTGTTATTTTTCATTTTGTCATACATTTTACAAGGTATTGAAGTTAAAATTTCATTTAAATTTCAGAGTACATTTTTTGGATGAATTTTTATTCACTTTGTAATAATCACATCGCAGTCTGCAGGCAGCACTCCCAACTTCAGGGGCTTCAGCTCATAGTCCAAACACTTTAAGCTGAGGAATTGCAAAAGGAAACATTTCTCTGCTGCCTCCGCTTCCCTGCAGCCTTGCAGTGAGCAGGTTTGGCAAGTCATCCAAATGAACAAAAATCCCTTTTTTTGGCAAGTTTAGTTTGCGTTTTAGCTCTGGTTTGTCACACAACTGACCACACACCCATGTAGGTCAGAAGGGGAAAAATTTGGTGCAAAAGCAGGAAAAAATGGGGCAGATCTGAAGTGTTACTTTTGCGGAGATGGTGGCAACACTGACTTGTTTGAAGCATGGGCCTTTGTATGTTTTTCTGAGAACACCTGTGGCTCACTGAGCCTGTTTTCTTCTCAAAAGCTTTCTTGTAACAGAGGTGTCTCTTCTAGATTTCCTGGAAAGTGCCTCAGTATTAACTGCATATTTTTAGTCAAATCTGTACAAAATCATTAATGCTTTCATAAATAATGGTGGGGGGTCAAACATAAGAAATAAAAGCCTGAGCTTACAAGACTGAAGTAGATACTTTTAATCCATCCTGGGTTTTGTATGTTTCCTGATGTATTAAAAGCGACAAGCACAATCCTTAACTTGCTGCGTGTGAGCTTCCCTCTGACTCCTTACGGCTTGGGAGGCCGACACCTCACACCTGACCCTGCAGCCCCTTCATTTTTCTGCTGCTGTAGAAATTAATAGTAGAAATCAGAGGCTGTGTTGTCATTAGTGCAGGTTACTGTTACTTCTCATTTTATGATGTATTTTACAAAGTATGGCAGCTTGTGTTCTCAGTCTTCTTGAGAAAAATGGCAGTGGCTTTTACTGTGAGTTTCTCTTTCAAAAAAAAATTTAAATATGCTTTTCAGATCTTCATATTTAAATGAAAACTAAGGGCAGTATTTCCTTTTTAACACTGTTTTTCAGAAAATATTTCTTAGACTGAAAATGGAAAAATGAGTGTGTGTGCGCAGAGGAACGTGGAGGGCATGAGGGTGCACATTCCAGATCGCCTGTGCTGGTGCAGTGATGCAAAGCAGCTGTGAGTCGAGTTAACCAGCCCTTGTGCTGTGCAGGCAGCTTGCTCCTGCCTCTGGTCCCAAAAGTATTGCTTGGTTTGATACCACGTGGCTTCAGCTCTTCAAAAATGCAATGTTGTGCTCACTGTGGGTGCATTATTCAGAACTCTTAATTTTGCTGGTTTTGTTTTTTTTTTTTTTAATTTCTTTTGGGGAATTTCCTGTGTTCAGATTAGCATTAACAGTTGAAAATGTGTGTTGGTAGCTCAGGGCTTTTTTTATTAAATTATTTATGTGTATATGTAAAATATGTATGTATGTATATGAAATTCTTGCTTAAGGGATAAATTAAATCATTAAATGTTTTTAATTTGGATTTTCACGTATGGAAATAATCAAAAAGCTAGGCTTTCTTTCTCATACTGTTCATTAGCAATACATAACATGAGTCAAATGTCAGTGATGAGAGAGTTTCTGTGGGGTGGTTCTGCTCTCTGAGTCTTGGAAATGTGATTCCTGAGTTCAGGAAAGGAAATGAGTGGCAGCTGATCAAATACTGTCACCAACCACCTCATCATGGGAAATGCTTTTTGACTGGATTTGGAGCAATGTTACCATAGCTAGCGTAAAAGAAACTGCTGCATAAAATTTTGTGTCATTACAGTCTGGTTTTGTCTTTACAGTTAAAGTGATGTTTTGTTGTCGCTGTGCTTACTGAATGACAAAGTGTGGCAATTTCTGTTTGATCTCCTTTCAGAGGTACTGTGGCACTGGTGCATGTCCAGATTAACAGCACTAAAATCATTGGGGTTGCTTTTTATTTATGGGCTATAAAAAGTATAAATAGAAAGCGGATTTATGTCATCTTACCTATTGAATATGTCCTATTGTCCCCCTAAGCTTATGAAATCCTCTGATAGCAAAATTCTGACCTGTAAACTGAGGAAAAAGGTTGTGCAATTATATTATGTTGCTTTTAACAAATTGTATTTTATTTCATATCAAGGGATAAAGAAGATGTTTGCCTTGAGTTGTATAATCATCTCAACTCCCAATTTAGTTGGACTAGGAGGCTGACACTTGGGAGCCAGTGACCCCGTGGCAGATTTGCTACACCCTCCCTTTACACCCCTCTTCCTCTACAGGGCTGGGAAGGCTTTCTGGGGTTTTGAAATAACGTGCAGTAATTTAAATATTTGGCCTTCAGCAAAATGAATATAGCAGTTGTTATATCTGGGCACTTAATATCTCATAAGTAATGATAATAAATTAATGAAATTTTGTATATAGTATTACTGCCAAAATAAATTGAGATTCTGTGAGGAAAAAGGATATCCAGAGCAGAAGCAAAACCCAGTTCATTATAACCACACCAGGATACTGGTCTTTCCCTAACACTGAAAAAGTGGCATGTAATCTCATTGCTTCAGTAGCTAGGAGCTGCAGAATATATATCTGAATGAATGTGTACTTCCCTGTGGGAAGGGGAGATTAATCTTTGTTTAGAAACTATACATAGGAGAAGTCAGTGACCACGAGGTGGACAGGAAAGTGCTAAAACAACCTTTAAACAATCCCAGATATCTGTTCTGATCTTGCTACTTGGCTTGGACTCTTTCTGGTTTCCTTGGGACTTAAGGCCTTTCATGTCTCCTTCCAGATATCATAGTGTCTTGACTAGCAAGATCTTCTGCCTTTGCTCTGACAGCATTTTCATAAACAAAGCCCATACAGTGACTTCATGCAGCACAAACTGTCTGGATGGCAACCTGTTACAAACGAGTGTTTGAGATCGCTTTAAAAATCATCAGCAAGGGTATCAGCAGAGGCCAGATTTAATATTAAGCGACAGCATTACAAAGTTCATTGGCAAGATTCACTCTACTGCTTACAGGACAGTTAAGGCACAACAAGGAAAAACAAGCAACAATAAAACCAAACAAAATCCGGGCAATCAAAACAGAAATGAACTGAGAACCATCTAGGGGGTAGTGTGCTTAGCTGCCTGTGATAAAAGGGCAGTGAGGGCAAGGATAAAAAGGAACACGGCCTAAAACGGCACTTAACAGCACTCAAGCTTAACAGTACTTCAACTTATACCTTAAACCTAATAATTTAACAAAGGAACAGCACTTAATTTGTACCTAACTTGATTTATACCTTAAACTTAATTTATAACTTAACCAGGACAATTTAACAGAAGAATAACACTTAATAGCATTTAACCTAACTTATAACTTCGGCGTTATACGTAGCAATTTAGCAAAAGATCAACACTTAGCAACACTTGGCTTATAACTTACATTGAATATAACAATATAGCAAAAGAACAACACTTAGCAGTATTGAAGGAAGGTTAAGTCGTAAGTCACAAGCTTACTTACAGGCCTAACTCACTTCAATATCCAAGGTACTTAAACATCTGAGAAAGCAGCATTTCTTCTGATTTGCTGTAGCATATGCACACGTGCATGCACACTGAAATAAAGACTCAGTGCAGGCAAGGTACCTGTGAAAAATTCCCCTTGGAGGTCAGTGAAGTACTCACTTTGAATGCCCTGCATCTCCTGACGGGTGAAGGGTTGAGCCTCAAGGAATGGGGCTATAAGTCCAGGACTCGTTGTTTGGCAAACATGAGAGTTCTCTGGCTCTGAGAGGCCCCACGTAGAGGGAGGTCACTGGTTGCAGTCCACTGCAGCCCAGAAGAGCTCAAAGGACTCATTTTGGACTGCTGCTTACAGGGTTGCAGGAGAGTGGGCTTTAGTCATAACAGTGTTTCATCCTGGCCACAGTTTGGGTAGGCACTTTGCTTGAAAATGTGAGAACAGGAATTATGCCATTCAGGTAAGAAAAGTTTTCCAAGGCTATTCATAAGGAAAACAGGAGCTTGTTCGCAGTTCCTGGGAGCAGACAGTGTTTCTGATAAGCCTGGGAAGAGCTGAGCCCAGATGCTGTTTTCAAGGCTGAGGCCTGAGGAGCATTTCTCAGATCGCATTGTGGCCTGGAAAGGGAGGGGGCAGAGGGAATGCACCACCATGCATCCTGATAAAACCGGGAGAGTGGATAACCCTCACAGGTGACTACAGACCTGTTAGCCCAACCTCAGGCATTACACTACTTTGAAGCAAAAGATTATATGGTAAATGCAAGAAGAATACAGTGCAACCAAGGTGCATTAGAGAGGTGCATGGAGGTATTTCTCTAAACCAAGGAAATGCAGTTCTTACCTGTTTGGACTTCTAGGACGATATTTCGCACGGTGCTTACATGTAAAGTTACTGCTTTTCCTGGAGGATGTAGATTGAGGCTGAAAAAAAAGGCTCATTTAGCTGCAGGCTAAGACATGCTGGCAGAGCAGGTTCTGTCCCTTGTGCTCTCCAATTACTGTGTTGGTCCATGTTACTGAGAGCAACTGCTGCACCACGTTACAGAGCACAGAAATACGGGTAGTGCGACCTTCATGTACTTTCAGTGTCATTCTTGGTCAGTTAATTAATTTGTAAAATTAGATTTATATCATGCAAATAGTATTGCTGCTGTTTGCAGAAAATTGCCTCACAGCTCCAGTCTTCACCTAATGCGTAGTCAGAAATGGCCAGAAGGAATCATGTTTTAATGTCACCTTTTCACAAGTCAACAGTTTTCTAAATAATAACATATCTGTGAGGTTGGAATATATGACAGCACATTAAAGCCCCTTCACAATTGCTCTTCCTTCTTCTTTCTTTTAATGCTGTTGCTACTATTAATAATAGTAATAATGTGAAATGCATTACCTTCATTATACCAGTATAAAAATAGGCAAAAAGTTGCCTTTTCTACATTTGTTATAACTTGTGAAAAATAATGAGGCCCATCTGATGCCTTAAATTGTTGGTTTATGGCATTTATTCTGCATACTTCCCAGTTTGTTTTTCTTAGGCAGGATGCTCTTAAAGCCTTTCTTTTTATTAAGCAGCCAAGTGTTATCGGCAAAATGGTTCCTTCAGTTTCTTTTCCCATTATACTTTGCCTTTCTTTGTTGAAGAGAATTTTTTTTTTCTATTGATTTTCATTTTTTGGTTACAGCATTCAAGTAAGGCTACAGCATCTCCATGTTTGTTCAACTGCTTCCTGGAATTTTGTTTAATTTTGTGGACTCATTTTTCCTATTCAGAAATATTATACTTGAAAAATATCATCTTAGAAGCTGTTATGAGATGATCATTGTTTGATAGACTCCTTTAGGTTTGTTTTCTGATTGGTTGGTGAGTTTGGTTTTTCTCCACATCTGTGTAGCATGATTCATGGAATATAAGTGTCATTTTATTTCATTTTGTTCTTCCTTGTTGAATTCTTCTAGAATCCCCAATAAATAGATAATTTTAAAACTTAGCAGAGCATCTGTCTGTAAGTTGTATATTTTACTTTGTATATAGAATTGAACTTACCTTCTTTAAACCTTTCCCTATGTCATAATAAATACTTGGTGCCTCCTAGCATCTTCCTCTTTTTAGTCATTCTCTTGTGAAGCTTTTAGGACAAAGCTGAGTGAACTAAAAGTTTATCTGTTGCCAGATAACCATTTTGGTTTTTAATTAGAAAAATACAGACCAGATGGCTATCAGACCTTGTGACAAGTGTGTGTACTTTAAATCAGTACTTCAAACAATAAATGAGGATGCCTATTGCTATGGAAGATTGTCAAAGTGCATCAACTTCCCAGCACAAATTAAGGCTTCAAGAGGACGACTTGATATTTTTGCTCAAATATAAAATGTTCTTTTATCAGTTTTGTGGTAAGCTCACTAGCTAATAGCTTGCAAATTGTTGTCTGAGCTGTGTCCCTTGTCTTCTTCACAATTGCATTTGCAAACAAGGATGAGCTCATGTGTAAAGTGTGCCTCACAACTCATACAAATACTAAGGGCTTACAGTGCTTTACAATTTTCTTTTGGCCTGAGATTGGATTTTATTTTTGTGTGTCATTTGCTACTAGAAGTGTTTATCTTGTCAAAAATTTCCACTACAAATAAGTCATATTTCTATCCTTCTATTTCCCATTTCATTAATGGGCATTAATATATTTGTACATATTGTGGCATTTGACCTAGCTTTTAGGAGAATGAGGGATTATCATGGCAGACATTATATCTGAGCTGCTTAATTTATTTTTGGCCTTTGATTGTTTGGCACATTATGAAGTGTTAATTTTTGCGCTCATTGAAACATGTAAGGAGATTCATGGGAACTTCAACCAAATTGGTAGAAATGTGACTTTACGCTGGTCTGACAGTATACAGCAGCTGTTCTGGATATTCTAGACTGTGGAAATGTGCAAGAGACTTGAAAGACTTAAAAGCTTGCATCAAAACAGTTGTGAAGGAAATGCAGCTTCAGTGTTTTTCTTATATGTTCTTTAAACCCTGCCACTCCAAACTCTCTGAACAGGAGTGATAACAAAGCTATAAAACCCTTTGTCTGGGTTTTTGGATCCTGATACTCCAAATTTAAAACCAAACATGAATGCTCTTTGAAAACCATTTTTTTGCCCTGTTTTAGGACTGTATTTGGTATGTCACAATATCCTGTTCAGAGCTTTCATGAGTATGTCACAATATCCTGTTTTCCATATGGATGCATGTACTACAGAACTTCCCTACCTAAACAGATCCTTTTCTGTGGAAAACAGCAGCTAAGAAGTCTGATGAGAAAATCTGGGATCTGCTGTGAAATTGGTTTTTTTTTTTTCTAATTCAAAGGCAGACCATAAGATTTCAGAAAGGTCTTCCAACTGTTTTTGATAAAAAGTAAAAGCTGTAATTGAAGTGTTAATTTCTCAGTATTGCTAAATATGATGTGTATTTAATACTTTTGCAGGGTATTTCAGCTGTTCTGTGGTTTAGGAAAAGTGGATGTTAAGGCAGTTTGGAATACTTTTGGTTCAGTTGGGCTGACTTTTCTAGTATTAAATTACTGAATTTCATTGAAAGCCAAAAATCTAATGACAGGCATCACCTGAACTGTAAAAACACAAAGCTGCTCTGGTAATTACAGGCAGATGTTTTGAGACATGTAAAACTTAGATGCTTTTATATAGCTGCCTATTACCTGGTAGCAAGATGGTTTAAGTTGGTTTTTTGACTTTTTTTCTCTTCATATACCTTAAATTGAAATTATTCTGAAGACTCAGAGAAGGTTAAATACTTTACCCTCTGTTTTTCTTAGTCATATAATTGCATTAATTTCAGAACCTAATTCTGAATAGGTAACTGGAAATTCCTTATATAGAAGTTTTTTACGCCTTCTAAAGTCTAGCACACTGTGAAATTAAAAAAAAAAAAGAAAAGCCTGTGTAGTTTTTACCTTGCAGGGTAGCAGGGGGTGGTATGGGAAGGAGATGAATTTTTGTGTGATTGAAATGATGAAAACCTCATTTAAAACAAATTAAGGAGTATTTTGCTGAACTGATTTATTTCTCTACAGCAGAACTTAGCTTAACCTTTTATTTCTTTTGCAAGAATGGGTTTGAGTGTAATTTAAAGTGTCAAATGACATTTATCAAATGATGGTTTTGCCCTGTAACAGGCAAATGTCTTCCACAAAATTGATTAGCTGCTGACCTCATCCACCGTTTTCAGACCCTTCAAGGTAGATTTCAAAGAGTTGTAAAATAATCACTTCACTTTCAGTTTATACTTCAGCACAAGGCGTTTACTGTCCTGGTAGCAATACCACAGTGTGTTCCACATCTGGGAAGGAGAGGATGTAAATGCCTGCCTATAGCTCTGCCTGTCACCACTCGGCCTGTTGTGCTTTAACCTAAACCTCTACTCCTTACCAAATAGGAACAGCTTTGGAAATGGCTTTTTACAGGACAATAGAATGAATAAGATAAAGAAACTTTATCTTCTAGGTGATTGTGCTCTAGTGATCAGGAAAATACTGTTTGGTAAGACCTGCAGGGTGTTCAGTATCCGGAAGGTGCTGGAATGAGAAATAAGTGTCCTAAATGTGAAATTTTATACCCCAAAGAGTTTTCCTCTGTTGTGTTCTTGTTCTACAGCCTTGTTTTGTGAGACCAATCCATTAGAAGCCCATAGGCTTGCTTTCATAAGCATTAACCTACCAGTAAATGAATTAAATATGCCGTTGAGGAAGTCTGTGGCCTGTTCAAAATGGTGACTTTGTGTCTGAACCAAAAGTATTGTTTGATATTTTTTCTCTTCAGATTTCTGTGCAAGTTTCTTTGCCAAAGAAGCTGTGATGCAGAAAGTAAAACCATGAACATAAAAATCACAGAACTGCTGGTGGTGTTAAAAGTTCAGTTCTATTTTTGGATCCCAATAATTTCTTTCTTCCGAAGTCTCTACCACTCCCACTTCTTCCAAAATCAGTGTTTAAAAATACACGGATTTATGAAAAATGCACTTGACTTTCTCTTAGAGTAACAAACCAGTTGTAGCTTGTTTGTCGCAGCAGATGAGACCGCTGTTAATTAGCTATCAGTACAGAAAGAGAGCTGGGAGATAAACAGCTGAAAAGAAAGTAGCACTTCCACAACTTCTGCCACATCCAGCAGGAGCAGCAGGGATTTTCCTGTGTGTGAAGCTGCCAAGAGCTGTAACTTCGACTGAGACGTTTTATCAGGCTGTTCCGTGTGAAAACACCTCTTCCCTCCGTAGTTTCAGCGAGTCTGGCGGGCTGATATGTTAAAAGGAAACAGTATCTATGCTGTATACTAAAGCTGCAACATTAAATGCAAAAAACCCCATAGAGGATAAAGGCTTTAAATAGGAAGAGAGTTTCAAAAGGAATCACTAGGCATTGCTAAGTAGTCTGAGTGTGATTTGTGATCTGCGTGGGATTGAATTTTGGACATTGTGCATGGCTTCTTTGGGTTTTTTATGGGTGTTTTTGTTGGTTGGTTGGTTGATTTGGGTTTTTTAATGAGTAATACTATCTGTAATGTGTTACACAGGTTTCTGGCTGTAGAATCATAGCAGTAGGCATACGCTTGTATCTGTTGGAGAACAGGATTATTGTTCTGACTCCTCTAGCTAAACATGCAATATATGCTGTAAATTGCCTTTATTATATGCTGTTTAAATATCTCATTGTCTGCTTTGCATACAAGCAATTTATTGCTGCTTATGTTCTGACAGAATGAAAACTAATGCTTAATTATGCATTGCCCTGGTAATGTGGTGTTTAGGGTGAATGTATCTGAATTAAATAAGGGCCATTAATAATGCCTAACAATTTATGATATATTCATTGCTTGATTTCAAATCATATAAATTAGAGAAGCTTATTTGAAATGTCACCAATATAAGATGGCTTTGTGGGAACACCTCTCTGTGTGCTAATTTCAGAATCATTACCAGCTGAGTCTTACTATTTATTCAATGTCCAGTAGGCTTTTATTATTCCCTTATTTGCAGTTTAATTACAACCTCTGTTTTCCTGACAGTGTGAATTCAATCCTAAACCTGCAGGAGCAAAATGAGTTGCAATCAGTTGGTTTTTGCCTGAAAGCTTCTTTTTGCTTTGGCTGCCTCCCATGACCGAGCCACCACTCTAAGCTACAGTTTTTTGTATGTGTGTTTAAAGGGGCAATGGCAGTCTAAGGCTTTTAAAATTCTTCTGTCTTAAAGCTTGTAAGTTTTTGGGAGATGTTTCCAACTCGCATAACCCACCTGCATTTATGCTAATATCACAGAAGATACTGAATTAATTACTGAAAGGGAGATTTCTGGGTCACTTATTAATACCATGTGTGCACGAGTTTACAAATGTTATTAATACACAAGGTATTTATACATAATATGCATGGTTACTGTGCAACTAAAATTTTAGTCATTCATATTTAAAACAATACATTCTGTAAGGCTGTTATATGGGATTTAAATTCCTCGAAGATACAGCGAGCATTGTCCATTTCAAAAAGGACAAACTGCAGCAAAATTTTGCATTGGCAACACTAATCCAAGGCAGTTAAAGGATGTAGGTTGCAGAGATGAAAGAATTTTCCTTTTCAATATGACGCACATGCATTTATTATAGAGATGCTGTATGTGTGGGTTCTGAGAAGTAATTGTAGTTAAATGAATGTTTGATCCTGAGCCCTCAGTCCTCTGTCCAGTGAGATCTTTGCAATTATCTCTTGTGGGAAATTGTTTCTTGCTTATGATTTTATTACCTTCAAAAGCACTCCTTAGAGGAAAATGGGTATTTCTTATTTCTTAGGTAATTATTACAGCTATTGTAACACAGTTTCTGTTGTAATTGGGAGTACTGAACTTTCATCCTCACACACACATCTCATTTGCTATTGCTAAGGGAGATGCTGTGTATACTATATATAGTAAATATAACTGTATTTAATGGGTAACATGAGGAGATGGGCATAATACTTGTCAAAGGTATCACATGTATCTTAATGCATTTTCTGTTGTGCTTAACTTTCAAACACAGAAAAAAGAAGCAAAATATTCATTTGACATAAGTTGGCAGACTCAAAATGTTTTCTTTGCATTTCATATTTAGTATCTTTCAGATGTGACTGTTTCTTCACAACAGTGATGGCAAAGTAGAGAATTGACCCCTCTGACCTTTCCCTTTTCTTTTAGCTTTCCAAGAGCTGTTTGGGGGGGCTGTTTTGGATATTGTTTCTTCTCCCTCCCCCCCACAATGTGGTTCCAGTTTCCACCAAGATCTAATGACATGGGTATTCCATTCTGTCTTGTGTGCATTTTCCAGTCTGGCTGCATCAAAAATGTACATCCAAAAATGTACTATTGCACAAAGAACCAGACCTTATACTTGAAAAGTTTGAATTAATTAGTGGCCTGTGCTGCTGGGATATGCTATTACTCAGCCAATGTGCCATACCAAAGGTCACTTCTACTGTGGGTTCATCATCTGCTTTTTTATTTTCATATTCTGCTAGAGAGGAATTCCCAAAAATATTAAAGAAATTACTTCTACTTACCTCGGAGTTGGATGGATCTTAAAAAAAAACAAACAAAAAAACCCACCCAAAACCCAAAGCAAGCAACCAAAAACACCAACAAAAAAACAAAAGAACAAAAAAAGAGTACCCCGAAAAATTCACCCCTCCTGAAAAAAACAAAACTGTCAAACCTTCTGTTCATATGCATTTTTCTGCTTGACTGGGGAATGGACAAGAGTGTACGTTCACATCTTGTAGGGAACTTCTTAGGAGAGAAGTATTTTGGAATTTTTTCCTAGAATCAAAGAATCCCCAAAGTGTACACATACAGAGGCTTTTTCGTTCCACTGTGTAGGTGATGCTTGTAAGGCCTACAGGCATAAATAAAACTGTTCCATTACATAGCACAAATTTAAATATCCACAGCATGAAAGCTAATATATAGTTGTATGCAGAGAAATTTTATATCAGCAAATTAAGAAAGCAAGCACACAAAAATTTGATCAATGCAGTTTTGATAATCTAAAATGCAAATTTGCAAGCAAACTTTCAGTTGTTGTAGATAATTGAAGATGTTTGAATTCAGCATTTTTTTATAGTATTCAGCAGGTGTTCTTGGGATCACTTTTGTCTGGAATGTGTATGCATGTAGGTTTCTGCTACTCTTCATTCAAGTGGGAAATTTGTTGTGTGATCTGGCAATCTGAAAAAGAGTAGTTCTGCAAAACAAATTCAGAATTTCATGTCACTGTGTAATATATCTACGTGTCCCTAGTTTTATCTGTATAGCAGCTAGACTGGTTCTGCAGACTTGTGAACTGCCTTGTGGCTTCAGGGTGAGATTGATGTACAGCAGTATCAACTTCAGTAAAGAGCACGTATGTTGGATGTAGTGATTTTTCAATCAGTGTTTTGTTATTTTATGTTGTATTTAATGATGTGTCATCATGATTTATTAGGCTTGTACAGCTGTGTTTTCAAAAATTTATTGGAGTTTCCTCTTTCTCTCTCTTTGGAGTGGGGAAATAGCAGTCTCCCTACAACTCCAAGGAGTGGAGCACTTTGAGCTCATCCCAGACATCTTTCTCTTTCCTTTCTCTGCTCTGCTTATAGCTGCCATGCTTCTATCTAGAACTTTTCAGGGCTTTCCAAAGAAGCATTCTGTAAAATTCAACAGATCTTAGCAGTTTTCATATGTGTTGCAAGGATCTGAATGATAAAAATGAGACATGGCAGGGAACAGTACTGAGGCTTTAAAGTATTGAAAGGTAAGGACCACCTGACCTGCCTGCCTGTGTTGGTTTCTTTCTTCTGCTTAAGAGCTAGAAGAGTCTTCACTCTTTTCTTATTTTGTTTAACTTCAGTTCTGCTAAATGTCATACTTGCAGGGAGTGTGGGTTTTTTTTGATTCCAGTATTTTTAACCTATAGCTGCTTCAGTGAAGGTTTCTCCAAAAGGCTCTCTTAAGCAGGGTAGCATTTACAGGCAATTAACATCTTCCTAGTTGGAAAATGGTGGATAAACAGTGCTAGGGAGCAGAGGAGCACACCTGTGTTGCTACATCCAGCCCCAGTGTGCATTTCCATTCATATAGAGTGGGGCTTCCCTCTAAACCCTGTAGAAAACTGCTGAAAAAAAAATGTGCTCTGTATGAGCAAAAAGATTTGACTGGGTAAATTGAGATGCATGACGAGGGTGTAGAGTGCTGTAAAAACATGGATAAAACATCTGTCATGGGTATTTGGTGACTGTTGTTGTAATGGGTATCTCATTGCTGGTTTGGAAGGACCACTGCAAGCTTAACAATTCCCTGTCTTGTATTTATCATGTTTTAGTTAAACTTAAGTAAAGTAAGGGTAGATAAATACCTGCAATACTAAGAACATGCCTACAAACTAGGTCATGGTAAAGTTGTCTCCATTCTATAATAGAGATGTGGTCAGAAGTTAATTACAAATATAAGTGAAAAAATCCAAATCTGGAGAATACTGACAATGTTCATTTTGAAGCTAGAAAGAGTAGGTGGTCCACATAAACGTAAGAAAATAAGGAAAACCTTAGGACTTACATGCACATGTATTTCTAAGCAAAAAATTACCTATTTAAATGGTTTGTCTGACTTGAACAATCAAATGAATGCCTGAATGCTGTGACTTACAAAAACTCATCTAAGTTTTGCACTAGTGTAAGAAACAAACCTCTGCTTATTGAGCTGAAAGTATGTGCATTCACATGGATGCAAAATTTCACTTTGTTTGCTATAAACAGTTCAAGGCACAGGCATGTGAGATTACTTCATAAGCTGCAGGGATAAACAGTCATTGGAAATAAAGAAGTTGAATTATCTTTGTCAGTCAAGCTCTGCTTTCCAAAACAACAACAATGTGTTGGTATAGGAGACCATTTTGCTGGCATTGTTGTTGACCTTCCATAAAAAATACACCCCAGGTGTGCTTTGAAGCACTTTTTTTATTTCTGAAACAAGTATAAATATGGAATGCTGTTTCTTCTCTTCCAAAGTGTCACTCTTGAGATAGTATTTGATCTGGAAAAAATAAAACTGCTTTTGCATTCTTCCGTTACTTGCGTTCGCTCCTGGGACCTATACACAAGAAATAGTAGACTTTAGAATTAAGACACATACGTAGCATCTTTGCAAAGACATCAGCAATTAAATATATTCTGTTTTCTCTAGATCAATGAACTGAGCCATGTTCAAATCCCTGTTATGTTGATGCCAGATGATTTCAAAGCGTACTCAAAGATAAAGGTGGACAATCACCTTTTCAACAAGTAAGTACAAGTAACAATTTTGTGTAGAAGTGGATAGTGGCAGTGATATTTTTATGAAGTACTATGAACTCTGTTATTTTTCAGTGCATGGGACTGAAGTTCTGATGATTAAGTTAATCCTGAGATAAACATAACCATCTGTGCTGTTCTAAAAAGCAACAGCAAAGGCTGCTGGGTAGAATTTTTCCTCCATATGGTTTATTATTGCCTTATGAGTATCTTAGATATTGAAGGTGATCCTTTCTTGGTGTGATTATTTATGGCTGATAGAAGCATTTATTTGTGAATTTTTAAAAACATAAATTCATGTGCATGTGCGCTTTATTAAGGGTAGTATTTGAATGAGAATCTAAAACATATATTAAATGTGAATAATGTTCAGCTTTTTATTTTCCATAACACAAAATCATACCAGTCATATAGAAGCTTCAAAAGTGTTAAGGTCATTTAATGACTTAATATCTATTGTCTCTTAAAAATAAAATGCCTCATGAGCAGTATGTACAGACATACAAAACTATTAATATTGGTTTGTGTATAAACTGAATTTTATTCAAGAATATATGTGAAAAAGAAAAATTCTGCTACTTTGGATCTTCTACTCTCTGACAAAGGTCAAAATAATTTTGTACAAGTCTAAAATGAGCACTAGGATATTAAAACTACTTCTGTATTGAATGAGTCAAATTTTCTTGAAGTTTTGGCACTGTTAGTATTTTTTGATGTCACAGAGGGTATAGTAATTCTTGTATAATCCAATCTAAGATTTCACCTTTGAAATAAGTTTAGGGCAGTGGGAAAGCATTCTTTTCTGCTTTTGAGTCCATGTTTCAGAATTCTCAAAATACTGTTTGTGTTCATTTCATCATTGTTGTAGTTCCTTAGCTACAACGTAATGATGTTATAGCAAGCTAATAAACATTCATTAAACATTGTGAAGAAAAACAAAATAACCCAATCTCATTGAAAAAAAAGAAAGCATTAGAAGAGATTGTAAGAGGATTGTTGCCCTCATCTTTCTATGAACAACGTTGAGACAAAATTCTCTGGAGTTACTTATTATATATGCACAATAATGAAGTTAAATTGGTTTTATCTTCTTTCAGAGAAAACATGCCAAGTCATTTCAAATTTAAGGAATATTGTCCAATGGTTTTCCGTAATCTAAGAGAGAGATTTGGAATTGATGATCAAGACTTTCAGGTAAGTTCACTTTGAAAAAGCCTAGACTGGTGAAATAAACATTTCTGGTTTACCCCTTGGCCTGCCCCAGCTGTCTTCTGGTTCCTGCCCTTCTGCCATCTTTAGTCCTCTGTGTTTCCTGTTAGAGTACCTCCATATAAGCCACATTATTGAAGCTGCAGGGTAATACCTCCTGCAGTGAGGAGGAAAAATAATGTCTGGACACTACTGACAAGAGATTCTATATTCAGCTGAGTCAGATAACAGTTGCTTCAGTGGTCTGTCTGTATGAGATGTGGTTTCTGAAATGACCACAGCCTTTTTTTTTTTTTTTACTTTTTCTTTTTTTTCCTCATGCTCTTAATGGTTAGAAGAGAGTGACCTGTGGCCTGCCAGCTTCATCCTGCTTCATCATGTCTCATTTTCCCATTGTTCAGAGGATCCGGAAACAAATTGCTTGTGTAAAGCAGATACAGCAAACCAAGAAATTGCTCTAGATTTGGCAGGGTTGTTCCATGCAGTCAGAGTTTCTTTCTGCCTTTGCAAAAGAAAGTCCTTGAACTCTGCTTCAGCCTGATTTGCCAGTTCTCACGGACAGTTCCTTTTTCCATTAACAGTTCCTAATGCGCAGCATTTCAGTCACAGGGGTAATTCCTTCTGCAGTCACACTGCAAGATGTCCTGTCCTAAAGAATACTTGCTGTGTAACCCAGTACTGCTTCCTTTTATGCTCTTTTGCTCTTTTAAAATATTTTGATGTGAGCTGCAGTTGTATTTATAATGTCACTAAGATACATTAAGAGAATTTTTTAAGAAATGGTTTAAAGTAGCTAAACAAATGGTACAAAATGCATTTGTACAATAACACTCTTATTCTTGCCAGTGGAGCAAACTAAATGTTGTAGCCAAAATCTGTATCTCAGTCTTTCAACAATCCTTTTTATCAGTTTTCCCCTTTTCGGGATCAAACAATGTGTTAGAAATGCATAGGTGGGTTAAAATGTGCAGGGGCGTAGGTGGAGATTAGGTCACGAATCTCAATATGCAGCTGCTGTAACCTTGCAAAGACATTTTGCCAGTCAGGGGAGAAGAGGATTGTTTGTTTATTTTGGTGGAGCTGTCGTGATCACATTCCACAATTTTTTACTATCCTATTTATGAAGAACTGTTTAAAAGGAAATGCACCAAGACTGAGGCCTGCAGTTTAAACAGGTATATCAAATTGCATCCCTGATTCAGTTCTGCTGATGGACCAAGGAGGATCCTATTGTTTGAGAAGTTACTCGATCTCTTTATATGAAGATTTCATTTTTCTTGACAAAGGAAAAGGATGAGTGTCAAGGAAGGAAGTCACGTGATTGCTCTTAAAATTGTGATGTCAACGCATGCTTGCTATCTTTAGAACATGGGCTTTTGACATTACTAGCCAGTGGAAGTTACAGTTCAGTAAATATGTTGGAAGACTTAAGATGCTATAGTGAGTTAAAACTGGCAAACTTGGCATAATCAAAAATGCTGCATTCCACAGCACTGTGAAATGTTTCCATCTGCACTGCTGTTCTGCAACAGAAATTCCTGTTGTAACTGTGTTATACTGCTGTTTGGATTTATTAATGATAACAATGATCAAACAGCATTAAGGAACTGGATAAACTGTCCATATTTTCAGATTAAAACCAAAAAATACATCTTTGTAGCTATGTGGTTTGGGTTTTTGGTAATGTAACCAATCAACAATCCAAACTAAGAACATGTAACTACATCCTGGTTTTTGATACAACAAAATTATGTATTAGAAAAAAACCTCAATGTTATTTAGTATTTAAAGTATATTTAGTGAAAAACAGAAGATAATTAATATTAATTTTAACCTAAGGGAAGAAAATGTCTGCCTGCACTATTGTTTTTTAACTCAGCCCAAGCAATTTATCATTCTGTATTCTGTTTCTACTGGACTAATCTGATTAAAAAGAAAAGAAATTAAGTGCTCAAAGTATTAATGTATTTTGAACTAATTTTCAAAATTAACTTATTTATACAGAACTAAACATAAAGAACATTTGTGTCACCCCATGTGTAAGGGATTATCCCTATTAAATGTAGAAGTTGCTTTCATTTTAATGTTACAGTCTCTGCGATTTAAAATGGGAATCTAATTTTGACAAAGGGAGTTTCATTATATATACTTTTTTTTCAGATGATCTTTATCTTCAAGGAAGTTATTCCAATTATTATTGGTTAAAATTATTGTCTTATACTCAGAATCAAACCTGAAATTGAAAAATTCTTTGCAGTGTAGAAGTAGAGGAAAGCTTATGGAAGAAATATCAAGTTACTTTCTCTGGATAGTTTTTCTTATATAATGATTTTCAGAAAGGAGTCCTAGTCGGTTGTGAACAATGTCATTCCCATTATTGAGCCAGAAAGGATTGGTTTAGATAAATAAACCAAATTACCTTGTTCATTAGTCAGACACACCAGTCACAGTCTCAAAGAACATTCATTTTAAATGCCTTTGTTTTCAGAATGTTCTGCTGATATCCTTGAGTTGTTCCAGAGGGCAAATAGTCTTTCTTTATGAGTAAGCACTAAAAAAAACCAAAACCTACCCCATGAAAAAAATCGGTAGTGTATGCTCTAAGTAGTGGGCTATACTAATTTTAATTCTTTACATTGTGTTTCTCATTTTATAGTAATTTTGTGGACTGCTTAACACATAGACTTAGTTCACAAGTGGAATAATTAAAATATGGAACTTGTCTTACAGCAAACTCCTTTTCTCTCTGAAGACAGATTTAAATCTCACAAAGTACATGTTTTTTCCCACAAGTAGTCTTGACTTCAGAGTCAGAGGAATTCCTTAAATTGTATATGGTTCATGCCTTACAGGAAGCCATTTCTAGTAATGGCAATTAGAGTTCCTGTAATGAACTCCCTTCCTTCACATGACACAAACCAACTTCCTTTTTTGAGACGTTTTTAGTAATCTGTCCTGCATCTGTCTCTCTTTCATAGCTAGTTGGGCATCTCCAAGAGATATTTAGTACTGAACGGGAATTGAAGTTTCATGGAGATACATGCATGGCTGCTAAATACTGAGTGTGGACTTTCTTGTGATTCATGCTTGATTATGGACAGCAGTGTAGAAAATATAGTATGAAGCTAGTGAAACTCTGAGTTTTATTCAAAGATTGCCTATAGAAACCTGTTATGATAAACTAAGTCTTTAATCTAGATTAAGAAATTTTGCTCTTATATGAAAAAAATTCTAAAACAGTTACTGCATCAAGTAAAAACTGGTCTGGCTGTTTTTTCTTAAAAGGGGGAACACAAGTGATGATCAGTCAGTATGAATCAAAATTGCATTTGAATGATGGAAGAACTTTAAAACCACTTTAACCACTTACAAAGACTATAAATTATCAAAAGGAAAGAGACTGATGTTTTGCTTTGTACTGTTGGATGTTACAAGAAACTACATATGGATCTCTGATTGAAGATAACTTCTTTAAGTGTCAAAATAATTCCAAAAGCCAGAGCATTAAGTAATGACAGATTGTGCCTTGATAGGGTAAATTACGTATTTTTGTTAGTGTTTTCTTGTTTAATTGAAAAAATCCTTCTAACATTCACAGAATACTTGAGAGCATTAACTGTTTCTAGTAGAAAAGAAAAAAAATTTATTAGAAAACACATACTGTAAAGTCCCTCACTACAGCACTAAATTTATTTTAATTTCTGCATTCCCCCTCAGCTTTAGACATTGTAAAGGTTATTCTACAGAAAGATTTCTCCCCCTACCCCCTCCAATTAAGGTGATAGCTGCTTTTCTTTAGGGTTTCTTTTCAACTCAAGTGACATACTTTGTTATCTTAGAAAATCCACGAGTCGAGTTCTATTAGAAGAATTATAGGATTAGCTTCTGTAAACTGCAAAATTATGAGAGATTAGCAGGCAGGCAGCTCACCTAACACCCCCCCCAACAATCTGTAGAAAAACAGGGTCTACTACTGTTACAAATGCTTCTGCTGCTGTTGCTCTGGGAAGGCAAACTTTTTTTACCATGCTCCAACACATCTGTTCTTGCTTAAAGTTATTGCTGAATCCTACATCTGGATTCTGCTAGGCAAAAGAGGAAGACTGGGTTCTTGCCCAATAAAGTACAATTGCTCATACCAGAGGGCACCAATGTCCCAGTGTACCTAATGAGCCTTCTACTGGGGATGAGGGAGAGCACAGCTGACTTCCCTTGAAGTTTAGTACTTGGTGTAATAGGAGACAGGCTCAGATCTGACTTTTCCTGTTTGCAGGAGCAGTTTGTAGAGTTTCTCTGCACAGGACAAAGAATTCATAAAGAACTTTTAGCATCTGGGTCTGTAAGTTCTTTTTCATTTATCTGTGCTTGATATTTCCCTATGCATTTTTCCATATAAAAGATTGAAATTTAAAATAATAATTATAATTCCGGCTTTTAAGCAATTTCCCTAATAATAAACCATATGAACTCAGTATCTTTCACTTCTTCTGATAAGGCTGTTAAGGAGACTTTGCAAAATCTCCCAGAGCTTTCTATGCAGAAGGATTTGTAGTCCAGACTCATAACAAGGCATCAGGAGGACAAAACAAATTCTAGGCTTGCTTTTTAGATGTCAGCCTTCAATATAATTTTCTTTTGAGGTATCTAAACTTCAGATCATCAAAATTCTTATCAATCTCTAAATATTTCTGCTCATTTTATATGACTTAACCAGTCCTAAGACATCATCTTAAGGACTTAAAAATTACTTTGCAGTCCAAAATGATCTGTTTCTTCAGACAAATAGTAACCAGAGCTCTCAGCTGGTGCTTCTGCACTGAAATTCACGCTTTTATTTCTTGGCTCTTGTTTTGGGAAAGAACAAGCCACCTCTAGCATCAAACTACAGACAGCAAGGTCAACAACAACTATGTTAGGAGTCAGAGCTTATTCGTAAGACAGTCTCCTCAGTTAATTCAATAAAGTGCATTAAAAATCATCAGAGCAAGAACTGTCTTGTAAAGAAAATACCAGCGCTAGTAATTTTATTTTAGCATGGTATGTCTGTCAGTGCATGGAAAGTTCTTGGGCTCATCTGTCAGATGAGATTCCTGTAGCAGAGTATACGGTTTGTGGATCCCAAATGGACATCGACACCAAGATGTTCAGAACTGCTGACATCTTGTTTGACATGGGTATAGGCAGTGGTGGTAGTGAAAGGGTTGAACCAGCCATAGTAACAAAAACTGTGCTGTCTGTAGTCTTTCCAGTACGTAAAAATGAAGTTTGCAATCTGAATCTAATGTTCTAGTATTTAGTGCCTTAAGTGTCAGCCCAAATAATAATTTTGTGACGGTGGGACTTAACCTTAGTACATATGGCAACAGAAATTCTAACTTGTGGTTTCTCTCAGTTTTCCCTAGAAAACATTTAATTTGCCTTGCTTTCAGCCATTCGTTGCCTAAACTGAGAGTAGCATTCACAACCGGGCATTCAAACTAGAAAATAGTAATTTAGCGTGTGCTGGCAACATCAGAAGAACAAACTGATAGGTGCTCCCCAAGTTCTTACAGACACAGCTATTGAAAGGAAGGCATCAAGCCAACCTTTGCCTGGGGTAAAGGGAAAAGGCTCCTAGAAAAGGAGCCCTAACTCTTTCCAAAGCAAGTGCGTGCCTCAAGCTGACAGCTCCAAATCCGTATCTACAGTCTCAATAGGATAACTTGATTTAGGAAAGACCCTCATGTTTTATTCATTAACTCTCATTCAAAAATGTCTAGGAACCCCTAACCTTCCTTTTGGAAGGATAGCTCAATGCAAAAAAGAAAAAGTTTGTGTTTCTCCTTTCTCTGTCAGTTTTTCACGTCTTTCACCATAGTAATCACTCCCTGAATACAATTTTCATATAAATGTTCATAGGTGTTTGGCCTGTGTACCTCCACATCTTGAAAAGATGATAGGAGGAGCTCCATATATCTGATGGGTACGCCACAGGACCTGTGGTGTCCTGTTTTCATCTTTTGGAGGTCCCATGACATTCACCATAGGCCTTTTGAGAGCCATGCTTGTGAGCTGACAAGAAACCATTGTGCAAAGTTGTCCATACATCTAGCAAAGGCAGGGGGAGGTTACACCCCTGAATGTGCTTGTAGCATATGTTACTGGTGTGCCTTGCTCCACACCAGACTCCTTATACACCTTCCAGTGTCAGAGATCAGTGTTCCCTGGTCATGCTTCCACAGCAGTGTTTCCAGATAGGAACCTGCTTAATGGCAAGAATGCACAGTGCCAACACACAAAATAGACCCAAAGGTATGTCCCTGCATGACAAGCCAGACATCTCTGGGTTTGGCGCTTCTGTTGTTACATTAAAAGGCCAGTGCTTTGCCTTTCTTCCCTCTACAAGTCACTGACAAAACACTGTCCTGAAAATAATCTCAGGAGTGAGCTGCTTGTTTCAAATTACAGCAAATAACCTCAGAGCATCAATGTCAGTTGTATGACACTGTCTCTCTGATGTCCTTCTTAATCAGTAATCCAGGTCTAATTTCTATATCCATGATTCCTGAGGTCCTTTTAAAAAGAAAAATAATGTTGGGGGGAGCTCCAGGCTCATCTTGTTGGGAAGCTGTGCCTGGGCCAGAGAGCACCACTGTAACTGTTGCTGCAGGAACAGCCAGACTGTGCCTACATCATCCTCCAACAGCCATGAGCCACTGCCAGGCTTTTCCACTGACCTATGATTTCAGTCATCACAGAGCATCATCTGTGCACTTGTTTTTGCCTATTTGTTCATGCAAAGCTTGCCCAGAGGCACTCTTAAATAGTCCGGGATGTGATCTGATTTGTCTTTAGGGTGCGTTGAGCTTACGAAGCTCATTTTAGTTTTCCACAGCTTTTGGATGAGATCACAGCACCAGAAACTGTTGTTTGCCTTTGTCCAGACGTCATGAAATGGGGAAGATTTAAATCAATGAGAAGCTGTTAAGACAGTCTCCTCAGAAGATTACTTTCAAAAGTAATTTAGTTCTTCTAAAGCTATCTATGCTTTACCACCAGAATTTTCCTATTCCCCTTTTTCTTAGGAAAAGCTCTGACTCAATGACAATTTTTATTAGGCTCCCTTTTAAAATTAGTTACACAGAGTATTTGTATTAGATCCAACACATGTGTTGGATCATGTGTTCAAAGTTTCTAAAATACAATCTTGTCTGCTAAAGAAGCAGTTAAAAAACAATGACATTTACATCAGGCGTGCAAGAGATTAGAATGAGCTAATTAAATTGACCTTTAAATCTCTCCACCCTCTTGGAGACTGGGGCTAATCCTTGGCCTCCCACTGTGGAGATAAAAATTCGTGCTGTGAACATTTTAAGCAAAGTGGGCAGAGGAAGAAGAGCCTCACAAGCAGTTTGTCTTTGAAGAGGGGGGCAATACTTTGCCAGTTATAAATATAGCTTGCTGTTGTGGTGTGAGTAGGGGGACAAGTTCTTGCTGTACTTCAGTGGCTTTACTCCATGTGTTTTCTTCACAAAAATAGTTTTGATTGGAAAAAATAACTCCAAACAGCTTAACTTGTTACTCTCAGAAACAATCAAAGCCCCTCTGGAAATTAGCTTAGTTTTTTTGATATCTGCTGTTGGTATAACATCGTGAGTAATGTCATTCCTGTTATTTAATTACAGTAAGTTGCTATTTGTATTGACCAATGTGCATTGTAAAAGTAGACTTCCAAATGATAAACATTATGTAGTGTTTCAGATGGTTTCTAAGGACTCTTGAGGATGTTTCTTATGAAGTATTTGCCTTGATATTTTGTGTCTTAGATTTTTAAAGCGCTAATTATTGCAGTTTTATAATAAAAAACCCCAAAACTATATAAATAATGGATGATTAAATGACAACAGTCAAAATTTAATTGTCAATGAGCAATTGACATTTCATGTAGTGAAACCTTGCAGAGGATGCAAAATCCATTCAAATGTCAAAGTGGAATAAAGACAGAGATTTTGTACAAAATCCACTTTGATTACCTGGTATTCTGAGCCTGTCCAAATGAGATAGTTTTTAATACAGTGAGATGAATACTTATATGGATAAAAAAGGAGTATAGTCCAAATGAGATCCTTTTTAATACAGTGAGATGAATACTTATATGGATAAAAAAGGAGTACAGAACTACAGAGATGAGGGTTGTGTTCAGGGAGGTGGTAGCTCTGAGAAGGAGCAAGAGGCCAAAGAGGACAAAAGAATTTAACACTAGTGGGACCTTCGGGCTAGAAGGAGTAACTGCACCCTAGGGTGGATAAATTAGAAGGCATGAAAATAAGATCAGAAAGAGGTCTAACTTCTTTTTGACATCTGTTTATTTTATACCTGAAACTAATAAGCACAGCTTTGATGCTAGTAGTCTTTTAAAAAGGAAGGTGAAATTTGGATGTAGAAAAGATACTGAAAAAGTGTCAAAGGAATTTAAGGACAGAGAATGCCATGTGGTTGGGAGTGACAGAGTCTGACCTGCTGCATTTGCAAAAATTAGGTTTAAGAAGTAAGCGGTATGTAAGTATTTTTGCAGAAAAAGAATACTAGGTACTTCAGGAAAAAAAAGAAATATGAATGACCAGAAAAGGAAATAATTAAAATTCAAAATTAGACTTACCTTTTCAGCAACACAAATGGCTAAATACTAGAAAAACTACAGTGGTAAAGGTCTAGGTCTTTTGAAGGTGGAAAAAATTAGAACTGCCTGTCTGGAACTTACCTAATCCAAAAGTAGAGATTGGAGTTCAGTTTAGAAACTGCTGGGTGAAATGAAATAGCTTCTGATGGATAGCAATTGTGTTGGATTCTAGTTTACAAAATTTTGTTGAAATCTCCAGAAGCAGCTCCTGTGAACGTCAAAGAATTGTGGATCAGGTCCTAAAAGCACCTATGGAAAAAACCCTTTTTTCGTACCTAATACATATTGTAGGAAATAAAACTCTGTGCAGATTGCTGAGAGTTTGGGAAAGAGGAGAGAGAGTGGGTCTATAGTGAAATTAAACAACCTTTCAGGCAATTTGCTAAAGAATATGCTGTTCTTCGGTGAAATGATGACATGTAATTTAGGTGTGCTGATTAACTTTTTTATTTTATCAAGAATTCTCTGGGAAGTTAAGTACTAGTAAATGGTGTAGCTTTTAGTAATTTATATTTAAAGCTTTTTTTTTTTTAAATTTTTATTATTTTATCAGAAATTAATTCTGTGACATGGGACAAATTCTTTGTGATTTGTAGCCTCTCAGCACTGAAGGTCAAATTAATATTTCTGGTTGCCTGCTGGTCAGTGCAGTATGGGTGCTATTTTTTGTATTCATTTATGTAAGGGCACTTAAGCTTCCAGCCAGGGACTTGTCAGGGGGAAACTATTTGGGAAAGAGGGGGATGTATGGAGAAATTAATCTAGTAGAGGTATCTGTGAGTTTGGCATGTTAAATGTGTCTTCAGTTGTATAAGTAATTACACAAGTAATTTAGTGTAGTCTTTAAGTGACCTCATGAAAGTATTCACACTTTAAAAGTACAAAACCTTTTCTTTCTCCTGAGACCAAAAAACCAGCAGGCACAAGATTAAAACTTCACAAATGAGAAGTGAATGGGGAATTGGCAGAACACACACACTCAGAGCAGGAGACTTGCAGTGAGTTGCTAAGTGAAGCTGTTAAGTGGAACAGGGTATGTGTGGCTGACAGATGTTTTAATTGTGCCAGAGAACCAAGGCACACCGTGGAAGAGTTGGAGAAGGCTGGGAAAATCTGAAGAGGACAGGGCAGTCTGACTCTCATTTCTTTGAATTTTGAGCTCACTAATGCTATTGTATAAGCAGCTGATTTTTATTAACTTTATGGGGCTAATGCCTCCAACGTTGTAGAGCCAGACACATGCTCTGCTGGCTCCTGGCAGGGCAGGGAAGTGCTGTGTTGTAGCAGAAAGTGATGGTACAAGGGTTGTTAGATCATCAAACCTGTGTCTCTTGGAGGGTAAGAGTCAGGCATTTTTGGTCTCCATCTGAAGGATATCCTCCCTGTTCTGGCTTTGTGGCTCATAGATCTCTCTGTGCTAAGTGAGGAGTGCCTCGTTTCCCATCTGTTCATATTCCACTTAGTCTTCCCCTAATTAAGAAGCAGAGCCAGAGGGAATTCAATTCGGAATTTGCCATGACCTCTCTCTCTGTGTTCCTCCTTTCCCCCTCCCTCAACACCGTTTATATTTTCCTTTTGGAAAAGGGAGATGCTTAAACTTCGTTGTTTATTTCCTCCCTAGTCCACTAGAGATGCCTCACTTAAGGAGATACTGCTGCCAGGAACCCCAGTGGATCTCTCTTAACTGAGTTTACTGCTGGACACAAGGAAGCAGAGGAAAAGCCCTACACTGCTCTCTTTAGACAGGTTCAATCAGCTTTGCTTACAAGGAAGTTGTGCACAGATGTCTACAGTACAACTTATCTTTCTTACTTTTTGTACAAATCATCACTGAAATTTATCTGTGTGTTCTGGAAAAAGCTGTCTGGATCCCAGGAATGTTTTACCATGTATCATCTCAAAAATTCATTCAACAGTTAGAGAAAAGTCTATACAATGTGTCCAATAGCTGTCTGAACAACAGGGCAATACAATTCAAATAAATGGGTATTTTTAGTCTGTCTAATGAGCACTACTGTATAACTTTCTTATTGTTGTCTGCATTAAGATAAAGTTCATTGACATAGAAACTTGCACAAGATAACCCCAGAATAAGTTAAACACTTTTACTTACCTGGATGTATCTAAAGTCTAACTTAAAAGTGAAAATTGACACCATCTGTGGTGTTTCTGATATTTCTTACTGGCTATAGGTTTTCTAATAGCTGTGCTTCAAAGTGGCTTAAGTGTGGGACCTTCTTGGCCATTTTGTGTCTTAACTTACAGAAGAAACATTTTCTAATGAAGAATCTCCTCAATTCCAATATATGTACTATTAACTTGTTAGTATTTGGATCCGTGAGATGCCTGAACAGTCTGAGTCCAACAGTAAGTTAGCTTCAAAAGGGAAGAATCGTAGTGGATTTAAAAAGCCATGTAATTTCCTCCTTGAAGCCCCTAAAATCTCCTAGTTTGATCCTTGCAGTGAAGCTGTTTCTTGATCTTTCTTGTTAATGATGATTTACCAGTGCAAGCCAATTCTTGTCATCTCTCTACTTAAAGATTCATTGTTGTCATCACCAGGCAACAGTAGATATATTTTAGTGAAGACTGATTTCTATCTATAAACATATATAACTAGCATAGTTGAGAGACAGGGTACTTTGCAAGGTACCTGGAAGCTTTGCTTTTGAAGAAATTTGAACTTTCCTTTGTTCACAGAAGTGAGAATTAACCATTACAAATAAAACCATCTACACACAAAACTCAGCTATGTATTTATCAACACAAGAAAGTGGCATTTACCAGTAATATGCACAATATGATATAATTAGATTTATTTTTTCTGCTTTTTAAACCACACTTACATAACAAACTTGGGCAAGTATCAAAAGAAAACACAGAAAATAGTAATATTAAATGTCTTCCATGTTCCACATGCTTTTAAAGTTCAAAGTAACTACATTCTGTATCTGAAAAACACATTGTATTGAGAAACTTATCACAAGAGTAGAGAGTTAGTAAAAATAAAATGTCAAAGAGGTTATTTAATTAGAGGTTGTTTTTATTTAAACACATTTAATGTTTAAACATCTGATCTTAATTTATTACTAGAGTCAAAGTATTGTAGAGAGGGCACTTGGGTTATCTGTGCATATATGGAAAGATGCTGCTTAGCATAAAGTTGCTTGGTTTATTCTGACAAATTAATATGCATGTGGTAAAACGATAGCTGTGTGCATTCTTAATTAATCTTGATATAGATAACTCATAATAAAGTAGCCATCTACTAAAAGATAAATGTATCACTATCTGTAACCCATTAAAACATTAAGAAAAAGTAAAGTGCAACTAAATAATTATCCAGATATATTTTATATTCTCTTGTTAGCAACATTTATAGTGTTATAGTTGTATTTGCAAATTGACTTTCATTATAGTTAGCAATCAGGCAGAAGAAATTTTCATTGGGGGAAAAAAAGCTACTGCTGGAAAAACAGGGATCTGTAAAATGTCAGTGTCTTGTCAAGATTTTCTCTAGATGATTTAAAATATGGCTTTATTAATTTCTTCTGGTGGAGAAATATTTCCTACTACTTAATCTAAACCTCCCTTGGTTCAACTTAAGGACATTTCCTCTTGTCCTATTGCTTGTTACCTGGGAGAAGAGTCCCTCCCACCTGGCTGCAACCTTCTTTCAGGCAGTTGTAGAGAGCAATAAGGTCACCCCTGAGCCTCCTTTTCTCCAGGCTAAACATCCCCAGCTCCCTCAGCTGCTCCTCATCAGACTTGTGCTCCAGACCTTTCACAGCTTGATTGCCTTTCTCTGGACGTGCTTCAGCACTTCAATGTCCTTTTGGAATTGAGGGGCCCAGAACTGGAGCCAGGGTTTGAGGTGTGGCCTCAGCAGTGCCGAGTACAGGGGAGCAGTCACTGCCCTGGTCCTGCTGGCCACTCTGCTGCTGATCCAGGCCAGGATGCCATTGGCCTCTTGGCCACCTGGGCCCTCGCTGGCTCACGTTCAGCTGCTGTTGACCAGCACCCCCAGGTCCTTTTCCTCAAGGCATCTTTGCAGCCACTCTGTCCCCAGCCTGGAGCGCTGCAGGGGTTGTTGTGACCCAGGGGCAGGACCAGGCACAGGCACTTGGCCTTGTTGAACCCCAGAGCTCTGGCCTCTCCCCATCAGTGCCGCCTGTCCAGATCCCCCTGCAGAGCCTTCCTGCCCTCCAGCAGATCAGCACTCCCACCCCACTCAGTGTGTCTGCAAACTGACTGAGGGTGCCCTCGATCCCCTCATCTGGATCCCTGATAAAGATATTAAACAGAGCTGGTCCCAGCACTGAGCCCTGGGGAGCAGCACTGGTGACCGGCCACCAGCTGGATGTAACTCCATTCACCAACACCCTCTGGGCCCGGCCATCCCAACAGTTTTATACCCAGCAAAGTGCTAACCCATCCAAGCCATGAGCAGCCAATTTCTGCAGGAGATGCTGTGGGAATTGGTGTCAAAGGCTTTATTGCAGTCCAGGTAGACACGTCCACAGCCTTTTGCTCATCCGATAAGGTCACCCTCTCTCAGAAGATCGTGTCAGTCAAACAGGACCTGCCTTTCACAAACCTGTGCTGGCTGGGCCTCACCCCCTGGTTGTCCTGCATGTGCTGTGTCATGGCACTCAAGAGGATCTGCTCCATGACCTTCCCTGGCACAGAGGTCAGACTGACAGGCCTGTAGTGCCCTTCTTGCAGATGGGCATCACATTTTCTAATGTCCAGTCAACTGGCATCTCTTTCAGACCCAGTACAACCCAGGCCTGTATTTCACTCAAATATGAAAATCTTTTCATGAAGGATGTTAAAACAGACCTTAAGAGTATTTGAAACTGTGAGTTCAGGTCCCTTACATTTTCCTCCTTCTCCTTCAGATGTTCAGTGGCAGACTAGCCAATACCCTCTTTTGCAGCTTTTTATAGCTAAACAACTTAAATCTCCTGCCAGGTTAATTGCTTTCAAGGTTTATATTATATGGATTATAGTTTGAAGACTAGAGTTCTGTGGGAAAAATACATTCTGAAGACTGTGGTTACTGCTTTATTGCAATAGTTAACCTCAGAATAATGTACCGTTTTCTGCTGGGAACAATAACAAGTAATTACTTAGTAGCGTTTATTATTACTAACTGAATTATTGCCTAATAACTTAGCAGTAGTTTAACTCACTACATACACTAATGGTTACCCATGCATTCACTTTTTTAAAAATTAAAAATAATTATTATGTTATATTTTCAATTTGTGATGAAGGCAACTGAATTTGTTCTTTTTTTTTTTTGGCTTTTAACTTCTATTATCACCTCTTCATCTTGAACTATTAAATATAGGCCTGGAAACAAAACTAAGTTCTGACTGTAGAGTGTAAAGGGTTTCTACCACTAACTCCACAATTCAGTTGGAAAAATATTGGAGTACTGGTATGAAGTGTAGCATTAAGAAAATTTAATGGGTTTATGATACTTGTTCCCTTGAATAGACTTCAGTACATAAAAACTTTTCAGTGACAGAGTGGCAGGAAATTAATTTTCAGAAAACATCTGAAAACAGGCAAAGAAAACTGCTGTAATACTTAAATTCTCTGCTATCTTCATACCGTGTGAGGTGATGATGTACCAGAACTTACATCTGTTAAATTGTTTTGCTGTCCAAAAGCCAGTGCAGAGAAGGAACTGCAGTGTCTGCAGTGATGTCCTTAAAGCTCTGTTCTGATTAGTCTAGAAAAATTGTTGATTTATAAACCTTAGGGAAGCACCCCCATCCTTTCTTTCACTAGTGAATAGAGAGGATAATGGAGAAAGATGTCACTCTTTATCATAGACTTTAGTAACTATACTAGTTCATTGTACAAGCCTAGAAATATACAGGAAGAAGTGCAAAAGATTTATTTCTCCTACATGTCATAATTAAGGTTTTCATTCTAATAAGCCTTTGTAGAGCTGTGTGGTTTTAGGTGATTTAGTGTTATTCCTGCTACTCCTGAGTATTTCTGCTGAACTAAGTAACCTTGTGGGAAAATAGTTTTATTTCATGTTAAATTGATTTCAGAAAGCACCCCACAGTTGAGATAAGTTTAACAATGCTTGAAGGCCTGTTGAAATCAATGGATGTCCAGAATACATAATTGTATGTGTTCAAGTGACTTCTTAAATTGGGGCCTATATTTTCCCTAACTTCTTGGTTGAGGTTATTACTTTATAATAATGACTGACCTTCTGTCACGGGGGTTGAATCTGCATGTCCAGCTCCTGCTGAAGTCCATGGGGTGTGTGAACAGATTTAACAATGGTCAAAACTTCCAAATAAAACATAGGTCCTACAAAAATAAAATTGTGGGGGTTTGGTACCTGAGTGTGGTAGATGAGGTGCATTGGTGATTACTCTCTCAAAGCACCATCGTTCTTCTAGTGTAAATCTGTTTTGTGACTTAGTTCATGGTGCCTTACCACACCACACAGACACTCATTCTGTAACTGTAGGAGCTGAACTTTTGCTGTTTAGGAATCTGCAATGTTTGCATTTATATATAAAATTTTATTAAAATTATCTTTAAAAATAAAATGGCTTTTTACCTAGCAGGGAGAACATTATGCTGTGTGAATGTGGAAAGAGGGGAAGTGTATTTCAATTTAGCAAGATCTGTTTGTGCAGCATGGTACAATGAGGGACGATAGCAGGAGCTGGGGTTTTCTGCTATGAGTAGGGATATACCAGATGGCTACTGCAAGTTTGTTTCATAAACATAGAAGTGTTCCAGTAATCTATAATTAAGTTGTTTAACCTTTTCAGAGTATGTCCATATTTATGGAAGTACACAAGGGGTCCAAGAACATCGTTATTTTCTCACGGCTGTGTTGCTGCTGTTACTACTTACTTTTTTTCATTATTTTTAAGTGCAATTCAAGTATATAGCAGTTGACATAAGTTCTTACTGGTAAAGAAAGATGTTTCCAGGCAAAAATAAGTTGTTATACTTAGTCTGATTTTTTGTTTGTTTTTATAAAGATAAAGAAATGTTACCTGAATACTACTTATTCTCTGAAAAAAGCAGGGGGCTTATCTTGCTTCTGTTGAAGCACCAGTAATTTTAAACTTCACTCTAAAAATAGTCCTTAATCTCTGGCAGTTTTTCTTCTAAATGCTATACAGTCATTAATTAATTTTCCCCTCTTGAGATCGTATGGAGGTAGACCTATTTTACAAAAGGAGTTATACTATACTGTACAATACTATTTGCTTAACTCTAGATATGAAATCATTGGAGTAGCTCTGATACTAGAACTCAGAAATGTAACTGTGATCTTGATTATGTACCAGATCACACTGTCTCAAGAGCAAATCTTGCTAGTTTCAAGTTGAACTGTAATTATGGATGAATCTTCTATGTATAATTATTGTGGTGTAACTCAGTGTTCCTTCTGGATTTTTAATTACTGTATGTTTTATTCTCAAAAGCTGATAATGTATGCATATCAAAGTCCAATAAATTCTCATTAAATGTTGAGAATGAGTTTTGACCACTGATGAGTAATACCTTCCTCTTCAAACATGCTTTTCTTCTCAGAATATTTTTCAAGTGCTTTCTCAAGATAATGTAGTTTGTGAATACATGCTTTACGGAATTCAGCTTGGTGCTGATGTATTGAAAAATATTTTAAAATAAATGTAAATTGTTTATATTTGCTCTAAGTAAGTTACATACTTTTGTCTGATGTGATGCTTTTTTGTTTTAAATCAATTGACAGAATTCATTGACAAGAAGTGCACCCCTTGCCAATGATTCCCAGGCACGCAGTGGTGCCCGCTTTCATACATCTTACGACAAAAGATATATCATCAAAACTATAACAAGTGAAGATGTAGCAGAAATGCACAACATACTGAAGAAGTACCATCAGGTAATATATGAACTCTACCAAGGTGTGGGATGTCCTCTTAAATATTATAATGCCAATCTTTTCTAGAGTCTTAAAAGTTTTAAATTAATAATTATGGACAAAGAGTCACTTCAGACTTCTTCCCGTTTGCATCAGCAATTTATTGTATGTCTGTAATTCACAAGGATGGACTCTTCTAAATATCTGCACTAGCGTTTCATAAAAAGATACGTCTGCATGATAGAGATAACTTGGAGGTTATAAGGTCCTCTGCCTTACTAGGAAGGTGGTCTTTCTTTTGGCTGGTGGACTCCCAGGCTTGAAGGTACTTTATTCTGGGCTTACTTGGAGATTTCTGTGTACATGTGTATGAATGCTGCAGGTGACCTTTTTTTTCTGATCTGATTGGTGAATGTTCTGTGTTTCACAACAAATTTCAAAGATTGAAAGTTGTTTTATATAAGAAATTAAAATTGGATATGATTAATGAAAAATTCCTACTATTAAAAAAATTGGTTTTGATAATGTGAATTTTCATACACAACAGTAAAGTTAAAAGTGAACAGTGGAGATACCTCAAATCAGCCTTGATAGCTGCCATACTGTGCTGGTGTATAGTTTGTGGTTGGCACCAAGGGGAGCAGAACCTGGGAATTACAAAAAACCTTAATAAAATCAGTGCTAGTTTTCTTAGCCCTACATGTTTGAATAAGTTCTAAAGCTACAGAAGTCAGAAAAGCCTCTAAAAATCACCTGAAATATGCCACACAATAGGAAGGGGTTTTAGTCCCTCTTTCCATCTACCTTCTCCTTTCTGTGGGTTGGAATTCCAGGTAAAGACTTAAGGACATTTGGGGTTGGGCTTTTTATTGTTGTTTAGGTAGTTTATTTTTTTGTTCTGCAATGTTCTTGTTTGTAATAAGTTCTTTTTAATACATTACTTTCGTAAAACCAGCTTTAACTTCTGAGGCAGGAGGCTGAAGCATTCTTTCAGGGTGCTTGGAACTGAAGGTATTGCCAGCCATCTTTTTAAATCTCAAAGTGAGATCTCTAAAGGCCTTCCAAGTTCAGAGTAACTTGGGAAGCATTCAAGGGAGTTAGATGCGAACTCTTTTCTCTCTTCCTGTGGTGTTCTTCTGTTTAAATAACTTGTAGGACCATCATGTGTTTGTTCTAATATGAATAAATATTACTATCAGAAATATTCTTAAGACATTCTTAAGACATCTCCTAATGACAGTTTTACCAAAGAAAATTGTAAAACTATCTAATTGGATTTTGGGTTTATGTGAGTTTTCAAACTTACAGTTTTAGTTTTGATCTGAAAGGGTTTGATCTGTGAAGCTGCACAGCAGAATTAAAGTTTTAGTCTGTTTCATATTTGGCATTAGAAGCTAGTATTAATGATACAGATTTTGAGACTTAATCCAGCTGAAAAGTCATTTTGCTTTTCAAAACAGTAATCTTTCAAGAGTATCAATGAAGACAGTGCTAACATGAATGAACTTAATTTGGAATCATTTTTCATTAGTGCTTTCCAACATCAGGGTTCATATTAGGCTAGGTTACAAGGAATAATGATCTCTAGAAATCTCTAGAAATTTATCTCTACCCGGCACCTAATTTCACTTTGTACTGGAATATCTCTCATGGAAAAATGCTCTCGTTGGTGCCTCTAAGAGATTCATAAAGATACAGCTTGTATTTCTTGATGTCTTGGAACTTGAAAGCATTGTACAAAACTGTAAAAACAGAAGCACTCAAGTACAAAGACAGTGTAATAATTGGACTTTTTTACTGAAATAAATTCATTTCAGTATCTTCAGCAATGTACCGAATAAGATCTACATTAAATCCACTATCTCTAATGACAGATAACACAGTGTCCTCTGTGTTGCTGCTGGAAATTGAATGCTTATGATCACTAGGTACAGCAGTTTGTCCTCCCATTTCTCTAGATGTTTTTTAGGCATGTGAAGCTTCTCTTCGCTTGCTTTTCAGAGTCTAGCAAGCCCCCATTATCCTGGTGGGAAGGTATTAATAATTCCCTTGACCAAGTTGTCCCATACAGAGTGGCCTTTAGCCTACCTTTCTGCTAGCAAACAATGCAATGCCAGACACCATCCACTGGCACTTGAGCTCATTAATGGTCCCTACTGTGGTTTTGATTTGGGCCAGTTCACTGTCTCACAAATAGTTCTTTTCAAGAATAAAGGTGTTAATTAAGATGAGTTATTATTCCTACTTAGGAGTTTGAATATAAGCATCCTTTTTTTGGAGAGAAGCTTTATAACTTAGATGTGACTTATTCCATTCCAGCTGGAACTGATGCCTGAAGACAGTCCAAGACCCTGTCTATTTCACTGGTGTGGATGTAACTTTAAGGTTCTGTAGGATGGCACAGTTGCAGTAGTACAAGAATTTTCAGATGCTGCACTGGTACTTCTGTAGAAATCTTTGTCAATAAAACAAGTTCTCGTGAGTTCAGTTTCATTTTGGCATACTCTCTTCTGCCAATAGAGGAAATGTCAAGTTCCCTCTATTGATTTTCATACCTTTACTGTCCAGTAGATTTCTTGATTGTTAATAATTGCTCACTAGAGTACCAAAGGCAGGATTTTTAGGGAAAAGTCTGCTTGTTAGCTTTTCTCCAATTTCAGTTCACTGATTGCCAGCAGCACTCACCACATATGTGAAAATTCCTGGCCGAGCTAAGTGTGTTTCACAGCCCTAGTGTGATTGGGAATGGTTTGGAACTTCTGGTGGCATGCCCCTGCAGCATACCCTGTGCCAGTCTGCTTTGAGAGCAGAGCTGTATTTGAAAGGTTCAGCCTTCCAAGTAAGGGAGTGTGCAGACCCAGTTATGTAGTGCAGGGATCATCCTGGAAAGAACAGCCTTTTTCAGGTGCATGAAGTCTAGGGGAGTGATTCCTGTGAATTTTAGACTTCTTCTCCTTTGTTTCCCCAAAGGAACTGAAGTTAGATCATCTGTCCATTATGAACAGTGTCTTGTCAACTTTCGTTATCTTGCACCCTCCTTCACCTACCCAAGAAGGCAGTAATTATCTTCTATTACTTTTGACATAAATATGAGTGAAATTCATGCCATTTATGACAGATCATATCTTTCAGGTTTTGTTTTTTCCCCTCTGCAAATTCATTCCAGGTTCCTTTCCCAGGCTGAAACTCTGTATGACTTTCATTTAAACCATAATATTTACTCACCTGTTTCCTTATTAAGGCTAATAGCACCAGGCTGATAGAATCATTCTAGACCTTGAAAGCACCTCTGTCCTTGCTTAGGGACCAAACAAGCCTTATCAAATATTTTCCAAGACTGCTTGAACTGCTTAACAATAAACACCAGAGGAGACATCTATCTTGAAACAAAGAATGCTGGAGAGGGGACCATCACAAGGCAGAAGCATTATACTGGATGTGTCCTTCATTCATCAGAACAGTTTTCATCCTGGCATTTGCAAAAAAGCTGTTGTTTTCCTTGCACCTTTTTGAACTATAGAGCTACCAGTGAGGTATTTTGGAGTTTGTGTGGTTGGCAGAGAAATGTAGCACAGCAGCTTTTCCCATGAACCTCCAAAATCTTATTCCAAGTACTAGTTATTTTTTTGTTAAGTCACCAAATGGTTAGATAGAGACATGTAGACTGCCACTGGGAAGCAGAAATAAAGGTTATTTTATCAATAACTGGAGATCGTGGGGAGGTACAGTTCACAAGCCCATCCAGTTCTTTTAGTCCTTCCCCTCTCCATCTCTCTGAAGGTGTAATAACCTGTCTGTTCTTTGGAGCTCAGAGGAACAGAGCTGGTAGTTATACAGTCTGTGTATGTAGGAGTTTACAAAAAGAGTGGGAATAGTTCATATCCTGTAGACACTTGTAGGTTTAAAAATCCCAAGTCTAAATTGGTATTTGTAAATCATCAAAGACAATCTGATCAAAGATAAATTCCAGGCCTAGGGCTACATGCTAGAAATGTGTAAATAACTAAAAGTGAACTGGGCTTGAAGAAGTGTCAGGAGAAGTTATAGAAATAGCATATGTATATAGTGGTTGCAACTTAAAATTGTTGAATTGTAAATAATAGTCTCGACAACTGTAAATTATAGTTGCTGTCCAAAATTATGAGTTGCATTTGTTCATTTCTCTGTCTGTGATGCCTTTTTTTTAGTGGCAGTCAGGCCCACAACCTCAGACAGATGGTGAACACTTCAGTCTAAACACTGACAGTTTCTGTCAACTCATCAGATGAGTCTGACACCTTTAGTATTGAGTAGAAACACTAGAGATAATTATTTTCTTTTCCAAAGTTAAAAGAAAAAAAAGCAAAACAAACCACTAAACAAACAGGAGAAATAATGCCTTTCTCCATGTTTAAAGCAGGAAAGCATCATGTGTTTTATGACTAGACTATAAAGTCCATCATGCATGGATCAGCCTTCTATCTACATTTGTAAGACACAGTGGCCCAGAGCTAGGTTTTGAAGTGTTATGGTAAATACAAATACGTATGTGACATGCTAGGTTCTTATGCTGTGAATCTCCATGCTAGCCAGTTTTTAACTACAGTAATATTTTTTGGTACATAGTTTGAAATACTGCTTTTAGTCACATTTTAATGATAATTTGCAGTCAGTTTGGACTGCTTGTATTATTGGTATATTGTCAGTTATTAGTAGAACTCTTCTCATCACTCTTAGGTGTTACTCAGCTGAACATCATTTACTTATCAAATGCAGTAGAACCATTGATATGCTCAAATGGGTCAAACTTTCAAGTATTAGGAAAACTATTGCTGTATGGGCTCACAGATGTAATTGGACCATTTAAAATTGTGTGAATTAATCAGGCATGTTTGTATTAAATAGTATTTGAGAGCAAAATCAAATATTCATTGGAAATACCTCCAAATCCAGTGCGATTTTGTTTTAAACCTAGGATCCTGACCCCAAGAGCATAGACCAGAAAAATCGAGTTAAACCTACTGCTCCCTTTGACATTGTTAAGGGAGAGTTCATCAAAGTCATCTGTGATAAGTGTGTTGTCAGGATTTCACCCTGTTTAAGGTAATACCCTGCTTCCTCCTAAAGGAAAACTTTCTATTTCATCATATATTCAAGTAATGTTTATCTATATCTTTTGCATGTATTGGCAGGTGCAAAAAGTTTATTAATTTATATAAAATATGTATTGTATATATTACTGTATTTGTAGGTATTTTCTAAAGTACAAATATTATTTTCAAGGGCAGAAATCCGTAACAGTTGAGTGAAATTCTCAAGGCAGATTTTATAGTATCTGAAATGTCAGAATCAAGACATCCTGCCCTTTCCAGTGACATGAACTTGTTTTAAATCTTAAATTGATGTAAATTGGTCTAAAAGAGGAGTACTGTGCTCTTTGACAACAGATGATGGGCAGGATAGAAATTTTTAAAAATAAATGAAAGCGATTTTAATGTCTTGGATAAACCAACACCTTTTAAACCCTTTCTTTCTTTTTCATTAAAATTACTTCAAAAGGGATGACTTATTCCTCAGTGCTGACACCCAAGTAAGTTTAGTAAAGAAAAGAGAAGCCGTCTCAAAGCAGAGGAACAAGAGGGAGTTGTTGGCGTACAAACCTTCCAGCATAAAGCTCCTTGTGAGTGCAGGTAGCCTTTAGGTTTTCTACAGGCAGCTGTCCCTGTTGATGGCACAGTTCTCTTCCCTACGCAGGTAATTGTATGCAGAACTGACACCTATTGCACGGCCTGTTTGTCTCCCTGGCAACCTGCAGAAATAGGGAATAGTGCTAAAGGAGAGGGACTGCCCATTTACCAGAGGCAGCAAACAGTGGAGTGATGGGGAAATGAATGGGAAGACAGGAAAGAACAGAATGAGCAAAAAAGGCAGCATAAAATGGCAGCACAAAAAACAAAACAAAAGCAAAAAAATGTGACCTTAGCTGCTGGAGGGGAGAAAAATATGAAAGAAACAGGAAAGCAAATGAAAGGGGGGAAAATGTAGACAATCAGGTGAAAACAGGAGAAATTGCACCAAGAACAGAGTTATGGGCTACATGAGAATCAAGGAACAGCAGAAGATTGTTGTGTGGAACGTAGGAGAAAAATTAAGATCATAAATAGATAAATATTGAAATAGAAAAACATTATAGTAGGCTAAAAACAATTTTGTCAAAGAATTGGTGACAACGCAGCCTGGAGAATATCCCATAAAAGAAAGTGGGAACTAGGTGCCTGAGAATTTGCACTGGCATGGGCTGGTCAAACTGGTAGGTTGCTGAAGCCGAGCTACATTTAAGTTTGTATCACCCTCCCTCCACATCAGTACGTGCACAGGTTATCAGTGGCTTCCTCCCAACCCCCGTCCCCACTTTTGCTTCGTGAATTGCATTCATACGCATCACAAAAAAGGGAAGAGGTAAAAAGGCAAAGCAAGGCAGTATAATGTAAGGTTATTTAAACACAAATGTGAATGAAGAAGGATATAGGCCATGTAATGGTGACCCTGACTCTGTATGTCCTGAAATAGTAAGAGGTGAAGATTTTTGGGAGGTTTGCAAGTAAATGCAGTTGAAAAAAGCCTTTCAGCAGTTCTTGTGAGAATCAAGGGGCAGCACAGAACACAGCCTCTGCCCTGTGTTAAGATAACTGAGTAAAGCAGCTTTGATCTGAATAAACAGGAGAAGCAGAAAAAGTAGAGATGAGAATGTATGTTTTCTCATCCAAGCAGTCTGCATTTCACTTGCATCCAAGAGCCCCACTCTTCCTATAGAAGAGATGATCCCGAAAATGAGAAACTCATTAATGTGGTTGTCAGATGAAATTGCAGAGGGATGATATACAAAAGGATCACACACACTGGAACTGTAACCAAAAAACACATCAAAAGTCTTCCCTGAAAGATGCAACATTTCATAGGTAAATAACTACACAAAATGGGAGAATGGACTTGGCTGCACTGGCTCTTTTGAGGCCTGGGTTTCACCAGCAGATGTTTTCTATGTATTTATTGGGTTTTGTATATATAAGCTATTGATGCTGTGCACAGCACTTCTCAGAAGAGATTAGTTCACACAGTGACTCAGTTGCAGCAATAACAGGTATAATGTTCCTGGTAACAGATCTGCAGCCTGGATAATCACCTCTGGTGGTAACATTGAGATTACACTGCACTTAGAAGTAAAAATAACTGGCCATGTCTGAAACAATGTGAAGTGTAAGGCCATGAATCACAGGGCTTGTATATAAAAAAACCTGTGTATTTATTGAATATTTCTTTAAATGAAATTACTTTCTTACATGGCTTATTTGAAGAAAACAGCTCTATATGCCTTGAAAATCTGTAAATTTCTATTGTGTGCTGTAGTTTGGCTAAGTAATCCTTGCAGTGTACCACATAAGTACCCAATGTATAATGTTCAATTATTAGGGTAAAGAAAAATGGCAGTAAGTGGAATATTTATAACACTGAACAAGTTCTCAATCTTTTTGGGGGGGCAGTGATTCCACATGTCAATGCTTGTGCACAAAATGCGTTGGTGAAGGATATTTCTGATTGCAGACAAGAGGGTATAAAAGAAAAAGCTGAGCATAAAAATGACTATCAATGTCTAGTCCTGCACAATGTCCAAAATGGTTTTAAATCATTATGTAACTTGCTATTCTGTTTCTTTAATGGAAGTATCTAGTGAATGTATAGACTCATCACATAAGCATTTGATAATTCAAGCACAATTGCCTTAATCATGGTACAGAAAACTGTGGGAATAATATATAAAGGGGTAACAGAGAATGAGCATGTTACGTATTTCTGAATTAATGTTTACAAAATAGGGCTAACTGTGAGAAATAGGAATGTTGACTTTTCACACAGAACAAAGATAGATATAATTCAGATTTAATTTTCACTGATGTCAAATCATTCCACAGATGATCTCCAAGTGGAGGAGGAGAAATGGTAGAAACAGAAATTTTACTGTTTTTCCAAAAAGTGCCAAAAGTAGTATAACTTCTTTGCCCATAAATGGTATGCATTATGTTATCTTTTTAATGTATCTGATACCTTACTAGCATTGCCATAGGGAAGGAAGAAGGTAATGAGATAGGAAAAGTTTTATTCTTTCTAAGGAATTTTGAAGCTGTATTTATACAAAAATTAATGAGAAAATAGGATCATAAAGAATTTCTTACTAATTTTCAACTTGAAGCATGGGGTTCAAGAGAGCTCAGAAATTTCCTTATTTGAAACCTGTGCTGCACAGCTGATAAAACGTGTCAATATGCTGATGTTACTTTACTATGTTAATACTGTCCTCGTGCTGTGCACAAACATGAAAATTGTCTGAATTAATAGAAAAGGGATGAGGTGTTTATTACAACACTCATTTAAAAAAAGATAGATTTTGCATATAAAGACTTGTAAATGTATTAGCTTAGTATTACAGATTTATTTAGCAAGTCTGCTTAGTAGAATCGTTTTAATGTTCTTTTTAGAAAAAATTAAAGGAGTGAAGGTCTTTTTCTTTCACTGAAATTTAGCAGTCCTGTTAAGCATGTACTGGCTTATTTTCTAGGCTCACTTTTTTTCCAGCTGTGAGTGAGAAACTTCAGGAAATCATTCCTAAAAAGCACCTTGAGGTGACTAAATTGCTACTTCCTTTATATCAAGATGGACAAATTGAAAATCTGCCAACCACAGTCACCAGTGCAAGTCCTGCTGGACTCCCACCCAAACAGATGACACGTTTTGCCTCCTCTGTGATGCAGATATGGGTGATTGATAGTTTCAAAGGTAGGAAGTTCTAGACCAACCTTGTAGATGCTGAAAGCAAGTGGCATTCCTCCCTCTTTCCTTTGTCGTCCCATCAGGATAAGAAATACGGTCATAGGAAGCACTGAAATAATTTTAGAGGCTTTTCTTTAAATTGCAGTGGCACGAGTGTCCCCAGTCAGCAGCCAATAGGAGACAACTGTGCAGTACCTGGTCTGCTTTGAGAGGGTCTCTTAGAAGTCTGTGAGAACACAGCCATTCCCCTTTTTATCAAGAGTGGTGCTAGCAGAGCTTTTCACGTCTTGTGCTGCATGCTGGTAACACTGCCCTTTCGGAAGGCTTTGTTTGCACACTATGAAAATGAAACAACACTGCCAGCAAATGGCAAACCCTAACTTAAAAATAGGACTGAAGCAACTCTCATTAGTGGCTTTTTTGTGCTCGTTGCATAATACAGAACAGTTTGGGAGGGGGTTGTATACTGCTGGCCAAATAATTTATTTTATGATATTACAGTGGGTATGTTGCTCATGTTCTGTTAATGGCATTGCCATTTTACAGATGGGACACTCGGGACCAGAAAGGTTAAAATCTGAGCGTTAGCAGCAGCTAGGGTTGAAGGGATGGTTTAAGTGTCAATACTGTGGCAGTCACAGCTGAGAGGAAGGGCAGGGGAGTTACTAGTCTGATACTCAAGATGCCTAGCTGGCATTCCTTCACATGGCACAAACTCTACATATGATTTCAGATAAAGGTTCTGCATCTCAGATCCCCATATGGAAAATTGGAACAATACTGTTTATTTTAATTCAAATTCTGTACTTAAAAGCCGTAAGATTAGAAATGGCTGGGTCCATTAAAGACCCAGAATTGTCTCACCTCAATAAAGAGTTGAGTAGCTATGAATTCTATGACACTAAGCTCTTGTTGGAAGCTAGATTCATTTTCATCATTCTTGCAGAGCATCTAAAAGTAGAAGTCACTTATTAAATGTTTTTCTAGGAACAACCCTTCCTACTCTTTATAAAGCTTTAGAAATGTATTTACATTTAGGATATATGCCAAGTACTTTTTGTTTATAAAAAAATAATCAATGTATTATTGCTAGTATGGATTAGTACTTTAATGATTGGGTCTTGAAACGATGGTCAAAATAAGCTGTGCATCCTGTAATGTGTTATAATTGCTTTGTGATGTTGTTAACAGCCCTGTGACTGAAAATCCTCCAGTTTGAGAACTCCAACTTAAAACTTCTGTATCTTTTAAATACAGAAATTTTCTCAGGTGCAAACTGGTTGATCTTTGTGCACTGGTCATGACTGACATTGCTGTTGTGGCCTTTTACTGCCAAGCTTTTATTTGCATTTTGGGGCATTACAATCATACTCCCTTCCTAAGGTTCTGATTTGTATTCACTGAGTCTGCAGCACCTTAAGATATTTTGCCTATTCATAGGCAGTTTGAGCTTAAAAGTGCTTTGCTGTGAAGTGGCACAACTACATCGTGGCTTTGTTCTCTGCTTCACGGCTTGAACCTCCAGTACAGCTCCAGGGCAGACAGAAAGGAGAGTTACGGCCCAAAATGTGCCAGCAAGATTCAACAGGGCTCACATGTCAGTCAAAACTGAGTTCAATTCACAGTCAACAATTTCTATATTTGTTGTTCATTTCCTTTGTTTCTTGGTGGACAGGATTGTCTCAGGACTCTTAAGTCTTTCTGTTTTTATTTTGCCAATTAAAAAGTCTGTCTGTGATATGTGCAGATTCCTGTATAAAGTTAGTGTGAAAAATTCCTCAGAGTTAGCAGAGGAACCCAAAATTGCAAAATCTCCAGGGTTCCAAGAACTTTGTTACATTATTTGTTACCAAATACTACCTGCCTTTGTTAAACAATTCAAATGGCTTATTCAGTTAACTTGTTCTAAATGCTTCTAAAATCTCTGTTTCTAATAACTTGGTCACTTTGGCACAAAAGAAACAGCAGCTTCAGCATTCAATGAATATTTAAAAGCTGACTATTGGTTAGATTTCACGTTTCCTATTTGGGCCTTGAATTTTTACATTTTCTCCAAGTTTCTCTCTTTGAGACTTGGTACTAGCAGAAAGAGGAAAGATGGCGAGTCCTTTTCTGGTTTGCATCATTGTGGCTTAACTTTTCCTTGGTTCCACAAAATATATAAGTGAATGTGTTTGAGTAGTATTAATATAGTATGGGCATTTTTATTCTGGGAATAAAAATTCATCCTTCGATAGTTCTCATCATCAGTGTGTGTCTGCTTTTTCTGCTTCCTCCAGTGGTCTTTCTAATTGAACAATTACTTGTAAGGCAAGTGATTAGAAAAAAAAAGGCTGGTTGCAGGTGGCAAATTTTTTCAAGATTAATAGCCCATTTGTAATGGAATATAGCGACCTTAAGGAAGTATAAGGATTTGTAAATAAAAAAATACTGGGAATTTGCACTTCGTTGCTCAGCTCTATTGACCCTGAAATGCAACCACCACATAGGAACTAGCAGAAAGTTGGTGATAATAAATAATACCCCTTACTGGTGACAAAACCATAAATGTTCATCATAACAAATACTGAGAATGGAGAAACATACTATTTAAATATGATCTGGGACAACACAGTACAAATTACAGCAGTGTGATATTAAAAAAAAATACTTGGGTTTTGATAGAAGTACCAAATACTCTATTTGCTTTGGTTTGCTTTTTGTGTTAACATAAAAAAAGTTAGAAGGTCTGTCAAATGGAGTCTCCTTTTTTTTGTGAGATTGTCTGTGGGAGTCAAGAGTTACAAGTTAAGCAGTTCAAGATTTTCATTTTCAAACACTGGCCTAAAAGCAGAATAACTTCCTGATGAAGGGGGTTTTTGTTGCATAATGTTTTGGAAGGTTTGTCACCACACAAATATTCAGCAAATAAATGTGTTGTTTCTTGGTATTTTATATCTGCAATCTAAATACAGATTTATGTAATATATGTCAATCCTCACTTCTGTGTTTTCTTTTCATTCTGCAGTTTATTGTGGAGTGTCATGGGAATACACTTCTTCCCCAGTTTTTGGGCATGTACCGGCTTACTGTTGATGGAGTTGAAGTATATATGGTTGTTACAAGAAATGTGTTCAGCCATCGTTTATCTGTTTATAGAAAATATGATTTAAAGGTGAGAAATAACTGTTGATTAAATAACTGAAAAAGTACCTGAAAATCTTTACTATAAATGTTAGATTATGCTGATGCTTGAATATTGCTCAGAATTTTAATTAATTTAAAATTGTGTTATGCAAGAGCCATCATAACTGATTTAATTCTACACCTAAGTTTAGCAAAACTTAAGGATGATTTTATAGACATGATACAAATTCATTTGTTTTGTGCATTTTTAAGCGCAGCACTTTAGCCAGGTATGTTTGCCACATGTTGCTAGTGGTTAAAGGTAAAACCCTTCACACTAGTACAATAATAATTCTGCTTCTTATAGGTTTTTATCAACGTTACGGAAAGCCACAGCTGATTCTGCAGAGGGCTTTTATAAAACAACTAAATAGCATCATTTAAACCAATAAATGCTACTAACAAAGTACATCACTATTGCAAAAGCTTAATAATTTATGTGATATTTTAAAAATAATTCAAGTGAAAAGGAGAAGAGTCTTTAAAAAACCAAAACATCTGCTTTTATCATAAGATCTGTTTTAGTTTTGTTTCAGAAGCTTTATCTGCTCATTGTAATTTTGACAATAGTTAATATACAGTGCTTACACAAATACCCAAAATGTAGTCTTAGTCTTTCTACCTAAGGGATTGTACTTTAATTTCCTCGGTAAAGTGTCCCCTTGGAAACCTACTTCTTTCTAATACATTTAATTTCTATGTGCTGAACCAATAAGTGCATCTGCAAGCTTGTTTTAAGATGTTAATTTATTATTCTCTATTAAGAGATTTGTAATGCTGTGTAGTGCACCATCCTTTCCTACTGTCAAGTCTCCTTAGCAATTGCTTAGATAGTTGACTGAACTTGGTTTATAAGAACTGATTTCCACATTGTCGACAATTTATTTTCTGATATTTAGTATTATTGGCAGCAGTTGTTACTAGAGAAAGTTATTTCTTTTAATTTGAGAGAACTGTCATTTAGAGCATCTTAATGTCCAGATGCATTAAAAAGGGCATGAAAGCACAACAGAAAGAAACAGCAATTATATACAGTATGTTCTTAGCATTGGTGTCAACAGCTCTTGCTGTTATTTACCTCTGTGAATGCTTCTGTACTCTATTCAGTTTGTCCAGCTTGGACAGCATTGCTTTAACTTCTCATGCAATTCAAATTTAACATGAATATCATATTCTTCAAGGCAAACTCCTTCACTGAACAGATTTATAGTGACACTGCATATATTATGAATTACTTTTTCTTGATATTCTTTGCTATGGTATCTGCAGTTGTAGATTCAGAGTCCTTTTTTGTACATGAATATTTTTGACACCAACTTAGAACTCACTTTGTAGCACAAGTCTCTACCTCTGTAGATACAAGAAATAAAAGACTACAGATCAGCATAGGATTTCAAAGGTATTTTCTTGTCATGGATGCATTTTGTTACAATGATTTCAATGTTGGTTTTTTTTTCCAAGTGTCAAATTTGACATCCTCCCTGATTTTTGCTATTGTGACTCTTTTTTTCTTTTCATTTAGTTTGGTTTTCAGTTGATCTTTTTTCTGGCCTAATAGTCTGTTGGAGCACAGAATACAATATAAAAGGTGTCTCCTGAGTAAACTAAAATGTTAGGCTTTTACCAGGCTTTATTATCAGTGGAGAATATTTCAATGAAATCCCTGCTTGCTGGGCCATACATAATAACTAAGAGATACTGTCCCATATATCTTTTCTCTCCATCCCTTCTGAGTTTTCTAAGTTTCTTTCTGTAAAGAGAGTAAAACATGCTGTTAAAGGATGTGGTTGGGTATCCTCACATTCTTTAAACTAGTAGGACTCCACTCCAGCACTTCTTTACACAATGCACACCTTCCAATAAACAGCAGAGCTAATTTAGCCATCTTTCAATGTCCAGTTACCATATTTGTAGTTACTATTTCTCACAGTGCTATTATGTGATAAACAAATGCTGGGTATTTAAAGGTGTGGTCCTGCTCCAAGAAATTTGTAAGGAAATATATACAGTCTTTTTTTTGTCAGCTCCAGGTTATTCAAAAATCACCATATTGCCTACTAGCCTTAATCTAAAAAATAAATTTAAAAAAAAAATCCAAAATGTCTTTGGCAAGTGCTCTAAGTCTTGTGAATTCACAGTTGGTCTCTTCTTTTTCTCCATGTTGCTGTGAGATGCATTGTTCTTGTTTGTACTTTATGATCTTTAAATACTTTTTATGTTTTTATTTTGTGACATCCTTTTCAAATGTGTGTTACAATTGTTCAAACAGTTATACAGAATCGGCTATTCCATATCCATACAGCTAAATTGGCACAAAAAGATGAGATGTCTGCCAAGCAAACTGAATTTCCGGCATGATACACTCAAAACAAGGATGAGAGATGGGGAAAAGCTCCCAGAATTAGGAGGACAATAGATGTAGAGCATTTGAGGATTTAATCCGTCTTTCTTCTCTCATGATGCATCTTCTTCATGTGATTGCAGCGGTTCATCAGTCCTGGACATTCTACCTACTGTATCACCTTTCTTTAAAACACTTCTCAAGTTCAAAAGGATACAGTTCATCCACTTTTTGACCTGTTATCATAACATTTTCAAATTAGTTTCTGACATATGCACATTTTTAGATCCATTTTTTCTGTTTCAGGGCTCTACTGTGGCTCGAGAAGCCAGTGACAAAGAAAAGGTATGGTGCATTTCTGTTTGTTTTTCAATTAATTAACCTGCCAGCTAGACTCAGAACAAACATAACCAGTGCTGTTCTGCCCCTTTCCTTTTTTTCTGCCATATTCTTCCCTCTTGAGTTCTACCTTATCCCTCCTTTATCTTTCCTCTATTTCCTGCAGACCTTTGAATATTGGTTTGCAAAGGTGTTGAAATTTCAGAGGTAAGTGAGCCAATCCTCTACCTTCTCCTTTTCCTTTTCTTAGTTTCCTTCTCTTAGTTTCTTCAGGGCCTGCCCTGTGCTAGGAAAACATCAGAACTTTGTTCCCTTCTCTCCTACTTCATCTTCTTTCTCTTCCTCTTTTAACATTGAGATTTATGAATACTCCATGTCAGTTAATGGAATTATGTGATGGGACACCACTTCTAAACTAAATGCACAGATGAACCAAACCTTGAATTATGAGAACCTTGGGGTATGTAACGCTCATACAAATGAGCAAATGACTGACAGGCTTGGATGGACGTGTAGCTATAATGAGAGACAGTCTCCCCCAAATTCTGGGCTGAAACTTTGCTCTAAAAGGAAAGAGATCGGTTTGTTTTTCTTCACTTCCAACTTCAGTTTATTCAGAAAATTTAATGTTCTCAAAATCAGTTTTTCTTTGTGATTTTAGCAAAATAGCCACTAGGCATTTTAGGTTTCTCTGGAGATTCTGCAGATAATTGGAAGTGGAACATAGTCTCCATCATCTAAGACTTCTTATATCTCAAATTTGGGTAAGGTCTAACAACCCATGGCTCTTGTTTTCTTAATTTGTCCAAGCACATTCCTCCTGAATTAGCATGAGATCATTCAACAGTTCATTTAAGAGACTTCATTTTATGTTGTCCCCGAATTCCATTCAGATAATTTGTTTTTCTCCTAAACAGTAGTTGTACCATATCTGCCTCTCTGAGTCTTTTGCAGATCACACAACTGCATTAAGGAGTAAGGGACACGCAGTAGCTGTCAGTTCTTGCTGCATGAAAAACTTTGTGGCAAGTTTTTCCACCTTGCCTAAGGCATGCTGGAACACTTAAAATTCTTCTTCCAGCAGCAGGCAATACCACACCCCACATGCCAGCTCAGTTACGAGTGTCAGCATTAACTCTCTTTTGCTGTACCGGGCCCTCAAGATCATGTCTTGAATGGTCTCCCTTCTTTCCTTGTCATCTGTTTTTGTTCTTGTTCAGTGGTGCAACTGTAGTGTTTTTAAAGGGGAGGGATTACCCTTCAGTGTCTTGCAAGCAATACCTAATGTCATTGAAAACCTCTGCTGTACTATTAAAATAATCTGATAGAAATGAGGAGGACAAATTATTTGGATGGGACTGCTTCAGGTTGCAACATTAATGCTTGGAATAGTAACATAAAATGTAAAAATATTATGTATAGTCAGCTATACAGGAGCTGGTAGTATACAGATGTTTAGTGAAGTAGTTTTGAGCAGTGTTATGAATATGCCTCATAATAATAAATAGATTATTAATACTAGACTTATACTGTAGTTAATACATTGAGTGAGAACCTCAAAGAAACAGTGCCCTAATTTTGGTCCTGTGTAAGTTCATGGCAAAATTACTATTGAATTTGCTTATAACTAAGTTGAAATGAATTTATATAGTTTTATATACCTGCATACAACAATTATTCTCTAAATATAATGTGAAACTTCTGTAAGGCAGATAACAAAACTTCTTATCAACTTCACATCTAGAACCTTCCCTTTGATTTTGAGTACTTATCTGAAAAAATACATAAAAACCTCATCCCCGTAATTCTTATTCTGCTATTTTAATAGTTTGATTTCTTGGGGATGGAACTGCATACACAATGCTTATTGATGTTGGAAGCAGACAGTCTGAGGCTTTCAGAACAGCTTTCTGTCCCTCGTCATTCCCCTCAAAGCCCAGTGCAGTGCAGCAGGGAAGTGACAAGCTTGCATTCAGAACAAAGATTTCTAAGAGAGGGAATTATTGGGTAGGCTTCTACGTTCATAGAGGAAACGACATTTTACACTTCGAGACTCTTAGGAATTCAAGCACGGGAAAATTAGTATTTTCCTTATTACATGGGTTTTGTTTAAGTTTTGAGTCTGCTGTTTGATTTGAAAGGGCCAGAATACATTTTGCCTGAGGATTGCAGATGTTCAGAACATTTGTCATCACTATGATCTGAATCTCCTGCAGCAGGCATGACAACAGATTTACTCACTTAAACTACTCAAATGTTTCCAACACACAGTTTTTACATTTAAATAAAAAGGGTGTTGTATATGAATAGACATATATACGAGTAGACAACAAAAGTTTGGTTCTGAAACTGAGCAATGCGAAAGAGCTGCTGTCATGAGATGTATCTCTGCACAGGTGCCACTGATTTCGGGACCTTGAGGACTCTTAACCTGAATATGTAAATGGTCCATTATTCCTGAGTGGCAAGTGGAGCCATGTAGCATGTTTTTTTACTTCCATTTTCTCCTAAGGAGATGTCAGTATTTCATACCTTTTGTTGTCATCTGTGAGAATCTCAAATCAGTCTTAAGATTTGAAAACAACTGGAAAAATCTGACTTGAAAAGGGGGCGGGGGGTAAAGGCATTTTAGCAAATTCTCTGAAAAGATTTTGGCATCTCCTGTCATTGAAGTAATTGCCCTGAGGGATTAAACAAAACCAAACAATCTGAAAACCGTAGCTAGTGTAGTAAATTATTAGCTAATTTTTAGCCAGATGCAAGCTAAATCATCAATTTATTAATATTATCTTGAAATGACATTAATATTAATAGAATTTCAATTAATGATGGTATTATTTAATTACTTATTATAAAGGTATGGTTATTCACATCTGAGAGAGTAATAAAAGAAAGGAAGCTTTTGGTGCTAAATATGGCTAAATTGTCTGGCAATGGCTAGTTTTTAAATGGGCTTTTAAGTCATTCATATTGAGTTTCAAATAATAACATTCAAGTAATCAAATGGTTTTCAGAATATCAAGAACAATAATTTAAATAATTTAGATAATTTAAAGCTGCAGAAGTCAGAAAACAGAAGAGCAAGTCTTTCAGTCACATTCTAATGCAGACTGTAAATTTTAGATAAATTACATTGTAAAGGCAAATTTGGTGAAATTTATGTTCTCAAATCTTCTTCCTATCAAACTAAAAGTTTTATTTATTCAGTTAATAAAGAAGAGACAAACATGCAAAAAGATTTAATGAATAAGAAATCGGAGAAAAAAGTATGATTCTACTTGTTTGGTAGTGTAAAATAGGTGTTAGTATTCAAGCATTTTTTAAAATCAGTTTTTAGGAAGAAAAGTCTGAGAGTGGTACTTTTCTGTGCTGTTTGCAGTTTACCTCTTGTTTGACTGTCTTCAGCTGCTTAATATCCTAACATATTGATGAGCAGCTCTGAAAACTGTCATTTCAATATTTTGTGATCATCATTGCAGAAACAAGCACCATTCCCTTAAATTTCACCTTAACACACAATTCCATTCATTTGTGTTACAAATGATATTTTTAATAATAAAGGCATGACTTTCTTGGCAACATGTATCATAACATGCACTTACAGATGCCTTGGATTTTAAAAGAACAGTATGTTTCAACAGTTGTCAAGTTCTCACAGCTGCTCCTTTTTGTTTTTTGGGCTTTACTACTTTTTAAAAATTTTTATTATTTTAATAGTGGGCATTTTCTATTCATTCTTTGGACAATTTTGCCCTCTTAAGTGAAATGAGGATAATGCAGAACTCCCGTGGTGGGTCTGGCTGCTCACAATTATGCCATACTTGCAGTAGGACATCAAATTAGCAGTGACAGCTGAGTCTACTTGTACTGATAAAAGAATCTAAGCTGTTGCTTGTGAGTGAGCAGCTCAGATAGAAATTTTAAGAAGAAAAATAAAACCTAACTGAACTGATGCCCACCACATTTCATCTTTCTCGAGCAATTTCGGAGATTATTATATGTTTTTAATCTATCTAAAACTGGTTGCATTGCCACCTCTTTAGGATATGTTGTTTCATAAATCACTATAATTGCAGAAAAATTGTAGTAAATACAATTGAAGAAAGGATTTTTTATTCATGTTTCTTTTTGGAAAAAGATTGCCATAGTTGACAGCTATGTTACATCTTAATTAAATTGTATGCAAAATGCTTAGCTGTGATAATTAGATTAGAAGTTGTCACTTGACGTTAGCTTTGTGTTTTGCTTTATGTATTACAATGTATAGTAATTAACTGATTTCTAGGAGGAAAGTATAACCCAAGGAAGAAGGGCTTTAGTAGACAAGCATAGCAACAAGATCACTCAGTCTTGACTCAGTTTTTTTTTTTTTGCTCTTGGTGTCACTATGTAAAACTTTATTCAAGGCAGATCATTCCAAAATCTGAGCTATATTTTCCTGCTATTTTAGAATTGCTAATTGCAGAACAGCATTTTTTTACTTATCTTATTAGTGATTTCAGTCAGCTTTCATCTCACACAATAGACTTGTGAAGTGTCTTAGATTTATCTGTGAAATAAATCTCAAGGTTGCAATGTACAGAGATTTTAACTTTCAAAACATCACACTGCAAAGACAGGAATAGACATTCAGGGTCTTGGTTTCAGCATTTATCCTTCTCACGACACTGATCCCATTACAGTTTTTCGAAACAAATCACTCGTTTACCTTTGTTTGGTTTTAGGGGGTGGGGGTGTTTTGTTTCATTTTTGTTTAGAAGTCTGCTTTCCATATGTTAAAAGAATTTTTAAAATAATGGGAATTTGGGGTTGCATTTTATGTTGCAAATTCATTTTGCAGCAGGAAGACATTAATGCTAGGGATAATTCTGGATGCATTTCCTTGAGCATTGAAAAGACAGTTTCTATTTTGGTACATACTTGAATACCTAACCCTTCTACAGCATCCTGCACAATTTTTTTTCTCCCACAAAAATGCTTGTTGTACTGGGTGAAGTCATTCCAGTGTTTCCCCTCAAGCCCTGTTTTGGGGTTACACTCTATTTCCATTGGCTTTTACAGACCTGTGATGTCAAGTGGAGCTGCAGACCCTTGTTTGTATAGAAACCCCTCTCTAGGGCAAAGCAGTTTGTACAACAGAAGTTTGGACCCAGCTCACAGAACTATTGGAGGCAAGAAGCTGCATAATTCAGCCTTCCAAAGGAAGTTATTCTTCCATCTTGTAGATCTAGTGACTCCAGACTTATGATTCAAAATCACCCATTCCAAATTATTGCAATCTATATTTAGCATTATAGCCTTTTTTCCCAAATACCGCCTTCCATATAGGCTGATAAGCCCAGGACTTAAAAAAAATGAAGGTGTATTTGGGCCATTTGCTGTTAAAGAAGTCCAGGGTGTGGACCTTCACTCTTGGCAGATGTTTTATATAACATTCAAAAGTTATAAATTTTAAGCCAAATTTTTCCATGATTAGCTGTGCAAATAATGTGACTTGTGACTAGTTCCAAAGAAAAAATAAGGCTGCTATGCAACATTTCTCCTAAAACCTAAACTTTGCCTTTGTTAGATGAGAAATTACTTCCAAGTTGTGAGGACAATTAGTCTTTTTCCTTTTTCAGTCAAACACTTATTTGGAAACTTACCTGACCTACAGCTATTTTAGCAAGCTGCTTCCAAAATGTCAGCATTAATGGTAGCTATGATCATTATTTTTGATGTCATGATGCACACAAAATCCTTTTGGGGAAACAAAAGTGCTAGTATTCATTTCAACTCATTAGGATAGGATGCTGAAATGAGATGTGCTAAGAAATATACAAAAACTATTTTCATGTTCATCTAGAAATAAAAGTTCACCTGGTTCTTACATTCCAAGATTTTTTTTAACTCAAAACAGTATCAGCTCTTACACTATACTTTTATTTTGAATAAGGCTTTACACATTCTGTCATCTTAGTTGCTAAGAAATCTTTATTGATTTTCAGCCTTTCAAAGGCAGTGAAATCTTCCTGCCATTAAAATTCTCTGTGACCATGGCAAACTTTGGAATGCAAACCTGAAGTGTGCTGATAACATGCTTTTTTAATAAATAAGTACTTTATATTGGTAAAATCTGTTGTGCCTTTCTTGCATCTTTAAGTAGAGGATTAAAAACAGTGGAGGTGGTTCAGAAAGAAAATCTATTATTAATTTAGTGGAAGTAGTTAGATGCTCATCTCCTGTGCAGCTCTTAAAATATGTAGTTCTTTAATGACAGTAATATGTTCATTATAATGAATTACATTCTAGGACAGTCTTTTTCCAACAAGGATTTCGCTTCATTGGAAATATTTGAGACATCATAAAAAATTAACTATATCAATCATTTCATTAAAGCAAAGTCTCAATTTTTTTCACTCAGATATTGTTTTAAACTTCCACAATGTGATTCTATTTGTGTTTATTTCAGTGTGTAAGAAAATGAACATAGTAGGATTTTTCAACATGAATAAATGTATTATTAATTTTGCATAACTACAAGAGCCCCTCCTAGTTGAAAATTTCATAGGTTTTGATACTAGAATTACTACTACTGCTGCCTGTCTTTAGTAATATATGGGACTACAACAGTATCCTGGGACTATTCAGCTTTAAGTAAATAGGAAGAATAATATTGCCTAGCACACCAAAAAAAAAAAGCTTTGTCTAATAACACCTAGAAAGAGGGAGGAGAATAGGCTGGGAGGCATCGTGCAAATAATGTGGTGAGGGCAACCACCGGCACAGAGCTTTTTCACTTCACTTTCTTAGATGGGACCCACTGCTTTTACTTTGTCCTTTTTCTTCACATGCTTCAGAACTGGCTTTTAACTTACGTGGTTCTACACTTGCCAAGTCTTTACAACTCCGGATATTTGGGTGAATGAAAATTACCTCAGATAAATATCATCACAGGGATTATCATGGACTGGGGTAACCTGCATACAAGGCCGTGGAGAGTCTGGCTTTTTGGGAGTGCTGACTCACTGCCCTGAACGTCCTTGGGAGTACCCCTTGGGTCTTGTGATGACAGGCAGGAACTGCAGCAGCGTCAGCTTTGCTAGCTCACTTTTATTAAAAATACATCAGAGACAAGGTTAAAGTGAAGTGGCACCTGCACAACTGGCTTACCAGCCCTAGCATCTTCCATAAAAGACATTGCTTGTAACTTAAGTTTATTTTTACTACCGTAGGACTGTCCCCCCACATCCCCACCAGAGACTGGTGCTGTGCTCTGCAGGAAGCCTGCGGCAGAGCCTAGAGGCAAACAAATGTCTCAGCATCTTAACCACAAGCACATCCTTCCTCTGTGCTCACCCCCCAGCTTTAAACGACACTAGTAGAGGTTTTTTTCTGTGTTAATGCATTTGTTTCACTTGAACCTCTGCCTAATTTAATCAATAACTTCGATATACTAGGTGGAAAAGTAATCTGGGGATTTTTTTTTTTTTTTTTTGTGATTTTGGGCTAAAAATGAAGAAAGCTTGGTTTCCTGCATTCTTTTCATTATTGCTTCATCTTAAATTATTTCATCCAAATCTCCTCTCCATTCTTAAACATCCCACGCACTGGATTCCATCCTCCGGTGTTGGCAACGTCCCGGGATCTACAGTCCCGCCTCTGCAGAATTAGCCCTGTCCATGGGACAGTATGCTTGTTTGAGTATGATAATCTCTACAGCTGTTAGCCTGGAATGCTTATCTGCTGTTACCCCTGCTCGTTTGTGTCCTAAACCTCTTACTGAGTAGGCCAGAAAGAAAATCAAAGCATGCTGTGCAGTCATATTGTGGTAAGCAATTCATTGTGAGCTTCAAAAAGTGTCCAGCATTGTTTTTGAGTAAAGCAGGAGAGCAATGCTGAATGACTCCTCCATGGAAGTGGGGCCTGGGACGGATGAATGGTTATAGCTCCATCTCAGCTCCTTAGGTGTTTGTTTTCCTTTTGTTTTAAATATAAATAGAGGATCTCTATTAGAGATCTCTCTATTTTAATGTATCAGAATGTTCTAGACGCAAGACAATAATAATTCAGAGCAGCCAGACTAGGGCCTAATTTTTTTCCAAACTTCATAGGTATCAGGATGCCATGGATTTAATAAATTATTCATAACTATTACAATGTTACTAATATCCTAAGTGGTTTTGAGCAGTTATGGGAAGAAAAGGATTGCTTTTCTAAACAAGAGTAGCATTGTGGAATCTCAAGCAATTCACAAATTCCAGGTCTAAAAAATGAATTCAGACAGTTGGGGAACTGAGTATTTTGGCCACCTCAGTACACACAGTGCAACAGCAAAAAAACTTTTGGTCGTTGTAAAGATCTATAAGGGCCTTTCAGAGTTTGCTTTGGTGCTCACATTTTAATGCTGTGCTTTCCAATATATATATTTTGGAGCAGAGGAAAGAACCTCTCAGATTCTTTTCCTTACTGTGTCATAGGAAGAAAATAAACTTTATGAAAAATACCATCTCCACTAAGATTATATGCAATGTCTGACTAGTTAAACAACTGGAGGACATTTCCATAGGCTGATGTTAGCTGCCTTTTATTTCTAGCAGAAGGACTTTCAGATTAAGGGGAAATTACTTACTTGGGGTACTCACTAGGTCATGGCCATTGACAGTTCATAGGAATTGCAGCACTGGTTGTTCTGTAACATTTTCTTTGTAAAGAAAACCTGTTCTTCCATACTATTGATTAGAGGTGGGGCAGGGAAAAAGGCTGTTTATTGCTCATAATGGGGCAATTTTTTAAAAGCTCTGATTGCAGGAGTTACTGTTGCTTCTAGTTTGCTTGACCAGATGCCCTGAAGGAGCTGCTCTTTGGTTTGTCGGTTTGCTGTGGCTTTTTGAGTAAACTTCCAGTCACTGCCCTTTAAAAACTGAGCCCATTTGAGATGTGTTAGTACTGAATCCAGTGGTTACTCTGACTTTCCTTAGCGCTGTTGCAAATCATTTCATGGGGGAATTGAAGATGATCAAGTTGCTCCAGCATCAGGAATATTTAAATACATACTGAAGAGGCAGTGGTCTTCTCTGGCGTTTGCTACTTTTAAGCAGAATTTCATAATTCATGTTCATTTGATGCTTTTCAATAATTATTTGGCATTAGTCACTTGTAAACATTCACAGTAGTTGTGCAAAATGCAATCCAGTCTGGCTTCCTCTGTAAGATCTGATGCAGGCCCTTTGTTATGAGGTATAGATTGTGTTTTGACTTCACTTGTTGCCAGTCGCTTTGACAAATGACATCTTGGAAGAAGCTCGATGCAAATCAGTGTTCAATGCAAATCTGGTATTGAGTTGGAGATTTTGTCCTCGCTGCATGTGCTGCCCAGTAAATAGATACCTTCTGGGCTGTTTCCAGGGGGGATAAAGTAAGGGAAGAGCTCCATGGGTGCAGTTGTGGAGAGCTGCATGCCGTGGAGGAGAGGCAGCTCGGGGGTGCCCTCTCGGGCACAGGGGCTCTCTGGAGGCCCCGCTGCCAGCTGGGGCTGCACCAGGCCAGCAGCTCCACCACACTCCTCTTTGCAATCCTGCTCTTACAGGAATTTTGATTTGTTTTAGGCCAAAGAGCTGCCGACGTTCAAAGACAATGATTTTATTAATGATGGACAAAAGATTCATATTGATGAGACTAACAAAAAGATGTTCCTTGAGAAACTCAAAAAGGATGTTGAGGTAAGAATGTGCCTGTTCAGCTACGTGTGATTAAAATGTGTGGCAAATTACAGATATCCCAGGAAATCATAGCTCTGATTCATTAATGAAAATCCTTGTTTATAAGACTGTAAGCACTGACTGTTTTAAATGAAACACAATTTAAACTTTCAGGAGTTGATCACTGCTTTGCTGATGTGATAAATGGCTTGCTGCCATAGCTGGTTGCCATACATTGTTCCTGCCTTGATGATGTGATGTTAACATGGTGGTACTGCTTAGTACTAAAATTCTTTACAAGCCTAGTGCTTTCAAGTGCCCCCGAGAGAGGTGAGTATTTTTAGTTGTATTTTACAGGTGGAGGTCCACCAGGGCTGAGGCCAAATACAGACTGTAGTCCATAACAGAGGAGGGGCTTCTCCCCCACTCACAGCTGTGCATGTCCTTTTTGTTTCATATTAGTAATCCAGTTTTAAATCATTCTTAGTATCACAACAATAGAGTGCTTCAGGAATCTGAATACAGCAATGATAATGAGAATACAGGATTAATGTATGAATTTAATGTCATATTTTTACTGATTTTGTTCAGCTAATAAAATAAATATCAGACTAACTTGTTCACACAACTTGCCTTTAGTTTGCATAATTGAAAATATTTTTCCTAAATATTGAAAAATATTGAAAATATTTTCCTATTTTGAAGCTTTATACTCAAAGCCTAAAATCTGTTTTCAAGTAAAAAGGCAGAGACTTGGAAGAGACTTGGTAACAAAATGTGTCTGTAAATTAATAAAATTTTCAGCTATTTATATCAAAAGAGCTCTGTGAATTGACTTTTCGAATTCTTCAGATCTGTATCTCATTAGTTGCACAAAACAAAATACTGTTACTTTAGAATTTACCCAATAAATTACCCTCCTTCTGAGGAAATCTGATTTCCCATCATAGTAACAATGGGAAATTTATGGTGGTGAGGATGATGAAAACATAAATACTTTGTGAAATATCAGTGTGTGTTTATTTTATATTTAAAATATTGTGCTCTACTGATATCACAGCTCTAGAGATAAGTTTATTTGGGTTAAAATTTTATGTTCTTTTAACATATATTGCTGTTGCTGACTACTACTTTTACAATAAGTAGGTTGCAGATAATATCTTAAGTGTGTGGAAGGAATGTGGAAGATACTTAGTTACCCCGAAAAGTGGATTGTGTACGATCTATATAATTTACCAGACTGGGAATATAATGGCAGATCCCAGATTATGTCTTGAGAGGTTGTTTTTATGGATTTGAAGTTTATACAGAGAGTTGTTTAATATCCATGTAAACTACTAGTGTGAAGTGATCTGGCTCCTGCTTTTGACAATGGCAAGCTGTTCTTTAACCTTGTTTTTCTTTTGTTGGTTCTTTTGCCCTTATTAGATAACTGATAGACACACTTTATAACCAATGTGTAAACACTCACGTTTTACTACAATGAAAAGAAATGCACAACACTTACTATATGATTATCTTATCAGACAGTATTTATAGTTAAACATAATATGGAGTACTATTCTGAGCTATATGGCTTTATATCTGGTTTTGTTTTTCATTAAGTTCTGTTTCTATATTTCTCTCCTAATCAAGTCATATGTCCCCTTTCTGTGTTCAAACACAAATTATTACTGCTGTTTTGATGCCCCCTTGTCTATTTTCCCACCTCCTTATTCCATTGCAGGTGTACTGAGAAAAACTATATATTTTTTCCATTTCAAATCAGATTTTTTTTTCTTTGTGCTGATCTCCCTAGTCTTTTTGTTGTTAGCAGCACCATACTTTTTTCCAAGAGCCATTCTCTTCTAATTTGTAGCTCACTGTTTTTTCCCAAGAGTCTATTCTCTTTCATGCTGTTCTGTATTATTATTGGTAGATTTTTTTTTCCCCTTTATTTACCAAGTTGTGAATAATAGGCCTGGAGTTCTTCCACCCCATCGCTTTTGGCCAGTCTCGTCTGTTTTTCTTGTATATTGTTGTGCATCATCTCTTCAAACTTAGATCCTTTCCAGTCTTGTGAAGAGTCTATTGTTGTATTATATTGAAATAAATTATATTGAAATAATTTAAAAACAGTTTCTTCTTCTTGGAACGCCTTCTCAATCTCACAATATTTTTTCTGGCACTTGAATTTACAGTTATCTCCAGCTCATCTCTTATCTCAAAATCAGATTTTGACAAACTAGAGTTTCTCATTGTCTAGTATTTCATACTCATCTTTTTCATCCCCATCACTCTCTCTGTGCCAAAGTCTAGCTTAAATGCCTTTCTCCCTGGTCTGCTCTAACTTCCTTTTTATAACCACTTAGAGTTTATAAAAACTGAAGCAATTTTTGTTTCCAGCCACCCTCTCTGCATACCATAAGCATGGGCTTCACAAGTCTGAAATCACAGTACTGCTTTTAAGCTGCAGCACAGCTCTGTCCTGCCTATCCCTCACATCCCTGAGATGTTTATCCCATTTTCCTGCTTTTGTACCTTCCTTATTTCCATCCTCCTCTTTCTGCCTTATCCTGTTCTCCTCAACTAAAATAACTTTTTGTTTCTACACAGAGTGTATTCATCTTTTAATTTTTAAAATCTCCCATCCTTATTCTTTATTCAAAATCACCCTTTCATTCACATACATGTTTTGCTTACGTGATGTAAATCATGAGCCTGTCACTGTGAAGTGAATACAACATCATTTCATGTCCTCAGGGTGTAAAACTTCACAGCTTTCCACTGCAAGAATATTTGAACATTTTTTCATGATTCTTTAATAAGACTTAAAAGGGATTGAGAGGGTAGGTTCAGCACCAGATCATAGCATGCTGTATGCCTGATAGCACAGAGGCTGCTCTGGGCACTGAGCAGTGGCAGAGCAGTCCTCACCCCAAGTGCTGTGTGTGGTCTTGGGCACCACAGCATAAGAAAGACATAAAGTTGTCCAAAGGAGGGCTGAGAGGATGGTACAGGGCCTTGAGGGGGAGCCAGATGAGGAGTGTCACTGGAACAGCTCCCCAGGGAAGTGGTCACAGCACCAAGCCTGACAGAGTTCATGAAGCATTTGGACACTGCTCTCAGGCACAGGGTGTGACTCTTGGGGATGTTTCCATGCAGCAGGGCCAAGAGTTGGACTCAATGATCCTTGGGGGTCACTTCCAACCCATGGTATTCTATGATTCTGTAATTTACCTGAAACACAAGACAGGAGTAAAAGTTTGCAAGCACACTGGTTTTTTCTGCACTGGTTTGCAAGCACACTGCTATTCACTACACACTTTTTTTTTTTTCCCCTGAGGATTTTGGAGGAGTGGGCTACAGTATAAGTTTCAAGTCAGTTGTGTGCTGTTACTACATTTTAATAAAATTAAGTATCTCTTTGCCAGCTTTATCACTTAAATCTTCCCTTTTGCTCTCTCTCAGAAGTGCCTTAGAAGTTTTTCTCAACTGGTGACACCTTTGTGTAACTTCTGTTTGTAAGTGGAGGTTATGTTTTTCAGCAATATTGATAGATTGCGTATTATCGCTTTCTAGTTCCTGGCTCAGTTAAAACTCATGGACTACAGCTTGCTGGTTGGAATTCATGATGTTGAAAGAGCTGAACAGGAAGAAGTAGAGTGTGAAGAGAATGATGGGGAAGACGAAGGTGAAAGTGATGGGACCCACCCCATTGGAACCCCTCCAGACAGTCCAGGAAATACACTGAACAGCTCACTGCCTTTGGCTCCGGGGGAATTTGATCCAGCTATTGATGTTTATGGAATAAAATCCCATGAAAGTAAGCAGTAAGAAATATTTTTATGTTGAGGTGGTTTGATTCTTGCATCAGAATCGTAAAGTCCTCACAACCATGTAAAGGCAAATGTAAACTGAAAAATAGAAATTTACTCTGTGGAAAAGGAAATTTGCTCTTTGGTGCAGCAGAAAGGAGAAGATTTCTATAATGCTTAGCTGTTCAGGTTCACCAGTTCTTCAGCAGTTAATTCATGGGGTTTTCATCCCTTTCAGTAAGTGTAGTATCTATAATTGGTCTTTTCTGGCAGATAACACTGTTAAACACAGTCTAAAAAGAATGAGAAAGGAAGCATTCCAAGTTATATTTCACTTTTTCGGTTGCATTTTGAAAATTTGTGCATTCATACCAAATGTATGTGTTCCAGCTAAGTCATCACAAGGAGTGTGTAAGAAACCTGAAACTGAGTTTGATGCTAGTGTGTAAAATGAAGTGTAACTAGTTACCTGTGGCTGTTCAAGACAGGGATGTTACCTTTCTTTTTCCATAAGCATTAACATGGATAAATACATGGTTTTATTCATAAAGAAAATATGAACTTGTTCGTTGACACAGAAGCATTACCTTCCATGTAAAACTTCATATTTTTTTCCACAAAGAAAGACGAAATCCACATTACTTTAACTGAGAAATAATTCCTATTTCTGTATGCTTTTTTTTTTATTTTACACTCATTTAGTGCATTTTGCATTATATATGAGTGCAGTTAAACTCTCAATTAAAGACAGCTTGAGCCTGTGGTTTTTACAGATCTTGGTTATGACATTGACCTGTCTTAGCTGCTGATTGAGTCTCACCGAGTCTCTCCTTTGTTAGAAGGAGGACTTGTTGTTACGATGTTTCAGAAGTCATTCTTACTGCCCTGTGTTTTCCTTTGCAGACGCGCCCAGGAAGGAAGTGTACTTTATGGCCATTATTGACATTCTTACGCATTATGATGCAAAAAAGAAAGCTGCCCATGCTGCAAAAACAGTAAAGCATGGGGTAAGTATCTCGGTTGGTTTCTTCCTCTTACTCCATTTATATTCATGCATTTTTGTTTAGTGCCCTGATACAGGACAGTTCAGTAAATCTAGGAAAAGGGGAAATAGATCAGAATTTTTTTCAAGTTTAATGTGCAGTAAAAATGTACAGAGTAACTGTTACATGTGGCATACTGAAAGTGGAACTCCTTTTTCAGCTGTACGCACAGCTTTCTCACCCACAAAGAGCTCTAGTGAGATGCTTTTTAGGACTTTGTCCTAAATTTGTGACATGCACCTTATTCTTGCAAACAGAGCTGTTCACTACTCTATGAAAGCTGTCACGAATCTAACTGCAGATACAGGGCCCTAATGATGGTTTCATTATTTGGTACAGCCTGCTGAAAGTTAGTTCTTCAGCATATAATGTGGCTCACTCTAAAAGACTTCTTCAGAAAAAAAAGTACTATTTGCAAAATCAGGCATAAAAATGAAATGTACATATTAAATACTCAGAGACTGTTCAGTGAAGGCTTTTGTTTGACTGCTATTATTTAATTTTGACTGAAATTGCTGCTTAGCAGCAGACACCAAAGAACCGTGGTGAAACAGTCCAGTCTTCCAGATTTATGATTTGTATCTACCATTATCACTCCTGTGGTGATTTAAGGTTCAAATTTCATAAACTTTTTAAAAAGACCATATTCATTCATGAGGCTAAAATCTCTCCTGTGTCTGAGTATCTAAAGGGTCAGGGCATTGTGGGAAGTTTTAGGCAAAGGGCTTTTTAGTTACAGTAGAGAATGATGTGACCTGTAAAGGTCTGTAGGAGGTATTTTTTTGTCTCTCTAAAGCAATGCTTTCATTACTCTCTCTGCTCTCTGGGCAGCTGAAAGTTGATGCAGGCCATATGCAGCCATTATCAGGCAATTATTATTGAACTTCGAAAGTAGCAGACTTTAAAAACTCACACTTCTGGCTTAAATAACGGATAGAAATATGTTGTGAGCAAAAGCTATGATTATTGAAGCTGATTGTGATTAGAACTTGTTACAGAACATTACTTTTATACATCCATTTTGTTTATTTTGCTGTCTCCATCCTGAGCCACATGACACGGAAGTTCATTAATTGCATACATGCAACTTTCCTCTTTTGTAAAACAGGAAAAATATAAATAAAAATATGGGTACGGCTCTGAAAAAACTCAAATAAAAATATGAATGGAATCATGGCTTCATTGAAATAACAATCATATGTTTATTCAGTGAGTCCAGATTTAAATGCATGAACGTTGAAAAAGTGTTACTGTTACCATGTATTTCAAACCAGGCTATTTAGCATTCAGATAACAGTACATGTTGCACAAGTGTTGACATGCCAGATCTAAGTATGGCAATTCAGTCTTCTCTGTATGAAGGCACTGCTGCTCAAGAGACCAGAATCTGCTGGTGAATCGGTGGGTAGCACAGCTAATTGTGTTGTAAAAATTCATATAGAAGACTGAAATACAATGAAAGTAAAGAGAAGTATGGAAAGTAAAAAGAATATGTTTCAGAAATGGAAGATAGCTGTTACAGTGGTGAGTACTGTCTGTCAGTGTCCTCCTGTGAAGCCTAAAAAGACACTAGTAAGATTCTGCTTGAGGGCCATTACAATCTGTGTTTCCAGTCTCTGCTTCTGAAACTGCATATGAAATTTAATGAGTAACATCCTCAGTGACAAAAGCATCAAATAAAACACTGCTTCTTCCTTCTTTCTTCTCTCCTCCCAATTCTCTGTATAGGCTGGTGCAGAAATTTCAACTGTTAATCCTGAACAGTATTCAAAGCGCTTCTTGGACTTTATTGCCAACATCTTGACGTAACCTATCATGTTACATAGGACAGACACGAGACCTGGGGACAGCAGCAGTGGCTACAAGTGTAGGGAAAGAAAGGAACTCAGAGAAGCGCTCATCTTACAGAAAGCAACCCCTTTGTTTACATCTGCTGGCAAAGATGACTGAAGTGGGGTGGAGTACTCGCTTTAACAGCTGCCTGATATTCCCAGCATAGTTCTAGCTATTTCTGACTCTTTTGTGTGTGCAAAAAAAAAAAATTTAAAATAATTTAAATAAATAGAAGAGCTTACTCAGAGTGCACTGTGACAGTAATACTCTGATGCTACCAGCTGAAGTGGAATAAATGAGCAAAGAGGTGTGGGGTGGGGGTGGGGAAGAGAAAATGCATGTTAAATCTACAATATTGATATCAAAATGTAAACTGTGGATCAGTTTATTTTTTGAAAGAAGATACATGACATTATTCTTCATGATCATGATGATAATAATGAAGACCTTACTGCGAATGTTACACTTACACCCTGCGCACTCGCACTCCTTAAAAAAATCAGCTGCAACAGCCCTTGGTGCCGGAGGCTTTTCCCATTTGGTTCCTAGCAGTTGGGTTTTTTCCTTTTCTTGCCTCCCTCTCCTGTTTTTGTCTTCTTTTTCAGCACATTGCATCAGGAAGTTCAGCCTCTCAGACGTCTGAGAGCTGGCATCTCTTACCTTACAAAGAGCTAACATAATTCATGCTGTGTGTACATTTTTGCTATAGTAAACTTCTGTTAAGGGAAAACTTTGCTTATTTCACTTTGTTACCTGAAGTTTTCATTTGTTTTATATTCTTGCAATATGGGAGCTAATAATGTTACAAGTGTAAAAAAAATTTATCTGAAGAAGTGCATAGTTTTGGGCAATAGTAGCTCTGTCTTCTACCCATCCTGAAATATGTGCACACTGATAGAAATTCCATTCCCTTGTAATTTACTGGGAATTTGAAGTTTGAATGCTTATGTTGTACTGTTGAAACAGCGGTATTTTATTATAGATTATCCCTTGAAAAATGAACCCTGAATTTTACTGTTTACATTATTAGGAAAGCAGGGATATTTCTGAATTTCAGAGCCGTGTACAATATGACTTTTGAGTTTACATGTAAAGTTATTTTGCAGTACAAATGAAGTAATGTTTGTCATCTTCCAAGAGGTAATGTGCAGTAGTGTACTAAAGTGAATGTCTCGCTCACCTCCATCATAGACTCTTTTACAATAAAATACGAAAGGATATTTCAGAGGGATTTTTCCCAAGGTTGTCTTTCAGCATCAAAATGACCTGTCCTACCATTTACTCAAGTTTGATTGTATAGTACATTGCCTGAAACTGTGCTGATCATGTTTAACTTGTTTAAAATTTTTAAACAACATTGTATTCCTTCTCCTCTTGTATTTTTCCCTGAAAGACTCCATGCTTGAAAGAGACAAATTTACATATGCTTAAAAGTTTATCTACTTATACACTGTGCTAAAGCTGTGCCTTTAAAACGTCTTTATTGAAGTTGTTAGATTTTGTAGGCAACGTAAGAGAAGTCAAACCTCCCTCTCATGGTTTCTAACTGGGATCAGGAGTGCCAGCATGCCTTTTCCATTACTAATGTCAGTGCTGCTCAGCTGCAACTGTGCATAACCTATGTTGTGGTTCACTTCTTAGGAGGAGCCCGTACAACAGCAACCCCTTAATTACACTCTCTTCAGCGGCCAAAGGCAATACTATCCCTGTTGCTGTGTACTAATTTTTTTTCCTTTCCCTGACCTTTCCCACAGGATTTTTTGTTACATTTGACTTAGTGATGTCTGCAGCACTGTAATGTATGTGTATACTTTTGTATTGTATGTATTTAAATAAGTTGGTACTGTGGCTTGATTTTTTTTTTTTTTTGTCCTCTCCCTAAATACCCTGGTTGTCTACGTTCTTACCCAAGTTTCGTTTTCTGAAGCTTCTGAAGGTATGAGGCCACAGGGAGACCCTGGACTAAAAATAAGGTACTTGGAGTACATATTTAATTGCGGCCAACAAGTGTACATTTTTAAACCATTTTAGACATTTACAGCAAAGCATTCTTTTTGTCTGTGTAGCATTTTTGTCACTCATTCTTGTTGGTAAACTTTATTTGGACAGGGCAAGGAAGACTCATTATTGTGTATGTTAGTGCTTAGATTACACTCCAAACATGAGCAAGGCTTTATAAAATAAAGCACTTTGATTACTCACTAGGTAAATCCTTTGTTCTTGTGTTTCACCTATGGTTTTGATTGCTTGCGGGTGAATTTTGGGTGTTAAATGCCTGTATCAAAAAGGAAAACAAGTAAGACAAAACTTAAACATGAAGTTTTTCACTAGGTTTTAACATGCTTGTCCCATGCTTACTTTAAGGGGCTTGAAATATTTAGTCTCTGGGGTTTTGGGGTGAGAGTGGCTCTGAGAGCAAATACTGAGGTTTGTAACTGGCAAATCTATGGACTAAATCCTCGTATTAATAGCAAAACAGGAAGATCATCCACAATGGTTAATTGATAGAAGGATTGGCAGAACTGTGCTAGCTGTGATCTTATGCTAAACCAATTATTTTAAAAGTATTTGGGAGTAAGTCCAAACTTTCATGGGAAGGAGAGAGGGATTTTTGTTCTAGAATTTCAAGACTTTGATTGTCAGGGCTTTCAGTGCTTGAGACAGCTTGTGCTTCACATTGTTGGCAAATGGCAGAAAAGTATCTTTTTGTCTTTATACTGACTTAACTTTTAATTCTTTTAATACATTTGTCACTTTCTGGTTTTTTCAGTTTATTGCACAGATGTAGCAAAAAAATATTTTCAGCAGTATCACCTGTAAAATACATGACTGAGTTAATGATAAAGTAGATATACCCCTAAGACAAGGTGGCTGAGGAGCTGTTCTATTAAAAGTAGGTGAGATGATAGAGAGTGGAGAGATTCAGCTTCTTAATTACTCACTTAATGATGTCTCTAGTAATCTAAGGTTGCACTTCACACAGCTGCTCCAGCTGCTGGGGGTTTAGTGTGAACATGGTGCTCAAGGAGTGCTGCTCAGGTTACAAAGACCATTAGCCACCGTGGGCAGCAAGCAGCTGCAGGACTGTGTCTGTAGCAGAAGTGTGTGTATGGCAATGTGTAAGGAAAGGTTATCTTTCCTGAAGGCAGTGAGGATATTCCACATAGGAGATCCAGCTGGCTTGTTAATGCAAGACTGCAACAAAAGAAATAATTAAATTAAAAATTCTTGGAAACAATAATTTTCTATGTCAACTATATAACCTAAACATATAATCTGAATTTCCAGCTTCTTCCACACTTCTTTTCCAGAGTAATACTAGTTGGCAAGTCCCTGCATCAAGTGGAACCATTGCATTCTGATGGTCTCAAAGCCTACCTTTATCCAGTGGCTGCTCTCCATACGTGCTGTCCATTTCGTTTCTCTCGAACTCATATATTCAATGGGGAAAAAAATACAAAAATAGAGAGCAGTTAACTTAAAGGAGAAATCTGTTTCATCTCTGTCTGTCCTGATTTTTCTATGGCAGGAATTGTTTCTGGCAATCAGCATATCCCTTACAATGCCAAGTGACAAAGGCCATTTGTGTGAGATGAAACCATTAACAATTGCTTTATTAAAACTGTTTAAAAAATGGTCTGGAGAGGACTTGAAGAGGTAGTTGTAGTGTGTCCCAGAGCAGTTCAGCTGTAAATAAACATGGGTGAAAATTGGGTTAATCTTTTCCAGGGAGGGTAGCTTCATGACTTCCCTGTGCTATCTCTTCCCATGCCTCACTAGCTCTATCATTACAAAGATTTTTCTCTAAAATCTTACCTGACTACATTACTATGCTTTAAGCTCATTAATATTTGTTCTATCTACAGTGAACAGTTTATTCTCTTTCTCTTCCAGTTTCTCTTAATGTGATCCTACCTCTATGTACTGAACAATGTAAATATTAGCTTTTGCACATATTAAATTGAATATTCCCTCTCTTATTTAACAAAATTATCAGAATGGTTTGAGCAAGGCAGAATGGCCTATTCCATTTTCTGTAATGCCTAATTTTAAAAAAAGGTAAAATGGTGCTTCTTGAATTTCTGTTTTGAGAATTTCTTAGCTATTCACTTACCATCTAATAAAAAAAAAGTCATAATTGCTGTTTGCACAAAATGCAGTTTCAAAATGAGCACAGCTAATGCTTGGCTGTGGTTGTTGCTATAACTGCAATAAAATAGAGCTTTTTTTTTTCCCAAAGTAAACAATATCATGATCTTAGCTTTTCTCATCATATTCCCCTTTTCACAGCTTCCTGTCTCATCTCCGTTAGTGATAATCAAATAAAATAATTATTTGGCCATAGGTATTAAGCTACAAAAGATACTTCTTGCAAGGTGGCATAAATTCGTTCTTACCCAGTGTTCTGAATATTTATAGGCATTTTAGTTATTGCCCAGTATGCTTTGAGCTTATAAAAAGCTTCTACTTTGTTCCAACTCGATCTGATTCATTCATAGTGACTCATTTCATTTAGCAACGTGTGTCCTATTGGAATAAATGGCGTTTGTGTAAGAACCTTGTGTTTTGAAGACATTTAGCACTTCCACACAAGCCTGGAAGGTAATTTAACTCTTTGAATTTTTGGAATTTCACCTTGCCCAAGGCCAAAGCACTCTACTTTCTTTTCCGCTTTATGTATTCTTAAGTGGATGCATAAAGCTGTTTTGTTACAAGAATATCTCAGTCTCTCTAATGTCTGGAGTGCATGTGTCATACCAGGGCAGAGAGAAGGGCTAGCTCCAGTTGCTACAACAACTCTAGTTTCTCTTCCACCACCTGAGGATATGAGGATAACATGAGGGGTCATATTTGATTCTGATTAAGAGAAAGTCCTGTGTTCCCGAGATGTGCCTGTTTATCCCAGTACCTTGGATTCGAGTGATGCATAAGAATCCTGTCTGCCAAGTAGGTCTGATTAATTAGTGCCTACTTTAACCAGGCACGTAATGCTGAATTGAACTCTGCACTCTGGGTCCAGGCCCTATCTTCCTTCACACTGTGGAACTGCATAACAAAATGAAATATTTTATGCCTTGAAGGGCTTTACTCTTTTCTCTTAGCTCAGAAGTAAGTCTTAGATAGGAATTTATTTGTACATCAGCTGCAACGAGGACTTTGTATTTAAGGTGTTAAAATATCAAATTGTACTGTGCAAGGATGATCATCTCTTCATGGGGTAGAATGGAAAGCATCTCTCTTTAGTTATGCAGTGATATGCATGCTGGCCTGCTTAGTACTGCTCTGCTGCTCAGTCAGCAAAGATCTGTGTGGAAGGAATTGCAGTGTTTGATCTGATTACACTGTGAAGTGCTCTGGAGCAGAAGTTTGCAAGTTGTGTTTCACATGCCACAGGCTGCAGCATCTCTGTGCTGGGCTGCTCTTTCACCCCAGGATGTAGGAGAGTGGGATGGCACTGAGTCAGTTGAAAGGGAGAAAGCTGAGTGCATTTGTGGCCTTGAAACTGGACCCAGCAGTACAATGGTGCTTTTGGAGGTCCTGGTCTGGAGGGAGGGAAGCATACTTTCTGTGCAACACAGTCACTGGTCACAGCCAGCACGGCTTCATGAGGGGAAAGTCCTGCTTATCAAATGTGATTTATGATAAGGTAACCCACCTGGCTGATCAAGGGGAGCCAGTTGATGTGATCTTTATTTTGGATTTCAGTACAGCTTTCAATGCTGTCTCTCACAGTGTCCTTCTGCACAAGATGTCCAGCTCACGGCTGGATAAACACATCATGTGGTGGGTGAGCACCTGGCTCATGGGTTGGGCACAAAGGGTCACAGTGAGTGGGGTGACACCAGACTGGGGACCTAGTGGGGTTCTACAGATTGCAGTAACAAGGGTTTAGGGTAAGAGGAGAGCACAAACCAAAGAAACTTTTCTAAAGAAGCAAGGAAGACAGTACTGAGGCCAGTAAAGAAATAAAGCTGAGAATGAAAAACTAAATACAAAGAAGCTACAGAGAACATACTCCCTGGATTTGGCATTATCTGCATCTGCTCTGGGGTCAGGGAGGACAGTCCCATATGGGAGCAGAGAAAAATCTCAGACCATAAAGATTATGATGCAAAAGGAAAGGCATAAAATATTATGTTGACAACCCCATAAAAGCATTTTGCAATAGTTCCCTTCTCACCTGAAATAATGGGAAAAGTGCTATGGTGTAAGATTGGAAGTAGAGCAGTGGAGCAAATCAGAGAGAACTGATCAGCCTAGAAAGCAGACAATAGCAACCCTAAAAAAAAACCCAACCAAACAAACAAAAACCCACAGCATATTTGAAAGCAATGCAGTAAAAGGTTCAAGGAGATAACCCTGTAAAAGATAATTAAACTGGTGGACTTATATGATAGTATGCTAATAGAGAAAAGACTGAGCAGGAAGATGGCCACGTGGAACATTTCCATCATCAAAATAACCTTTTTCTGTGACCCAAACCAGTCTGTGAAAACATTTTGTTGGGATGGGATATTCTTCTGACAGAAACGTTTCCTCAAGCACTGTGTAGCCTGTGTCTCCCACCGTTTTAACTCAGCCTCTTCATCAGCCACAGTCCCCACAACCACACCTTGTGGCTCCGTTCAGAGCACCGAGTTGTTTTGAGTGGGCACGATTGTTTTGATGGGCACGTTTGGGCAAGGGAGAGCTGATAAAGGAACAGGCTCTTCAGATGAGAAGATGGGTGTGAAAACACTGTCATTCTCTTAAGGTCCTCTATGGAGCAGCTCTTTGTTCTCAAGTTTTGAGGGCTAGCTTTGAACCCTCAGTTCAGCCTGTAAGTTATCAAACGGGGCTCTAACTTGCCCTCTTGGGGAAGGTGCATCATGTGTCTCATCAATTCATTAGATGGTGCTGCAGTAGAAGAGCAGTATCACAACTCATATCCTCGAAGTCACCCAGTCTCATGATGTCCATTGCACTTGAAGGCTCATGCTTTAAATGTATGGTTATTCTGAAGAATTAGAATACAAACGTTTTAAATACAAAATTCCTTCCCAGAATGGGGTTCTGTACGTAAAAAACATCCAGAGATGAGCTGCTGTCATATATTTTCTTGTGCTGGTGAACAGGGCTCATTATCCAGACCCTCTCCAAAGGCACAGTGCCCTACATTACCACTGAGCAAATGTACATTTACTGCCAAGAAACAGCATTTGTTGGATTCTTGACAAACATGTCTTCACAGAAGAGGAGAAAGAAGTTACAGAGCTGTTGTTACTAGTCAAATTCCATTACATACTAAAACTAAAAAATAAGCTTTTTCAAACAGGTGCGAAACAAAGCAGGTTGCACCCTGGTAAGGAGGAGTATACATCTCTAATTTAGTGCAAGAAGGTGGGAAACATTACACAGTGAACTGTGACTGACCACAGATAGCCAGAAGGTGAAGGCTGAAGGTGATCTGCAAACAGCCAAGCTTTATGCTGTTAAATGCTTTGTAGAGCAAAATTATCAACTTAAATTAATCTGTGCTTTATAGGCAGACAGTGGAAAGAATGCAGCTGGGACATAATAGGATCAGAGTAACCAAAGTCAGGGAGTAAATGAGTTGCACAAGCTGTGAGTAGAATAGAGCCCTGCTGAAACCCTGCTCAGAGAGAATTGTGCTTGCTGGACCTCGTCGGCACCAGGGCAGGCGTAGCTTTTGCAGCCACAGCCCACATAAATACAGGGGCTGTGGCTGGGAGAAAGGAGTGGTTGGAAAGAAAGCCCGTGTACTCAAACTGTTGTGATGTTTCCAAACATACATTGTCTAATTAAGTAGGGCAACTAAAGAAGAGAGTTTGCATAAGACAGATATGGGACTTGCCAGCTCCTAGAAATGTAATTTCACACCCAAGTATAACCAGAGGGCTACATTTCACGGTTTCTCCTGAAAATAAAAGGTGGAAAAGTTCAGATAGTTCAAAGAAACCAGGCAAGGATTACATACAAACATATTTCCGGACATTTTCAGGATTTTTTGACCAATGTTTGGGTTTAGGTCTTTCATATTGTACAGCTATTTCCATGAAGTCTCAGCTAGGAAATTAGTTTTAGATGTTAACAGCCAAACTGTTTCTAATTGTAATTGTTGCTTTTTTGCTAAACAAAGCAATTTTGAACGGACCTCCTATGTAGCTTTATGTGGTTTTCAAGCAAGCTGCTCACAATAACTGCTTTAGCCCCTTCTTGTTTATTCCACAAATCAAAATGTTACCTTCCAAACTAATTCACAGCCTGGAGTGCACTGCTCTGGTTTTTAATCAGAGTAATAGAAAACGGTCTCATCAACTTCCTTTGCACTGCCCCCTGTGCAGTCACAATCAGGTCTGGCTTTAGCTATGGCTCTCCTGTAGCAAACATTTACCGTGGTAAAAAGTAAGTTGTACTATTTCTGAAGTTCACTCTGTCAAGCACATGTTATTCCTTCAAACCATTATTCACTTTGGAACACATTCAACACATCAAAAGGAATCCAGAGGCATTTGAAATATTTTCTAACTTACAAATAACTTGAGTTGGAAATTATAACTTGATCCAAAGCCCAGGAGAGTCTCAATCTAAATTCAATAGTTATTGAACCAGGTTCTTCAAGCATAACCTTTTCATCATCCATGACTTAGGCAAATTAGTCCCTTTGAAACTAAAAGTTGGTGTTGTTTTAACAGTGCCAGGATAAACTCGTATTTCCAATCTTTCTTACCATGGATCTAGATACATCTTGGTAAAAGTACTTATATTGTTAGCCCACATCCCAGTATTTCCTTAAGATGCTTACTGAAGTTATTCTCATTTGTACCAGCATAAGAAGCATGACTGTTCTTGTACTAAAAGCTTTACAGCATAACTGCAGCTTTAAAAGGAGAGTCAAACTTCTCACCAAAAGGTTTACTGAGTATAGCTATATTGAGTATAATTAGTTAGCAAGACAGATGTTTGAGCAGACCTTTTCCTGAACAGAATCTTCAGTCCCATTTAGCCTAATGCTCCTGTAGTTCTTAACAGCCAGCTCAAACATCCTTTCAACTGTCAAATAAATTCCCACAGACCAGATGAGAGCAGAACAAATCCAGCTCCAGCACACACATGGAGTATGTGCTAGTTTTCCTACAGTGTAATTAGTACCATGCAGCTGCTCTATGCAACAGGAGAACTCTCTATCCTAACCAAAGGAAGGGAAAGCAAACTCACACTGTCTGTGTTAGACCTTCTCAATTCCAAAAGATGCTTAAATACATAATTTAAAACACAAGCATGACCATTTCAACTCTAAGTTGAAATGGTGTAGTAAGATGATGCTCTTCAGCTTTATTTGCTATGAAACCTTCCATGAGAAGTAAGACATGACAGAAGCTTGGTTTACAGCCAGACACAAAAGCTTTATTGAAATAAAAGCACGGAAGCAATGTTTCTTTCACAAATGTATAATATGAACCAATTTTTCTCAAAAGCTTTTCAATACTACGCATTTTTGATTGAGAAAGAAATACCACAAAATCAACTCAAAATAATTTCATTGGAAAAAAAACACTGGAGAGCAATTTTAGTCCTAACAATGTGCATGTCAGTTTGCACCACTGAAGAACCTATTCCTTTGATAAATATCTTATCTGTAATGTAGACCTACATCAAGGCACTCCTCCTCCAAGTTCCAATACAGCAAGATACAGAAGAACCTGCCCAGATCTTCTGCTGACTTTCCTGCTGTCTTGCTCTGGTAAAGATGGAAAGAGTACCAGCAGACTAATAATTACAGTTGCATTTATGAGAATAAGTTGGAACACGAGTCTCAACAATTGTAAGCATCAAACTATTTCACTCATCAAGTTTCATCATGCAAATGAACAAAGTATGTGGGAGGTGAGCAGAAGAGAAATGAAGGGTGACAGCTGTTAATGTACTTGGATGTCACACACCAATGGATGTTGTTAAAGAGCAGAATGGTGTCAATTCCCATTTTTGCAGCTATGGCACACCCCTTTATTCATGCAACACATGATTCACAATTATCCTCCAGAGGTCACAGAAGTCAGCTATCCCTTTCATCTCATTCACATCAATTAGAAAAATATGCCAAGGTTCATTGAGATTGATTTTTTTACTTTTTATGGCAGTTAAGGGACTGATCCTTGACTCCAGAAGTTCACAGCCAACTATCATGTCCTCTGGGCGAGGGTGGGGGCTGCTCACAGGAAGAAATATGCAGCTGTTGTGGTAACAAAGTGAAAAAAATAGATACCTTTGGTTTCTGTGCCGAGGAAAGGTTATTAAAGATGCCTTGGAAGTCACTCTAGAAAGAAACAATAAGGGCAAAGGAAAAGGATGTTCATGGCCTGACTTGATTTTAAGGCAGCAATTTCACCACCCACAATCAGCTGCTTGTAGGGCAGAAGCACCAATTGTGCTGGTTCTGGGATGGCTACCAGCTACTGTGCCTGAAAAATCCCTCTGCAGTAACAGTATTAGCTGTGAGTGCATATTTCCCAACGTGGTGACATTCCTTCTGCCCTCTGGCTTTTGTTTGGGCATCAGCCTTGTGACCAGTGCAAATCTATCTGCACCAATGCAACCCACAGGAGCAGCTGGAAGCCGCGGTGCAGCAGGAAAACTGTGACATATTTGCCGTGACGGAAGCGTGGTGGGATGGCTCACACAACTGGAGAGCTGCAATGGATGGCTGTAAACTCTTCAGAATGGATATGCAAGGAAGGAGAGAAAGTGGGGAAGCCCTGTATATTTGGGGCAGTTTTGATTTTCTGGAGCCTAATGATGGTACCACTGGCATTGTGTCTTTATGATTAGGAACCTGGCAGATATCATGATGGGGTCTGTTACAGACCTCCCAGCCAGGCTGAAGAGGCAGATTAAAAATTCTATAAACAACTGGGACAAGTCCTGCAATTGCTAGTCATGGTTCTCCTGGGATACTTCAACTTAAAATGTGGGAGTTGGTCTCCATTCCCAAGTAATAAGTGATAGGACAAGAGGTAATGGCCTGAAGTTGCACCAGGGGAGGTTTCTATATTGGCTAATAGGAAGAAAATCTTCACCAAGAGGGTTATCAAGCACTAGAATGGGCTGCCCAGGGCAGTGGTGGAGCCCTGTTACGACCCACCACAGAGGGTGAGGGTAACCCAGGTTCTTGTTACTGGATCCCTTGGGGCAGGTTAGAGTGAAACGACCCTGAGTGATCTGTTTGTGAACATACGTATGTAGGGTTTATTGTAGAACAGTTCAGTTGAAAAGGGAAGCAGGTGTGTAGCCATTTTGGTTACTATATTCTATAGTAATATAACAACATCAAAGCATTGCAATATAAAAGTGCAACAAAATCATCCAAGGACATGCACAAGAGAAAAGAAAGAGAGAAAGGACAAGAGCATGAAGCATAAAATAAAGAAAGAGAGAGAGAGAGAGGACCAGAGTGAAGATCTCACCACCCACAGGCTCCACAACAAGATTTTGGTCACAGACTGGATCCATCGGGTGGAGGAGGAAGTCCTGAAGAAGTGGTGGGGAAAAATCTCTGGAATACACCGTCTATTGGGATTATATCCACTCAGGTTCGGTTGAGAACACCCAGGTACCTCTTCCAGGGCGGGGAGCTTGATGCAATAGTGTTGATCATGAGATGCTTGGGAGTCCTTGACACCTTCTAAGACAGCACAGGTGCCTCTCACATCAGCGCAGTTGAATTATGGCCCATCAGCAGAGATGAACACGCTCAGGCCCCAGCCAGTGCCCCTGTACTTGCCCGGGGGCAGGAAGGGGCAGCCCCACAACCCAGTGGTTTGTGCAAGGGAGGACAATTTAGCATGATGAGAGGCACTATCTGTCTCCACAGGATCTCCTGTCTCACTCGTAGCCCCTCATTCTTTCACCCTCTGTCTTATCAGATCAGACGTGTAGCTATTACACACCCAAAAGCTCACCTTCATCTCAACAAAGCACCTTTACACACTCCACAAATGGGGGAATGTGTTGAGCCATTATGGCTCAACAATTCAGTCTTTTACAACTCCCCATCCCTGGAGGTATTTAAAAGATCTGTAGATGTGGCACTTAGGGACATGGTTTAGTGGTAGACTTAGCAGTGCTGGGTTAATGGTTGGAGTCAATGATCTAAAAGATCTTTTCCAACCTAAACGATTCTATGATTCGCTTATTTTCTTCATTGTTTTTTTAGGAGTCCATCCTCAGATCTCCTCCTGTCCTGTACTGGGCAGCTTTCCCTTGCTTCTTCTCCAAGATGCTTTTTATGCAATATGTTTATTTCTACATATACAGCAACATTCTGGATATACATAAGCAGTTGGAGGACCGCATGGGATCCAAGTATTTCTTTGGCATAGAAGTTGTAGTGTAATGTTCAAAACCATAAATACACGTGTGCAGAAAACTGAACAACTTTGGATCTATAAAGTTAACAATTCCTTTTCAAGCTTCCTTTTTTGTATTACTAGGCTTGACTGTAAAACAGAGCCCCTGAATGAAAACATGCTGTGTTAGACGTCCTGTGCCATTTTAGGTTATCACCTCATCAAGAGAGAAATCCTCTTAAAATTAAAAATAGCCTCCAGATTCAAGACTAGGCAACAAAATTATTTACAATGAGATTTTAAAAAGGAAAAAAAATCCATTCTTCAGCTGATTCACTGATACAGGCAAAGCACACTTTGCTTTCTTGGACGCACACCTGTACCTGTTTTCCCAAAATACTTCATCTCCAGAAGCTCCACATTCTCCACTCCATCACTGCCTCATACACAGCTTATGGCAAGACAATGCAAAGCCATAATGAAAAAAACCCCACTTTTAAAATTTTTTCTGGCCTTACACAGCCCTCTTAAAGGAACAGCAAACTACAACAAGGCTGAAGTCTCCCTGATTGTCAGAAGGCACTGACCAGCTCTGCAGCAATCTGTGCTCACTGCCTTAGCCCAGGTTTCCCAAACGAGGCCCCTTTTCCAGCTACTTGTCATTTGGAAATGAAATGCATTTCCCAAAGTTTTTGTCCAGGTCAACTGTGATAGGGCCAAGGGTGAGGGCTTTAATCTAAAGAGGGGACATTTAGATTAGGAATTAAAATTTTTTTACAATGAGGGAGGTGAACATGTTGTCCAGAGAAGCTGAGGGTGCCCCATCCCTGGAAATGGTCAAAGCCAGGCCAGAGGGGACTCTGAGCAGCCTGGTCTAGTGAAAGGTGACCCTGCCCATGACAGCAGGGTTGGAATGGCTGGTCTTCAAAGGTTCCTCCCAAGCCAACTGCACCTGTGGTTCTGCCTGCACATCCACACACCATGGGTCAGACACTGCCTGGAAGCTTCAGATGCGCCGCTGACAGACTGTACAACTGTTAACATTAGCAGTGCACAACTGATTCACAGATTCACAGTAAGCCCAAAATACTTCCCGAGTGCTAAATTTACTGCACATTTACAGTGAACCCAACACTTCCCAGAAGGTTCAGGCTCACTGCACAGGCCGAGCATAGTGGAAGTGTAGCAGTTTCTGTCCGGGATGCCCGCGCGCAGGGCCTGGCGTGGCACGGCAGCCTTTGCTCCGCGGCACAGTGAGCCCGGCACGGCCGCTGGGCCGCTGGCGGTGCCGGGCCTGCGAGGCACAAGGACACCAGTCCCTGCTCCACAATGTAACATGAGGCAAATCCAGGAAGAACTCCTCCCTCCACTCCTCTAGATGCTGTACAGGAAGGTGCATCGGCTGAAATCACTTACCATTTGCAGCTGCAGAGAATCATAGAATATGCTGAGTTGGAAGGGACCCGTCAGGATCATCGAGTCCGGCTCCTGGCCCTGCACAGAGCCATCCCAAGAGTCACACCTTGTGCATGAGAGCAGTGTCCAAATGCTTCTTGAGCTCTGTCAGGCTGGTGCTGCGACCACTGCCCTGGGGAGCCTGTGCCCAACCACCCTGCAGTGGAAGAACCTTTCCCTGATACCCAGCCTAAACCTCCCCTGACACACCTTCCTGTCATTAATCCTTGAATTAAAGTCCACTGATCTGCATCATGGTTCTGTAGGCATTCTGGCTGTCTTTCCAGGGGAAAGATTCTTGCTGGCTGGCATAAAACCATCATTATGTACAGTTGTTTAATTATAGGTGTTTCTTCCACTTTTTTATCAAGAATTAGATTCTACCATTATAAAAAAAATATCTAAGGACTTCTATATTAATATAATTGTCCTGTTAATATAATGTATATTATTGTAACTAATGGAAAAGGGACATCAGCAAACAATTGAAGTTTTGCTGGTATTTGTTATTATCCACACAAGAAGTTCACCATCCAAGATTAACCTTCTTCAATTACTAAAACTACCTCTCAGCTTTCCACTTTTGCAGTTACACAAAATCCATATTAGAAGGTGTACTCTTACAACTGTCATGATAAATGGAGCATATTAGCAAAGCAGCTTACAGTTTCAGTTTAAAAGAAATATAATAATTAAAGCAAGAAGTTTCTTTGCGTAACAGAGGCTGAAATTCCTAACATCTGGAAAATGAAAAAACTCTCAATCATTAGGCTACGAAGTCTCAGCAATTACTAAATCTATCTAGATATTCAATGCTGTGCTGCATTTCTAAAGCTTTAGTGTGGTAGTTTATGAAACATGCTCTTCCCCCTTTTTGTATATCAAACAATATATTTCAGGTAGTATATGGACCGATGATATCTCAATTATTTTCAAAAAGGTACGTTTCAACATATCACTTGCAATAGTAAGTAGATTTTGAAGCTGTCTGGCAATTACTTTTCGTAAAGCCTTGGTTTTGTAAAAATTGATCAAAACTGGTTTAAAAACTGAACTATGACCCAAGATTGCACTGCTTGTCCTGAAGGAAATAATTTGCAATCGACATCATCTAAAGAAATGCCTTTCAGACTACCATGGTGTTTCATTTTTTTTTTCCTCAGAATATCTATTATTGGGGAGAATAGAATACAGAGGCAAAAATATTTTCATTGACTCCCACAAGTCTTTTATTAGACTCAAGAGACAAAGAAAACATGTAACACCTGGAAGTCTGATGGTAAGAGGAAACAGGAATTATTTTTATCTATTTCCCCTCTGCACCTCCACTACATTTCTTCAGCCCCTCATTAAGTCGTATGTCATCTTGGGAAGACACTCTTTTTTTCCCCAAACTCCATCTGACAATGCATTAATTCCCCAGCTCATTTCTGCAGCATAGTGTTTTTCTTCCACGTTTAACCTTCTTAGAGAAGGATTTCACCTTTTTGCCCAAAGTAATATGTTCACACACACACACCCCTTTGGTTTTTAATTCATCATTAAAATGGTATTCTGTGCTTCAAACAGGTTAATCTCAAGTGTGCACCACAGACATTACCTCATCTGTGCAGCATATGCAGCTCAGTACATGCAGTCTCCTTTATGTGACAATCTTTTCAAGATTGCAAATTATCATTTCCCTATCAGAAACATGAAAGCATTTTTCACAATATGAAGAGAATGATGCCACATAAAGGCACCATCAAAACTTGCATTATCTTTAAAAGACAATGAATGCAGGGTAAAAACAACCTACATGTTCCTGTTCACTTAGAGCCAACAATGGTGTCATTTGGTTTTTATAAAGAAATTGAGATTTTTTTTTAGGTATGAAGTTTATTTTTAACTCTGTAAAATGTTAAAGGCTGCAAACTTTCGTGTCCTAGCTATAGAGACTTCATTATACCATAAGGGATAACAACAATTTAAAAAATTAGGCAACTTGTGCACACAGAAGTTGTGCAGTTGTGCAAACTTAGCTGCTTTGTCCAATACTAGAACAGTCAAACCTGCATTGAAGAAATATTTTTAGTGCTTTCTGTGCATTTTGGCACAGATTATTTATGACCCAGGATAGCCAGAAAATGATTTCCATAAGCAGCTTGCTTTTCTTCTTTCTTTTCATCATTTTTCCTCTAAATGCTGAAGCTCACCATAACCCATATGTACACTCCTTTACAAGTTCTGCTAGTGGTATTTTCGTTACTGTATGTAATTTGTGGCTAGCTGAATTGCATGTATTTAGCTTTGATAATTTTAAGCATTTATGGTTCAATCCTATTCATGTTGATAATATTCAACTGGATTTCCAAAAATAACAGAACAAGTCCCTCAAAAACAAGTATTGTGTAGCCTGCCTGGAGCTGAATCTATTATACTCTCCTACATGTTATATTATTTAAAGGAAGCTACGTAAAGGGTACATTTTCTTTTCTATCTCTGAGAAATAAAACCCCGATACACTTGCAACGCTCATACATGATTTAGTTATCTAGAAAACAGACACACACTAAATAAAAATATCTCCAAACCCACATATATAATACTACAAAATCTTCTGATCTAACCAAAGAGTTTGCATTTAGAGTCCACATCTCCACTAACACCACAGTCGCATCTGGGCCGTTATGTTTAATAGCCCTCAGTGGACCCACCCCTCCCTGAACCCTTTAATACCTTTGGCCTCCACAAGTGTTGTGTGTATTCTCATACTTTTCTCTCGCTGCAGTCCTAGGAGATTGAATTAGCTGCACTGGCAGAAATATCCAGGAGGCTTGAATATTGTATTTAGAGGATTAAAATGGTCACTACTCCAGAGCAGAATAAAATATTCCTACAACAAATAATAAAATGGAAGGAAAAACTACCTCAAAAAAAAAAAAAAAAGGAATTTCTATCTTCAAAATTTACTTTTTGTTAAATTTAAATATAAATTGGAAAAAAGTCTGCAGAAAAAAACCCCAGCATTTTTTCATCTCACTGATTCTACTTTTTCCTTCACACTGTTCCAGGTAAACTCCAAAGACAACAAAGAATTGACCCTAAGGTTGATCTCCATCCAATGTCTTCTATGATGCTTTTAAGTTTGACTAGATTTAGATAGCATATAATATACAGTACCAAAGCTCAAGGAAAGAAAGAAATTTCTACATTAAACACAGATAACAGCTATATTACTTATTAGGAGACATAAACTACATCCCTGATAGTAAGAGATAAATCACTCAGTATTTCCAGGGCTATGCATTGACAAAGTCAATAGAAGGGTACAAAACATAAAAATGTTTATTTAAATAATAAAATTAACTGAGAAAAGGGACTGGCTATGTATAAGCCTTAGAATTTATTAAATCTCACATCTCACCTCAAAGAGAGGTTGAGGGAGAGCAAGTACAGGGCTGTGGGGACATTAAGGAAACACCTCTCCCAACAAATACCAGGGAATTACAATTACATTGCACCACTACATTTCCAACATAAAACTGTTCCTGAACTCTCTATTCCTCAGCCTGAAAGAAGATGAATAACACAAGAATTTTCTGTCAAGCCTGTTCAGATGCACAGATACCATCTGCACAAACTCAGCAAACAGACACAAGCACAACAGAAACATGCAAGTAATTGTAACCAAGACACAAATTCTGCACAGTATTAAATATTTATCATCGCCACAGGTGGTGTAACAGTTTATTGTGCAGATGTTCACAAGCCTGTCTATTAAACCTATGAAAGAAGCAGGTTTGCCAGCTTTACCTGAACTCAGAGCAGTGACTGAAACACAAAACCCTTAGGTAGAGTCCCCAGAATCTCTTCTCTTTGGGTGATTGTCCTTTGCCAAAGTTTTCATAAAACAGACAACTGTTTGTGGACACCAGTGTTACTAGAAGGTTGATAAGGTCTGAAATGGATCTTGTAGCTGAGACTATTGCAACTGGAGTTGGCATCAAAGTAATTCCTCTGTCTGTGCTTTCTCCAGAGCCTCAAACTTGCACAGTGCACAGTCCCATACCCAGAACAAAGTCAGGTATGCTGGGGAATACTTTGGAGCACCTACTTAAAAGCAGAAAGGCCAGATCTGATTGCAAAGACCCCAGAGTACTAAATCAACCAACAACCAGAGCTCCAGCCCAGACTCAAGTCTCCAGATGCTCTTCCTCTTTTCATTTCCTCTCTGAATTGCTCTCTAACATCTGTGTTTCCTTTTAAATACCATGCTACAATCCAAACCATTTGTAAAATATGTCAGTTTATACCAGAGTAGAGTGCTACTAGATAAATACAGGGGTTATGTGGAAGAATACACAGAAAATACGGCAGAGCAAATGTCCAGAATGAAGCATCTCCTGTCCACGGTCCCTCCAGGCAGGGTCTCCCAGCCCTCATACACATGCTGGTCTCTGGTCACTGTTTGCCTCAGTTGTTGCAGTTTCTTATTTTCCCGCCTTCAGTGGTAAGGCAGCCCAGGGAGCAACACACTGCCGAGGAAACGACATTTCTAAAAGCCATTCAGTTACGTCATTTTTTTCGAATCGAGTCTCCTCACCTTCAAATTCATTCTCAGAGCAAATGAGTTTGCAATTGCATGTTTACGTAGCTGAGCCCTTGGAAGGCAGAACTGACTCGAAAGACAACGACCAGGGGCTGTCTCGACTACGGAACAGTTTTAAAGCCCGGGCGGAGACACAGAAAGTCATGGAGGAACGGCACAAAAGCCTGCTGTTCCTGCCTATAGCAATATCTGCTCCTACTCCCACCTCATTAATTGCTAGTTTTCCTGATTATAGAAACAGCTTTTTCTGCTGCTGAAATGTATGGCGCTGTGCCATTTGCATATGCAAACTGACAAACGAACAATGAACCAGTTGCACAGTTCCTTAGAGAGCAACAATGTAGAGGATTTACGACATGTATAAGGCAACAGGCAGGGAGGGAGTTTGGGGAGACGGACACACAAAAACAGCTCGTGATGTTCTTTATATTGTTTTTCTGATAAATAATCTTTCAGGCAGTCTATTGAAATAAAATATTTAACACTTTAGTGGATTTCTGACACTGGATTTGGGAAAATAATAGAACTAAGGATCTGTGCAACTTTGATTTGCCTCCAGATGCATATCTGTTTATCAGATTTTAATATATGATCTCTGATTACATGATTGCGCACTGTTCAGCCACAAGGTTGTTATGTTATTCCATGAAGAGAAGACAGTGTTAATTTAACACAATTATAAACACAATAAATTATAAACACAAGACCAGAATTCTGTTTTCTTCCTGTTATTCAAGATATAATCCAAGACTTTATTGGTACATGCTATTGAAACTCTACTATCCTAAAGGAATGACTAATTTCCTTATGGACATTCATCACTGCATCAAATGTATAATTTCTCTAATTTAGTGTTATTTTTCTCCTACATTAGATGTGAGACATGGTTATTACTCCCATTTTACAGACCATGAACTGGAGACAGATTAGGGGAAAAAAGATAAATATTAATTTTGTGATGCCTGTGACCTATTTTCAAAGCATTGGACATTAGATAGGACTTTGTAGATTCAAAGCACAGCTCTCATCATGCTAACTCCACCTCTGAGTGTCTTGCATTCCCACAGTTCTTATTTCACAAACATGAAAACAGTGATTGCCTAGAGAAGATTTGGCTTAAATAATAATATGACCAGGAAAATGTAGAGCCCTGCAGCAGTGGCAAGGATAGGCCCCAGTTTTCCAGACCATCATTTGGCTTCCTTAATCATTAAACAATGGTTATTCCACCTCTACGGCAAATTAAGACATTTTACTGAAGGCAAATCCCCCAAGAAGCAGCAGTTGTATCAGACGGATGGATGCTGAACCACAGGGCTCACCACCACTGGGGCTGGCATCCTCAGGATCCCCACAAACACATCTGCCACTTGAGGTAAGAAAGCAGCTGGCAGCAGGAGTATGCTGTTACATCTGCGTGGACCAGCACTGGAAGGGAACACAAGGCACTACTCACCAGGAAATTTCTCAGCTATCTCGTGATTGCAGAAGAAGGGCAAGATTTAGAAACCATAGATCCCATACCTCGTTTAAAAATCAACACAGACTTCCAGTCTTTCTCCTTGGGATTGACCCCTTTCTGCCCCATGCCCCATTCTGCATTCCAGGCCCACCCACAGCCCTCGTACCTACACCAAGCTTCTCTGCCTGGACAGCCCTGGTTCCCTTAAAAGTACAGAAAATGCCAAACTGTGCCTCCTTATTTGAAAACACAGAAAAATGACTCAGAAGTTAGGGACCATTTTGCCTGACATCAGTGGAGAGCTGAGTAGACAGCAGAAGGAGGCTGTGCTGGTACAGCTGGATCTCTTCCAGGTGTCTGACTTGGAACCACACAGCACATGACACTTTATATAAAGATAATAAGGCACATATAGATTAAAAACTGTCTTAATGAAGAATATAAAAATGTAAGATGTCATTTAATGAGAAAATAACTGAAAGGGCCTCTCCTGGGAGAACGTTCTGGGAGTAGATCTCAGCCTTTTTATCTATTCATCGATGGTCCACTCAACTTCGTAACAGCTTGGTCAGTAGAGCTTGTGCATGGCACTGAAACCAAGGTCTGCAGAAAGTAGTGAAGGGAACATGTGATTCTTATGAGCTCAGATAAATGGACACAGCCCTACAGGACATTTCAGAAAAGTCTAATGGAAATCAGAAATGCAGGGGATGGTGGAAAGACAAAAGGCTACTTTAAAATCAGTTTCTCAGAGGGAAGTTGAAAAGGCCATCCAGAACACCAGCCTGTGGCATAAGGTGCAAATGAAAATATTGAGTGAAAGGAATTGATTTTGTTACAGTACAATTCATTCCCAAGACCACTACTATGTGCAATCCTGATGCCCACTTTTCTAAATCTCTCCACTTCCTTGTAGAAAACTGTACAAAAGTGGTAAAAATTTGGAAAACAAGTCATAAAAGTGTGAGCCAAGGAACAACTGCATGCCTAGGTTGGGCTGGATAGCTGCTGTCCTTCCTGACCCTGGAACTAGTTTTCCACCCAACTCTTTTATGGACACTGGCCAGACCTGCAAGTTTTGTAGCCTCTTATGAAGCCAGCTATTATTTTCTTCAAGTATTGCATTTAAGCTATCTGCTATGAAGTACAGGAGTTGCAAAGGAAGGATTTTCCCATGGACACAGATGTATTAATTTGGCTTCTGATCTTAGGAAAAATACGGATGTCCTTTTTAACTTCGTTTCCTAAGGAGACCGAGATGCAAAGGCACCATGTGTCTCTGTATGCGTATGATCCACTTCTCATCCAGATTCTCTGGCCAGCTTTAACCAAATTTAACAGGGAGGTACAGACTGCTTTGAGCTATGAAGCTCCTATACATCTTCAGAGGAACAGTTCAGGTAGAAAAGGGGGACTAGGCACCCTGCACAAGGAAAAGTGGAAGTACAATCCCCCAAGATAACAGGCACTAACTGAGACACCATGTGAATATTTACTCACAGCAAAGTTCCATTAGGAACTCGGAATCAATTGCAAAACACAAATCTGTAGGAAGTGCTGGAAGGGGTGAAGGCAGATGGGCAGAATTATTTGTTCTGGTTCCCCTCAGAAACAGCAGAGCTTAGCCCCAGATGCAGAAAGGTGCTGGCAGGCCAGAAGTCAAGGGAGGGGAAGAAAGCTGCCACTCCATGTGTCCTGAATCCAGGACACCCAGGGCAGAGTGGGCCAGGTCAGGGCAAGGTGGTGCTGCCATGTCAGAGGGAAGAAACCGAGGGGAAGGTTCATCTTCCCTGCAGCTGAGCCACACTTCACCTGCAGGAATCCCCCGCCCATATCTTCTCTGATCAGTTCCCTTTCATCACAGGAACCTGCTGAGCTGAAAAATGGATTATAAGTAACTCCGTGTATGAAAAGGACTCAGCAGATTCTTCTCCACTGGACTCCTTTACTAATTCCATCTATGAAAGTAGTTGGCAGGTTCTTCTCTGCTTGACTCCTTTACTAGCTAAAAATGCAGTCACCTAAATATAGGTGAAACCTCTACCAACTTAAATGAATCCTTCTGGTGTTAAATATATGCAGAAGTACTAGATAAATTTTTTTTTACTAGGAGGATATATGGTCCAACTCACTGTACTGTTATGGACAGTGTATTTTGGATAATATTTAATAAACTTCCTTAATTAACTACCTTTGTAGCAAAGTATCTGAATAATTCTAATACTCTATTTGACTGGTAATCTGCAAATAACACTGCTATCAGATAAAAACAAAACAAGGAAATAAATAAAATTAAGAATTACTAATAATTGTATAATTATTATTAAACAATATTAATGCTTTTGTTGAAATTCTATGTATTACTACAACAAATTCTAATTAACTGTTAACAGCGCTTCCTGGAAGCTCTGGAAACACTATTTCCCCAATCATTTTCTCTTTTCCTCTGTTTTCCTAAACATTAAGTTAAGGAAGAGTAAGCCATCCTAATATTTTTAAAATTTGTTAATAGTTTTCTCTTGTTTAACTGTCATTTTCATGGACATAATTTAAAAAAAAAAACAACATGTATTTTTTGTTCTGATCCCTTGAGACAAATATTAGAGGGGGAAAATTTACAAAATCTAACACTATCCCAAGTGTATAGAAAGAGCAAGTGCTCAAGCAGTATCAAAGTCCTTATGTACCCAGCTATATTTCACAGAGATGACACACTAGAGAAACAAATATTTCTAGAGGTAATTTGTCAGTTCTAAGACCAAAAAACAGTCACTTCACATATACGTATTTATTATGAGAGGATGTTTTTATATAAATAAAATAAATGTTTCTGCTTAGCCAGCTATAACATTTTCACCTGGTAAAGAGTTCTGTATCTACAGGGAAAACCTTTTGGGTTTTAATTGTGGGAACACAATGACTAAATCTATGAACTTTAACAGTACTATAATCTGACAGTATTTCTAAAATAGACCCATGTCACAGCAAGAATATATTCCTTTAAATATCTTAGGTGGAAAAATCCTCCAGGGGAATAAGTAGGACAAACATGTTTATGATTATTCAGCACTGTATATTGCTGAACCGGTGATGTCAGCTATACAAGGCATTTCTGCAGGGGAATAAAAAGCCACAAGATACCATTCAAATGGCCCTATCTATGTCCCCACATTGCAAGCAAATGCTTCCTCCTGCTGACCCAGAACAGGTGAGAGGGGTCTGTGCCTCACGGCTGCGTGTAAGAAAAATACACCAAAAGTAACAATGAATGTATTCGGCTTCCAAACAAATATATTTCAGAGATGAAACAATTTATGTATGAGCAGAAAGCATGCTGTTAACAAGAATTATTTTATGTTCAGTGCTTTTTAACATTTTTTAAAAGGCGAGGCAAACCTATTCCCTTAAATTTCCAGTGCCGGGTGTTCAGCACGTTCTCCTGAGCGCCCCTTTGCCGCAGGCAGGAGCGAAGGCTGTGTTAGGGGGTGACACGGGCGGTGTCCCTGACGCGACACGGGGACCCTGGCAGGCCTGGCTGTCGCCGTGCCGAGGAGCGGCCTGGGCTCCGCAGCGGCTCCGGGCCCGCTGCCGGGCACCGCACCGCGGCACTGCCCGGGCTGGGCGACCGCAGCCGGGCTCGGTCCTCGGCCGCTCGCAGGCGCCCCATCGCAGCTCCTCGTTAGGGAAGGCGAGTTAGCAGCATCTAATTATCCCGGCCCTCTAGTAATGACACTGTGCCCCCTGCAGTTTCCATGGGATACGGTCCCTCTCCTGCCTTCCTCTCCTGAGCTGCGGGGCACAAGGCTTGCTTCCCAAAATTGCTTTTTTTCGGCACAAAGAAAATCTGGGTTGAGACTATGTTAGCACAGCTAGCAAGGGCTGGATCCTGGCAAGGAGCGCACTGTGAGAGCTTGGGCAAAGAGGAGCTCTGCATCTCATTAACCGCTTTTCTTTGCTGCGAAGGTACTCAGCGGAAATTCTTCATCAGCGCAAAAATATATTCTCCGGAAAAGCGTCCTCTTTCCTCTGGAAGCTCACGCTCACATCCTCCTCCATTACCAAGCAGGCCAGAGACATCTGAGTGCCATTTCCATGCTTCAGACTGACTTCAGGCACCACAGAGCCACCACCACTCCTCTGGGATCCCTCCTGCTGCGGTGCCTGCCCATCGGGGCGGGATGCTGCCCCCGGGACAAGGCTCAGACAGAGGGCGAGCACAGCTATTCCTGTATGGTGGCCTTTCCAACCAAACCTGCTAATTAATAACTGCAAATTCACCGGTGATATGTTACTGGCCCCATGAGTACCATCCCAAATCATTTCCAGCTCAGCACAAGTTCACAGAAATCCCGCATTATTAGTATTGCAAACAATGTTGTTAACACTGTTGCAAATAATGTGCAAAACAAATAAAATACACAGCAGATGTTAACTCTGCAGAATTACTGAGAACTAACAATAATACAAGCTTCACTGACTATCCCGGTTTCTAAGGACTATAATTTAATGTAAAACTTCCCTTCTAAACAAACTGTGCTTTCTGTTACATAAATAAAACACTTCTCTGGCTCAAGCCCAGGCAGCATGTTGACCCATTTACACCATCTTGGTTTCCTGCTCATAGGTGGTAATTATCACATCTGTGTTTGCTTCTAAAATTGGAACTTAAAACACAACTCAGTTTACCTCAAACAGGGGCAGTATCTGCAGGTTCAAGGAAAGAGCTTTCTGTAACACTTAGGACTCACCAAATCTGCGCTGACCTGGGCTGATTTTAAGGAGGCAAAGGAATGCAATTTTTTTTGCCCCGTGGGAAATACTAGCACCCATGAGTAAGGGGGAAGTTCCCATTGACTTCAACAGGGCAAGAACAGGGTCACCTTTGCCACTGTAAACCACTCCAGCAAGTAAAATTTTGGGAGGAGGCAAGTAACAGGCCACAGACAGAAAAATACCACAGTGTAATACTATTTTCTGATTTACAGAGCAGCTAACATGTCTGGTGACTTTCAAAGGACCTTTTAGTTTTTCAGCAATTTAGCTGCTCACAACAACAACAAGGAATGAAATGAGAAGCATCCAGTTCTTCACTCCCATGTGGTTGCCTTAAGATGGGAGCTGCTGTAGCTCTGTTCCAGTGCGGGCTCTCCAGCCTCTCACTTTGCCACCAGTTTCTCTGTGGGGCTTTCTCTGGCCTGCCCAACTTGCTAGCCCATTTTGTTAGAAATACTAATGTATTTGCACTACATCACTGTGAGGCAAGGTGGCATTATTCTCTTAGTTGTGTATGCAAGACATGAAATGAAAGAAAAATATTAAAGCTGAAACATCAGATCTCTCAAATGGTTTTCTTTAGGGAGCAGTAAGGGCTGGCTGCTCCCTTGGGGCTGGCAGGGCAGGGGCAGGGACTGACAGCCACGGGCTGGGCTGGCACCTGGGCCATGGGCAGGGTCAGGGAGACCCCAGGTGAGGCTGGGCAGGCACAGTGGGACACGTCAGTGCCTTGAGTTTTGGCTCGCCAAAGTGCAAACCCTCGGAGCTGAGTCTTGTGATATCTTCATCTTTTGTAGTACTTCATGGATTCACAGCATAGCTCTCAACAGCTTAAACAGAAGCTTTTCCCAAATCAGATCCCCTTCAGCTCAGGTCTCAACTGCTCTTTGAGGGCCAGAACTAAGCAAAGCACAGAAAAGCCATCTCAGAAAAGTCTGTGGCAGGGGCCAGCCCAGGTGACAGATGAGCAGGCTCATCAGAGGCAAAGCTGTGCGGTTTTCCCTCAGGAAAAGCACTGCCTGCTCCTGCTCCCCGCCCAACACTGCGGCCAGGGAAGGACAGGGATTGAAACTCAGTCTGGACTCACTTGCAGGGCAGGAGGCATCTTCTGCATTAAATGAGGGGGTCTTGCAGCAAAGATAAGGTAAAATCTCAAAATCTAAATGGACAAAAAGCCCTTTATAGTAAGACCGTATTAACTTGCAGGGAAAAGTTTCATCCTGTCATTTCCTACTCTTGAGTGCTCCATTCTATGCACTCTTTCTTTTGATGGTATTCTATTGTGTGAATTTCTTCCTCAGAAAAAACCCTTCCACTGAGAACACTACACATCACAAATAGTAAACTTTTCACTGACCATAATTCCATCTATCATGCACTCCATCTTGTGGTTTGGGAAATCAGAAGCTGCAGATGAGTCCTGTGTGACTTGTGCTAATGAAGGCACATTTTAGGAATGTGCCTAGGAAAGGGAGGTGCACAATTTCCCAGTAGAAATCTGAGTTATTAGAACTGGGGGAAATAAAATACAGCCATAACAATTCTTCAGTCTTCATTGCTCACGGCCACACAAATAGCTCTGCAAGTCCAGCACAGCAGGCAGCACAAGGACAGGAATGAATAAACTGGAGATAAGGGGGGAAGAGCTCCTTACACAGCATTGCCACCAAACGTGAGATCACAACCAGAGCCAGCAGCATCTCCTGTCTGGGTAACAACATGTTGTGCTCACAAGGCTCTTGCACCTAGTGCTGTGGTACATCATTTCCTGAGCACTAATTTAAAAACTTGTGGTTTTAAGCAGTTTTCTGAAAGCTTGATGCGGTGTTTCTATACAAGTTATTAGTTCTCACCCTTTCAGCTTGGAAGGCAGGATTTAAGACTAGCAAACACTAGCACTAGCAGATGACGTGCAAGTGGACAACTCCAGCATCTGACATAAAGGCTGCTTACGTATTTTGTATGAGAATTACTGCATGAGGTGCATAAATCTCACAGGGGACAGAGACCTAGGCTCTCTTCATCCTGGCAGAAGGTCCTCAGCATGAACTTCGGTCTCCCTTCTTACTGTCTGTCTTGCTGGCCCAACAAACCTGGTATTCCTTTCTTCACAGCACCCCAGCTTCACACAGAAGGATGCAAGTCCTTGGTCAGAATAGAGTCCTCAGCTGCACTGGGGAGAAAGACAAAGCTTATCTCCCGAGCCTGAAGAAGGCCCTAGACCCCAGGTGCCCTGGGAAGGGCTGCAGGCCGCAGGAGTAGCCCCCTGCCCACGGCCCAGAGGGCTGGTTGAGCGAGGAAAGAGGCGTGGCTGGAACACTGTATCTGCAACCCTGGCGCTGCGCTGTGCCCTCCGGCAGCCTCGCCTCTGGCTCAGCGACACGGGGCCAGGCCGTTCGAGGGATCTGTGTCGGAGACCGACTCGTTCGCTCACTCCCAAAGGACGATGAGAACAGACACGAGCCTGGGCAGCACCTGCAGGCGGCAGCCCCCACACCGGCTCTGGAAGCTGCTTCAACATCCAGCTGAGGAACCGGCGCTCCCCCAGCCCGTCCTGCCGGGCTCGGAGACCCCACCCCAGGCCCCTCCGCCCCCGAACGAGGGCCGGGGCGAGCAGCGGGAGTGGGTCGGTTCTCCGAGGGGGGATTTCCCGGCGGCCGCGGGGGACGCGACGCCGGTTCCGAAATGGGGCGGCAGCTGTGGGTGCCGGTGCGGAGCATCGCCCCCGCATCGCCCCCGCATCGCCTCCGCATCGCCCCCGCATCGCCCCCGGCGCCGGACGGCGCTGCCGCGGCCGGCAGACCCCGCGGGGCTCCCCGAGGGCTGCTCCGCTCCAGGACCCCCTGCCTCTGGCCGAGCCGGTCCCCGGGAGCGGGGACGGGGGGCGGCTTCTTCCGGCGGTGGGGTTTCCCGAGCAGCGGCACAGCATATGGTTTACATGTTGCGCTACTGCATACAAGGACTAACACTCAGCCCAGGGATTCACTTGACATAAAAAAAGCCCTAATTACAATAATTTAGAGGTGCCTGAATGACAGCAGGCTCAATTTTTGGTTGAATTTGCAATTAAGGGGAGATAATTATGCCTCGCACTAGCGCAGAGTATTAATATTTATGGTAGGAGCCAGAGGCTCCTGTGGCTGGGAGGATGCGGCGGAGCAAAGGTTGAAGCCCCGCGGTACCAGCGAAGGGAAAGTTCGGAGCCCCATAAACTAGGGAGACGGCGGCTCCCTCCACCGTGCCGATGGAATCCAGACCCCGCCAGAGCAGGCAAAGATTTATACACATCCTTTTTTATATATTTATATCGCCTGAGATACGGATACTTCCTCTATAAACCTTGTACCGTTCAGCAGGCACCTCCTTCACCTACTTCGGTTTTACTCCCGACTATCGATCCCGGGGGCTTTCCATGCCTCATTAACAGATTCGTGACTAAATGAGTAGAATTAATTTTTAAAACCCTTTAATTTACTTTATTAATTACACACATGAGCCCTTGCCTACGCTGTGTGTCCGGCTCACTCGGCACTCAATGTGTCGGGGAACCGGTCACGACAGAGTGAGAGGGGATTAAATGGGGAAAGAAAGGTGTCTGAAACCTCCCCAACGCGCCTCTTGTGTCCCAGCGCCAGGCACTGGCCGCCCCCCCGCCCCCGCCGCCGGCTCGCCAGGGACCGGGCATCGCCCGCCAGCGCCTTTTAAAGACAATTTACCATTCATTTAGCGGCGCCTTCGCGGGTGCCGGGCTCAGCACAACAAAGGCGAGAGCCCCGGCGCGGGGGCGGGGGCGGCTCTCCGGCAATTTCGGCCTCCCGATTTCGGGGAGAGAAAAAGGAGAAGGCTGTTACAATTAGCGGGAGCGCCCTGGAGCCGCCCCCCCTGCCGCAAGCCGGCGGCTCCGGGCGGGCGGCGGGTGCCGGGCGCGCAGCGCTGCCGCGG
>VZRO01000011.1:252578-319578 GCA_013397915.1 Daphoenositta chrysoptera | reverse complement strand
AGGAGCGCTCCTGGCGCGGGGCCGGTCCCGCGCCCCGGGGCGGGCGCTGAGCTCCGCGGGCCGTGTCCGCTGCCGCGGGCACCGCGCCGTGAGCGGCGCAGGGGGCACTCGGGCTGCCTCCCAGAGCGAACGTCTCCCGCGGGTGCGGGAATGGCTCAAACGCAAATGGGCCCCTGTATCTATACATGTCACATTCCTGTTGCCGCCGGGAAAGGCTCATGTATCTTTCTCCAGGACAACCCCCACCAATTAAAGTGGAATATTGGGAGTCAGCAGCCGTAATTTGTTTGGTTTTCCGTCTCTGAGGACTGCCACTTGCTCGCAGTATAGCCTTCAAACAGCTACATTCCCAGCCCTCAGTTCTCATGCCAGTAAAATAAACCATCTTTATTCGTGTTTATTCTTTTTAAAAATTCCTTTAAAATTCTGGCAAATCTTAATAACTATGTTGAAATTCTATTTGTGTTTTATTTTCATGAACTAGAAATAAAAACGTGTAGAGAGAAGTACAGCTCTGAATAGTTACAATGAAAGTCAGAGGTGTCCATTGGCTTTATAGAGCTTGTATCCCTTTGTATGCCTCATCATTTACCGACTAAGCTGCTGTGCTCAACGAAGGGGGGGGAAATAGAAATAAACCCGTGGATCCGGTTTTTGGGGGTTGAGAGATGAGTATATATACTTTTTACACATACACAACCATGCAAATACATTGTCTTGCTAGTAGAGCTGGCTGTGCCATTCAAACAGTTTATGCCAATAGGATGATTTATTAATGGAGTTTGCATGACATTTCCCTGCACTGCCTGCAGAAAGGCATCACAGCATCATTGTAAACTCAGCAGCGCTGCATGGAGAAAAGAAGGGGATGCTGAAACTGCAGCTCGATGGAAGACAGGAATGTAACTGAAGAGACTTAAAGCATCTTCCAGTGAGGACAAATCCTGCTCCCCACCCCCCCCCCGCCCCCCAGTTTTTCCATATTTTTAAGCACTCCGGTCCAAAGGACTAACAAGAAACCTTTGCAGCTTTTAAGCCTGAGACTCTGTGGGATTTAAGTGATTCCGTGACTTTGTACCTGTCTTTCTACACAGAATTTAGGATGAATTTTATCCATGGCTAATCCCATTGACTTCAAAGGGAATGCCTGCATAAGTGAAGTGGTTGATGTTTATTTAAGTGAGATCTTAAATATGTTTTTAAAAATGAAACAGCTTTGCCATTTAGTTTCTGAAGTTACTGCTGCTTTGATTCTCTTTCTCAGAAAGTTCAGTTTTTAATTTCTCTGTAATTGAGTACTTCTCATCAAATCCTCAGTTTTTGTGCGAGGGGAAAGACTTGATATTGTACAGAATCCAGTAAAAAGTGAAATATGGTATAATCTAATCCGGACTCAGTCAGAGAGAGCCATGGACAAAACATATGTTGTTTGTTTTGGCTTTTAAAAGGACAAGTTAAATGTGGAGAAAACAGCATGGTGAGGTTTTAATCAGTGCAATAATGTTTTAAATCATGGAAAGAGAAGATGTGTAAATCTGTTCTTGTCTGGTTTTCCTTCTCATTTTTAATTTCAAGGAAATCTCTTATTGTAACTTCATCCTCTACTTATCCAAATGTTCCTTGAGACAATTTCTTTTACAGTAATTCAGATTCCCATTTCTGGTAGCTGGATTAAGTCAAGTCTTTGATGTCTTTTCTCTTCTGATAAGTTCAAAGTTTCCTGGTTTTGCAAGGTCCTCACATGTTAGTTGATTTGTTTATTATTGGTTTCATTTCAGTGCCATTCTCATCACCACCAGTCAGCACCTTTTTCCAAAATAGCTATGAATTTCAAAAAGTTAAACGTGTCATCTTGTTGAAACCAAATAGCAACCACATCAGTGAACAAAAGGGCTGCCCACTGACTAAAATAGTCTCCAGGCTTGCCCATAAGTAAGTAGATTGTGTAGGGATGTAACATCCTGGAAACTCTGAAGATTCCTAAGTGCCGGAGACAAAAAGCTGGTGCCATTACCTTAAGCTATAAGTAAAATGTACAAATCTACAGGTTGAAAAAAAAAAAACAAACAAAAACCCAAACCTCTTTTCCTCCAGAGAGGAACATCTTTCACCATCTACGGATTACCATTTTTTTAAAACAAGTGGGCAAAAAGATAAATCAAGCTGCAGGGTTTATCTGATGAATGCTGTCTTCATATGAGGACCTGTTTGGTCTTTATCTTTTAAGCAGAGAGTGACTTCAATTGCAGTTAATATAAAGATTTATTAACTTGAGAAGTAAATATTGACCAAGGTGAAGCCAAGGTCAATGTTTACCTAGAGGACTAATAAATCTCTGCATTAACTTAAATATGGAAGCTGATGGGCCATATTTTGCTCTCAAATCAGTATCTACCCTAAATTAGCCCTACTAAGATTCCTTTGTATTTGCACAAAATGTGTTTAGTTTACAAACTGTTGTAAAATACGTTCTGTGTGAATTTATCAGAAATAGGAGAATTAGAGGGTTTTTTTACAGGATAACTGAGTATTTCTTCACATCTGAAAATCTGACAAATACGTAACAGTATACAGCTAGAATTATTTTCTGGTTGAGGGTGAACATTGATTTAAGTGAATATAGGTTCAGGCGAGGATTTTGTTTTATTTTACGCTCTGGTAAATATTATAAATTATCATGGAGATAAAAGGATACTGAATTGATATGACCAACTTCAAGAAAGCACAGCTTTTTATCTTCTTATTTATATCAATATTAGTGTCGGCCCCTTCTTTAGGACATGAGAGGTGCCCTGTTCTAGGTAAAACAACTAAAATATTCATCAAATCTGCCGGCCTGCCTTTCTACAAAGCCTCTTGAAATAATTTCAGTGTACAGAGTTTGAGTGCTTTTGTCTTTATGACATTTAATTTCTAAGCCACACAGCTGTGCTGTTTTGTTGACACTCACAGATGTACCATTTTAGCTTATTTCATAGGCATTACTGGGCCTTTAACTTGTAAAGAAATCACCAATCCTTTGGACCTACGACAAATACTCTACTATAGCTGTCTCTACACGCCTTAGAAGAATATCACCTTTATAAACCTCTCAGGATGCTTCGTGAGTTTTGACAGAATTAGTATAAGTGCTTTTCTCTTTTGTTATCTCTTTAATAGATTTTTTTTCCTGGGTTCTCTGTCTCAGTTGTCTGGTTGAAATGCTGCTTTCTCTGTTCTCAGGAACAAAGAAATGGCTCCTGTTTAATTTAATCAAATACTCTGGTCTCTTTCTGATAGAAAGAATAGTGGCCAATTTACCTCTAGCACTATTAAGTCCCCAACAGTTTTCCTGTGTTTGATTTCTGTATGTGCTTTCAGTACAGCCTTTTTTTCCCCTACCCATTTTCCTTTGTTTCCCTCTCTTTAGGAAGACTGACACAAAAGAATATCTTACCCATAACATATTCTTGTAGCAAAATCTAGTATTATTTCATTAATTTATTTCTTGACATTTATTTGCAATTAAATTAATTCTACCTTCTGCACGCACGAGGTTTTAGTAAATTAAAGCATTACTGCTCCAAGCACCAGATCTTTCTATCTTTGCTTTGCTTAGCCTTTGTGCAGCAGAAATCCTGTTGGCTGTAATGGAAAAGCAAAGTATTACTGACTTTAACAGTCCTGCTTGTGTGAGAAATGAGTCTTGAGTTTTGTCTGTTAGTAAATGTGTTCTGGATCATATTTCACAATCAGACTTTCATACGCTCACTGCTAACATTAGATTTCTAGGCTCAATTTTTTAGTTGCACTTCCCATTCATCACACCGAATAACTGATCCTATAAAATGAATCTGTGTTGGATGAAACAATAAAACGAGCATCCAGTCTCTGCTGCTCACTTTTCTCATGCAAGTGGACCCCTTGAAATCAATAGAATCATTCAGGGGAGTCAGACAAGCAAGAGCTAACTCAAAACAGGTACTCTGTGCTGCCCAGAAACAAACTGCTTCTGTCCTCTCTGCCTCTATGAAATAAAGGTGCCTCAGGTTGTACCAAAATTATGAAAGGAAAGTAATTTTTAGAAGAATTGTAGGGGGGAGCTTATTTAAAGCCTGATGGCTGGCTTTTGCATGCAAAGAGCACAGTTTGGGAGACGAGCAAAAATGCTATGGTCAGGAAATGTTAAATGACTACATTTTTAAACTAATTGTACAACTGTAAGTAATGCTCAATTAAAGCTTTTCACTCTTGTTTGGAACAGCAAATGCAACCTCTAAATTGGTCTTTTCTTAAATGGTGAGTGTTAAGGCAGAAGACTGAGAATGCCTTAGAATGTTACTACAAAACAGTTCTGCTGTTTAATTAATTTGTTTTCAGTTTGTTTGCATTCCTTTTGTATCCAGTGTTTTCAAATGCACTTCAGAGGGATAAAACATTGTCCAGTTTTGGTGACACTGTCACTGATTCAGTAATTTTTAACCAAAAGTGAGAAAATCTTCACAGAAAGGGAATCTGGAATTTACTATGGCACATGGTGGACATACATATTTCCAGGCCTGTGTTTCATGGAAAGAAACATTCCTCAAGGCTCAGTCAAAATACCTCAGATGTCTACATGCTTCTCAAAAACTCATGAAGAAGCTGTACACTAAGATTTACTTGCTTATATATTTTAAAATAACAAATATATTCAGATCTCTCAGTATGCATTATGGCTGAAATTCAAACAGGAGAAGAGATTAATTTTGTTTATATAATTGATGGAATACAAATTATATTTGTGGGATTGGTGGAATACAAATCGTACTACACACCGGATTTCTGTGGAAATGAAAATCTGGTCAGACTGATGGTGTTTTATCTCTTAAAACCTGAATCTGCAGTTATTTTTAGGTATTTTTTTAAGCATGGACTGCTCCCCTAAGTAAAGATATATACATGTTCAGGCTGCTCTAGTTTTACTGTATTAATCACGTTGATCTAAACATTTACAAATTGCCTTCTAATTTCTACTATATCATGATAATTAGAATCTTTACAAATACTACTCTGAAGTCAAAAGCCTGGCTAAAACATCAATTAAAACCTTAAGTTATGTTACTGCCAATACGTGGTCATTAAGGGCATGTGAGGGCAACCAGCATTGTTGTAGAATCACATTCTTAGGGGTTGGTCACTAAAGCAGATGTTTTTCATTTTTATTTCTTTTTTAAATTACTTATGAAATCTTAAGACAACTGTAAGCATAGTGAAGATCTTATTTTTCTATCAACAATTCATTATGAATGAAGAGATAAAATTCTAAACACTAAACTTTACTATTGATGAGAAACAAATAGTCCCTGATCTGTGGAGAGAGAGGCATTGCAATAATATTGATGGTTTAGGAGAATGCTCACTACATTTTAATGGAGAGAAGAGGAATTAGTAGCTTTCTCTAGTGTGACAATTTCCCAGCAACATTAGAAAGGAATTTCTTCAAATATAATAAACAAGCAGAATACAATTTCTTCATTGTACTGCAGTTGTTCCTACTTATTGTGAGGATACTACTCATTTTCAATACATGCTATGAAAAGGTAGATTTTTAAATCTGTTCAATAGGATTTTTTTCTTTTAGTATATCATGCGTAGTCAAAATGGAAGTACTGATCAGCTTTCTCATGAGCTTGTGTTTTCCTGCATAACCTGTGAAGTGTACTGTTTGCCCAAAAAGAAGTATTACTGCTAAAATATAGTCCCAGACCACCACTTCCAAATGAAAATAGTTAATTAAACAAATCTCGGAGTAGGTGAAAACTGTTAATTTCACTCACCTCTGTATTCCCGTATCACATTGCCATCCTAATTAATTTAATCTTCACTGAAAATGAAGTATAAACTCTTGTTTGGGAAGTAATAATCACAGCATGTAACAGGCTGAAATACCGTTCTTAGTCAACACCAGCTGTTTGGCTTGAGGTAGTTTGTGGTGTTGAAAAAGCATTTAAATTATACAGCAGCAGTGGACTTTTAATGGAATGTCTGTTTCCACTAAGCAGAAACCTCTCTGTTGAATCTAAACAGAGAGAAAGACTCACTCTCACCTTTTTAATTTTTTTTTTACCAAATTTCAGCATGAAGTAGATGAAATTATAGGGGATAAAGCCCAATAATGCAAGGAAAAAATAATGTCCTTCCTGCATATGCAACAAATGGGATTCTGAACACAATTACTTTGTAAGGTAAGCCACATAATAAACAGAAGTTAGTGGCAGGCTAATGCCCAACAAAGTAACAGGGCAATTTAACATGCCTTGTGATATCCTCAGTGTACAGCAGAGAATATTTCCTTTCTCCAGCTATTTTCATCTCAACTCAAAAAGTGCAGAGTTAATGGAATGGAAAATTCAGGCAACCCCATGCTCCTGATTTTTGCATGACAAGAGAAACACTTCCAATACATTTCCATGATGAAACATTCTCTTTTTATTACAATTAAGTTCTTTGCAGTTTGTTTGCTTTTCATGGGCAAACGTCACCCGTCACAAGTTAGACAGGACACAAGTACTTTTGAGATACTCCAGAGTTCTGCTGGCATAGGCATGTAGGTCATGGTGGCTAATCCCCTAACGTAAATGCAGTTTTACTAGCCTAATTCTGCTTTTTTTTGGTCACAGTATCTAATCCCCTAACACAGATTCAATTTTACTAGCCTAATTTTGGGGGTTTTTAACCTCTAAATTCTGTGGAAAGCAATCCCGTGGTTGTATGGTGGGCATTCACAGCCGTAGGACTGTATTGTACATCACACCATTCTCCCTATTTTGGTAGCATCTTCCTCGTACAGTCATGACAAAAATACCCACCCTAGCAGTGCCAGTGTAAGTGCAAGCAGCTCGAGTGTAAGTCAGGCGTTGTGTGGAGCTATTTGTATGTGCAAACCCTGACCCGCAATGTTATTTGCAGCCCTCCACCAGATATCTACATTTGACCCTTCAATGTCAACAGAAATGTCTGACTACCAGAACCTGGTTGTCATCTCCTTTCATTATCACAGGATTTTCTTGGGCCTCTTTTCTGTTCTTCATATTCACAATGCTAAGCTTCCATATTAATTAAATGTCAACATTCACTAGTCTGAGACTATGTTATCCAATAAATACCTGCCTGAAGCCAACTACAGGAAGGGTGGAACTCACACGATTTTTAATACAAATTATTTGTTCACAATGTTTGATCAAATTAATCAGTAGCAGAATAAATGGGAGCTGTAACCATGTCTGAAAAGGATGTAAAAAAAGAATTAATGCTGCTGTTGTAGCTCATCTCTCCACTTTGCCTCCAACAGCCCTCATTTTGGGGATCGTCTCCTTCCTCTTGGACAGAGCTGCGTTGTTGCCTGTATGCACAACAGAATAAAGATAGTAGGAAGCCTCACAAAAACAGAGTCTTGTCTAGATCCCATGGGATTCTTTTTATTTTCCAGGTGTCTCATTTTCNAATCTTGATGGGAAACCTAACAATGCACGGCCCTTTTCTCTCACTTGGTTTGACAATTTTAGCCGCTGGCTGTAAGTGATGAAGCTCGCACGGGCAGATATTGTTATCCTGATTTCCGAGGTGAGGAAGCTGAGCTAGGGGAGGGGAGGGGCTGCCTGCTCGCCCCAGCCCCGCGGAGAGGCTGCAGGGGAGCCCCGCGCTCGGGCTGCCCTTAATCTGCAGAGATAAGCAGCACTTTTGGGCAGGTCAGAAATAGCGTGTGCTGACACAGAGCTGCCGGGAGCCCCAGGCCCGCTCTCAGCAGCACCTTCCTCCAGGCAGCAGGTTGGGTTCTGCCCCATGCCGGATCCCTCTCCCGCAGCCGGGAATTAATGGCTTCCGCGCAGGAGGAACGATCCTTTCCTCATCAGTGCTGCAGATGGAGCTCCAAGCAACAGCCGAGGCAGGGGACTTCCACCTCCTCCCAACCGGAGGCAGATCGAAGCGGATGCTCTCCAGGCAGAGGGCTCGGCAGCGATTTCCCCAGGCTCTGTGCCATCCAGCCGCCCTGCCAGCTCCCGGCAGTCCCGGCAGCCATCCAGGCGCTGAGAGGAACCGTGAGCCCCGGGTGTGCTGCGGGGCTGGAGGTCTTGCCTCCCTGTCAGGCTCTTTGGGATTTCCTGCCCTCCACACGCTAGATGCCATCCTTTGGATGGGGTTTGCTGGCATTCCTGGGAGCAGCAGCCTCAGCCGGCGCCTGCTGCCCCCGCAGCCCCCCAGAGCACGAGGTGAGCGGTGGGACCCTGCAGCCCTGAGCCTCCGCTGCATCCCAGCTGGGAGAAACCCATTTAATTGTTTGTTGTTGCCTTTTCTTCAGGGGCGCCAGCGAAGGACAAGGCAGCTCGGAGGCAGAGCCGTGTATGTGAGCTCAGTGCTGTCCGTGGGTCTGTCTGGCACCTCCCTTGTGCCCCTGCACCACCCCACCCTGCCCTGCTGCTGCCGTGTCTCAGCTGTGGCGGAGCCGAAAGCAGGGGGTGGCAGCACCTCATACACGCTGCTTCAAAAACCCTCGGAAGGGACCTGGGATTTCAAAACAAAATGCTGCCACTGCCAGCGCCGCAGCATTCTCATTACATTTCCACAATATCTATATCATCTATCTAAAACCTGGCAATTTTAATGACAAAGTACTGCGATGCCACCAAGTATTTTTAGAACTAATAAAACCTCCACAGAATATTTCCCCGAGATGTATTAAGATCCAATTTCTGCATTCATTAGTAATATCAAATAGAATGTGGTGGATGGTTATTTGGAAAAAATTCATTCAATGTAAATTGATTTTGTATTATCAGGAATAATGTGGAGAGAGGCTTTTCCAGCTTCTTGAAGCTACAGCCATTCCTCTGCCTGCTGCAGTTTATGCCCTAATCTTGTGAGATTTACATAGCATTTTAATTTTCAGTCTTCCCTGCATTTGCCAGCTGAGGGATTCTTATTATACTTTGAATTAATTCCAAATTCACACCACAACAATAGTAAAAAAATTGAGTACTGGCAAAGCAAGAGGCCAAACATGACTCAATTAAAATAATATGTATCACTATTAATCACCCCTGCCTGTTCGTCTACATTCCCGTGGTGGTGCCTCCCTCTGCAGCAGCAGCATCTGTGAGTAAAGCCAGCTCTCATCCCTCTGCTCCTCCCTCCTCCCGCCGCCTTCCAGAGGGATGACGAGGAGCCCGGGAGAGTGGGAAGGAGCCCAAGGGGCAGTGCTGGGAGAAGCCCGGGCTGAAGAGAAGCCGGGCCAGTGCTGAGCCCCGTGCCGCCATGTGCTGGGCTGCCCTTCCCGCCGCCCCTGCTGCCTTGCCAGGATGTCAGGAAGCGTCCGGTCCTGTCGGTCGCCAAACCGAGCGCTCCGTGTGTCCGGCCGCTCGCCGTGGCAGCCAGCAGCCCTCTGCCAGCGGCCGCGCTGCCCTCGGGTTTGTGCAGAGCTCAGCTGGTTGCCAAAGCTTAACGCTTCACATTCTTATTAACAGTTAATGCACATAAAAATAAGGCAGGACTGATGACAAAGAACAAAAGCAGAGCAGTAATAGCCACGCTCCGCAAAACAAACCCCCCTGGCTAAGAGAGCCAAAGAGGGCAGGGTTCCCGCACTATTTGCCACCAGCCAGCCATCAGGTTAATCTGAGACCAGGCAGGGGCTGGCAGTGACAAAGGGGACACTGGAGGCTGGGGCAGGAGGGCTGGCCCTGGCTGTCACCTCCTCAGTCCCTGCCACGGTCCATGGTGCAGCAAGTGAGCTGAGGTGCAGAACCAGGGTGAGCTCTGGGGTAAGGGTCCCACAGGGCCTCGGCCCAGGGCAGCTGCTGGCAGCTGGAAAACAGGGTGATGAGCCGGGGGCTGTTCCCTTGGAAGCAGCTGACAGACTGACGAGCCCCAAATCTGCTCGGTGCAAAGCCCACCTGGCCCCGACGGTCTTGAAGGCCAGGTTTAACACAGACCACTTGGATCTGTCTCTCCCCTTTTCTGTGCTTTATGCAATCACTGGCATTTGCTCCAGGTGGGAACATAGGACTGCTGGCTCTGGCCAACAGAGCCCTGTGGCCACACAGGCGGTGGGAGCCCTGCTGCAAGGGAAAGCCCAAGCACAGCAATGGAGAGCAGGGCCGCTGTCTCTGTGTGACAGAAAAACAGAGCCTCACACACTACAGGCTTGCCCAAAGGTGATTTTGAAAGTCATAATATGAGGCCGGTACTGCAATGCCTGTCCATGGAATTATGGAGTTTTAGAAGAACAATCTTATTGCTCTCCTGCATCTGTCTACATGTTCTGTTGCCCCCAAAATCATTTAAATGTGACCCAGGAAGCTTCTCTTGCAAAGAGCCTTGACGAGGTCTTAACCTTTGATAGAAATGGCCAGGACTGTGTGTGCAGGAAGTGAAGCGATGCTGTCTCGTTCTCCGCTCTCGTTTTCCCGATAAGTCCTCTATGTGTCAGCATTAGCCAGAGCCTATAGCACAGAGACAGCAGTCACCAGAAACCACAGACAGCTTGGTTCACAGGAGAGCAAGGCAAACCACGCACCAGTTTACAGTAAGCACGCGTGTTTGATCTGGCCGTGCTGGCTGCTCACAAGGCGCCCAGCCCAGTGCGTATGGGCTCCATTTCATTTGAATAAAAACACTTTGGGTAGCCATGGAGGAAAAGAAACAACTTGCAAGAGGCACTTGCTAGTTTCACAAGAGTAATCACTCATCTGAAACTGGTAACAAAAAAATGGCCCTGTAGCTAAGCACATCAAACTTCAGCTTGACTAATTTGTGACTGGTTATCTCTTTGTGAACAGTATGTTGAATCTAATCTGGGGAAAAGTGGGTAATTAATGAATCAGTCAATGACACCAGCTCAGTTAGGGACAAAGCTCAGTATCTCTTCTAGCTTGGGACTGTCATTTGTTGCAAATGACCAAACACCTAAAGAAAGAATATGTTTGCTGAAAAATGTACTGAGCCAGGCAGATCCAGAAGCATTTGCAACACAGCTGGGCTTGGCTGCTTCCCTGGGTTACTGCTATACCACAGCTTTCCTCTACTGAAACAGCAACACAAATGACACATTAGGCAGGTTAGTAGTAAAAGAAATTATTTTTCTCTCCATTCTCATTGCTGAAACTGCTGGGAGAGGCATTTCCGATTTCCTTCTGCAGTAGCAACTCTGGCCATCATGTAGTTTATCTGACCTTTGGCTACGCCACACCATGAAATCAGACACCGCTAGGAGGGGGGCCAGAACAAAGCCTGGAGAGATTAATAAGAGCATTATTTGCGATGTGGCACAGGGCCATGAGTCACCGTGCAGCCAGGCTGCTGCACCTTCTGGCTACAGGAACAGCCCAAGATCTGCATTGAGCTTTCTGCTTAAAAAAAAAAAAACAAACAAACAAAAAAAAAACAAACCTAAAACCCAAAAAAACAAAACAAAAAACCCCACACCAGAAAAAACCCCACCAAAAAAAAAAATTAAAGAAACCTCACCAACTTTACATCAGTTCTTTTACACAAAAATCTGGTCAAATGAATGAATGGGAAAAGAAGGAAAAAAAAACCTCAACTGGTGTGGGAACAAAATATAAAACATAAAGTTAATGTGTGACTTTCATTCAAAAGAGTAAATTCTTTGCATGATTGTTTGGGGCTTTGGGGGATTAACCAAAAAAGAAAAACATTCTGCTTGTTCAGCCTGATGTTAATGTTGGTGCAGTACTTTCACTAGCACAAAGATTTGCTCACATGCCCCTCTAATACCTTCCACCTTCACAGCTGTAGCATTCTAGGGTGCAAATGCAGTTCTCTGTGGCAAACAGAGTTTCATCTTCTGATGTCATCATGTGCAGGTGGCTTGACTTGGAGAACACTAAATTCTGTGTAGGTCAGGTTCAAAGACCTTGAGGATAAAGAAATACATGTAATTATTATTATTACATTTCTATACCAAGCCCAGATAATAAGAAAAGGAATTGGATGTCTTATCTTTGACTGCATTTGACTGCAAGGTTAGAGATCAGTGACATCTTGATTAGGAAACAAGAATGATATGAATCAAGAGATTCAAAATTAATTAAGGAGATGTGAATCACAGTGAATCAAACATGAACAATATGAGTTTTGCTCTGTGTCAAGGAGTTCCCTGGCTGTACCAAGCTCCAGCAGGAAAGCTGAGACCAGAGGGAACATCTGGGTGAGGAGCAGAGGGGACAGACCTGCTGGAAACAGGGCAGCCTCTCACAGCACATCCAACCAGGAGGACCCTGTGAACAGGGCTTCCTGCAGAAAACTGGCAGAAGTGTCCTTCTATTCAGCCCAGATACTTATGGAGCATTTCAAACATCCAGGCATCTGCTGGAATGGTAACACAGCAACAACCAGGCAACCCAGGAGCTCCTTATACTGCACAAGTGGTAATTCCACCATGTGAATGCTGGAGGGGATAGCTGGGGATTACACTCGGCTTCCAGTGGCGAATGTGGTTACAATATCAGCCTGGATTCATCTTCTGTCACCATTATTAAATTCGGGACCTAGAACAAGGCTGGGAAGGTAAGCTACAGAATAATTACTCTGGATTTCAGAAGTAGAAACTTCAGTTTACTGACTGAGTTGCTAAATGCAATCCCTTAAGATGCAACCATGGAGTGGAAATGTGCCTAGAAGTTCTGAATGATTTTTAAAGACAACTTACTGAGTAGCTCAGCAAAAAATTATCCTGTTGTGCAGGAAGATGGAATTTCAGCAGAATACTTAATTGGCTACGGAAGCATCTTCTTAATGAAACCAGATGCAAAACAGGAACATACAAGAGATGGACAGGAGGGACACTACCCATTTTCTGAAAGGACTGGCCAGTGGGATTGTAACACTGCTGTCTGTGACAGCTGTCTAGACTGGGGAAGTCCCCAGTGTCTGGAAAAAGTCTAACACCTCATCTATCTTTAGAAAGGCAAGAAAGGAGACTGGGGAACTATCTGCTGATCACCATCATCTCGGTCACAAGAAGATCAGGGAGTGTGTCCCTCTTGGGATCCACTTCTAAGGCCATAAGGGACAAAAAGGTATTTGGGAAGAAGTAGTATGGACTTACAGATGGCAAATCGAATTTGACTGACCAGCCTGCTTTCTAAGATGAAATACTGAATGTGTGAAGATGAAAGTGCTGCATGTAACATACCCTGTAGGGTTTTGACACCATCCCACATAATGTCATTTGGAAGCTTAGAGGGTATGGGCTACAAAAACAGGTTGAAAGAGGGACTGAAAACTCTCTGGTCATGCCTGACAGGTCACCAGCAAGCAGAGGTGTACCCAAGGGGTCACTACCAAAATGCACACTGTTCAGTATCTTCATCAGATACCTTGATGGTGACACAGTCAGATTTGTTGGTGACTTAAGCTGTCTGCACTGACAAACGGCAAAGCTTCAATGCAGAGACTCCGTTATATTCTTGAGATCTGGGCCAACAGACACCTCATGATGTTCAACAAGGAAACATGATCTCTTCCAGGCTGGGAAGCACCTCGCTGAGGAGCCATCCAGGTTAAAAGGAGTTGGGATTACAGAGGGCATAAGGCCAAATGTGTCAATTTGGAAAGGGTCCAGTAAGGTGCTGCTGAGATCATCAGAGGCCTGGAGCAACATGAGAGGGGCTGTTTAATCTGATCAAGGGAAGGCTAAGGGCTGCTGGAACAGGGTGGCTATATAGAAAAGAGCCAAACTTGTCTTCTTAGTGCTAAAGGCTGTAGGAGTGGACACATGCTGAGGTCTGGACAGGACATGTTCACTGGGAGGGCAGGATAACCTTGAAAAAGGTTGTCCAGAGAGGCTGTGGGTCTTCTTCTCCTGAAGGTGTTTCAAGATTTAGCTGTAGTGTGGCTGACCTCATCCACTGTTGGTCACAGCCCCTTTTCAAGCAGGATGTTGACCTAGATGAACTCCTTAATTCTAGAAGTAACTAAATAAAATGATAATGGTATTAAATTATAGAAAATATGATTATAAATAATATTAAGTTGATTAATTTCCAACTTTCAAGAACGTAGCTGAATATGCACTATTTCATATTTTTGCACTGCACAAAATACGTGATACAGTGATTCTTGAGTAATGTTTTTAAAAACTCCGAAATCAGGGAAACAGTACACAACAAGGAGGAAAGGCTGTAACTGAAAGAGTCAACTTGATCATTTGCATGGGCACACTGGAGCCATAAGCTCTCCAATGCAGCCAAGAGCGAGCTCAGACACACAGAAGGATGAAAGACTCCCAGCAGAAGAGAGCCCATGCTGAGGAGCAGAGGTGAGGGAAAAGACTTGAATATAGGCCAAGTATGCTGCAGTAAGTTATGTCACCTCTGACACCGACCTTCTTGGGCTGTTCTGCCGGCCACCTCCTGAGTGGGACACAAACGAACAGGACCGAGTCCTAGAGGGTACAAAATGTCTTACAGTGAGAGATGGAAACATGGTATCTTCCCAAAGGTGAACACATTGGAGATTGCTGCACTGGTCTGAAGAGACAATCCCACATTTCTCAACAATACGGGCAAAACTGAGTTTTGCTGCTTCTTAGTTGAAAAGAAAAGAGCTTTTATGGGCACGCTGATGTGCTTTCCTCCATCTCCTACACAAAGGCAGAGCTCTGCAAGCCCATGTCCAGCCCACCAAGCCTTTGCCAAGCCCTGCAAGCCCCTGCTCCTGCCCCTGCCCCAGCACTGGGTAGCAAACTCAGTGGACTGTGGGCACAGGCAGCAGGGACATGGTTTTACCTCTGTAGAACTCTTTTCCTGCTTCCAGGAATTTGCTTTCCCGAGGCATCTGTCTGTTTTACCCTCACCCAACACAGAGTTGGGTCTCTACATATTTAGACAAGGAACAGAGACTCAGCATCTCTTAAAGCTTTCCCAAAGGCTGGAAGTTGAAGATAGATCAGCTGAAACAGGAAACAAGCCACAGTTATGTACACAACATATATATGAAATAAATAACAGTAGTTAACTATTGAAATAAATCAGTGGTGATTTGTGAGCAAATGCTATTAAATTGAGTATATGTTTGTCCCAAAAGCTGGTGTTTCTGCAGCTATTAGGCTTGAAACATGACTTACTTCTGGGTTGGCTAGGCAGGAGGTCAGCTAGATGAGCACTTTGGGTCTTTCCAGCCTTAAATTCTGTGGCTCTGTGGAAATTATGTGTCAGAGGGCTTTTCTCATCGTAGCCAGACTGAGAGCTTGAAATCCACATGGTTACTGACAACTCCCAACTGTCAGTAAAGCTGTTTTACAGAAAGTGTTACATGACTGATGTCTCTACAACTGCACTTTTCCAAACAGATGGGGGAAAAAAAAGGCACCGGTCTCGAATCAAATTAGTCTTGATGGATTACGCAAAAGAAACTTAACACATGCTCCACATTCTGAGAAACTTCTAAATATAACATCTCCATTGAAAACACAGTATATGACAGTGCTAAAAATATGTAAGTACACATCTATAAAACTATTTTCACATTACAGAATGCGGATCACTACAAGGGGTTGGAAAAATTACATTTTCTTGATGCAGGAGCCCCATGTCAGGGTTGCCACACCTTGTTTAACCTCACAGATAAGCTCATTTTTGCAAGCTTACTGTTTGACTTCTCAAAGTTTGTCTCTATGGGACACAGGGCAAAGATAAAAATGTTCCCATTGTAACTGATGTTGTAATTGCATTTAGAAATAATAAATCCATGACATTATGGAAAAAAATTTAAATAACACACAAGAGAAAATATTATATTTAAATTCTGTTGCAGCTGGAAATGTACTGTAATAAAGAATTAACAGGTGAGTCTTGGTCAACACTCTGGGTTTTTTTCATTATAATTAGACAGGGTATAATTTTATTTTACTAAAGTAGTTATACTGGTAAAACATTTACTGTACATGCAATTTTACTCACATAAAGGTATGATGCATCACCATTTCTGGAAAGAGATACAGCAATGTAAGAATAACCCACTAGCAGACCTATGTACCTCCAAGTCATTGTACTGGTTTAAATGGAGCCATGCAGTTAAGGGAACATGCTGTGTACGTTCAAATAGGTTCTTGGAAAGTTAGAGTGATATTCTGAAGATAATAAGTCTTTTGCAATTACTTGTAGACATTAATAAAAAAGCAGTCTCAGAGACAGGATTAGCTGAATAAAAAACGCAGAATCGGTATTTGCATGAACAAAAAAGGCAAGGATATTTTCTGAATAATTTCAGATTACACCAGTAAAACAGGCCCTGAAATATATAGCAAAAAGGGCCTGTATAACAGAGGAGTTATTTTCCCAAGAAAATTACATTTGGATTCATTTATAGCCATTTTGGTACTCCAAGTGATAAAAAGAAAATCACATCTCTAGGTTCTTTACTCCACGTAGAACCTGCTTTGAAAAAATGAACAATGACAACTTCCTAATTACTATTTTGAAAGCAATTTTTAAAATAAGAAAAAGAGTCTCCCACATAATTATCAAAAAGACTTCACATCGTATCAGGAACAACAGCAAAAAAATTCGACTGTCACCTCCTACCTGGTACAGGGCCAGGGAGTTTTCTTTGGTGAGACTGTGGCAGCCAGAAGAGGCATAAAAACCATTGCAGCAGTAGATGTTAAGAACGCTGGCACGAGGGACGATTTTGTTCCTCTTGTCAGTGAAGAGGCCAGGCCATCTTACCTGGCTCAGTAACAACCACTGTGGCTCTGTGAGAGTGGCAGAAGAACACCCATTTCTCCACAGGGAACACCCAGAGTACCACTGCAGGGAAAGGCACCTGCAGTTCTTGCCACAACAAAATGTAACTGGGGGCACTGAAATAATATTAACTTGTGCTTAAGCAGTGCCTTTTTTTTGTCTTCAGTATGTTTTACAAACATTAATTTGATTCAGCACTGGCTCGCTGCCCCACCAGGCACCTACAGGACTTTGCCGGGACGTTTGTACGGTGAGGGTGCTGCCTGGGAGAGGACCTTGTTCAGGCATGTGCTGAGTCAAGGTATTTCTCTGGCAGCCTGTACTGGCAGAACAATTACAGTGGCCAAAGAGTTATTTATAACTGTCCTCCCGCAACAGGATTCTTGGGGGAGGATGTTGGTATGAGCACTGCTATTCCATGTGCACACACAGCTACACACACCACAGCTCTGTCACTATTCAATGCATGCAGAATACTCCTCTGACATAAGTCCTGGGGTTTATTTTCCAAGGAGGTCACTTATACAGGGGGAAAAAAGAATGCAGCTCCAACCACAGTCAGTCCACACCTCATGCGAAAGCCTGGAGGCCTCCCCACAAATTGCCATAACTTCTTCATGAACTCATCAGGACTGACAGCATGGTTAAGTCTCTGACCATACAAACAAACCCTAATGCTAATGTGGTTTCACTCACTTTGGCTTGCCTTAGACTCACCTCCTCTCAGAAAACAGCCACCGTGCAGCTTCTGAAGCCCATATAAGAGTGGGGAGAAGGAAACTTATTCGTGAAAAACTCAGGGCTCAAACTTGTCACCCTGCAGGAAAGCCACCCCCACCGGATGCAGCCAAGCCTCACTCCCTGCTGGCTGCAGCCCCTCCACTTGCTCATGTGAAACAACTTACAAAATCACATCAGTGCTTAACCAGTTTAACTAGTAATCTACCACAGGTGAAGATTTACTTCCATAGTATTCTTACTTTTTTGTACTCTAGAATATCGATGAACCAGGTAGAAAAAAGAAAGGATTTGAAACTGCGATGGCAAATGCCTCATCTGCAAAACACAGCAGCATGTATGGGGCCTCCAGCAGCAGCATGTCTTCTTTATTGTCCCGGCTGGGAGCAGGTTGGCAGGAACAGAAATAGTCCTTAGACACTCCAGAATGTGTGCCTGTGCGTTTCTTTTCTTTGTTTTGCAGTTTCCAATGAGAGCGTGCAGCCTGCCTGTCTGCTGCAAGAAGGCTCTGCAGCGGGGGAGATGCTGCTTCTTGCACTGAGGTTTTGTACATTTTCTTTTCCCAGCATTTCCCTGTGCAGGGGGAAAATGTGCATTTTGCTCTTTGTGCACAGAAAATGTAAAGGAACTGGGAAAACATGATAGGGTTTTTTACTAACTCTCTTAACAAGCTAATATAATGGTAAAGAAAGACCAAAAGCAAAATCTCCGTGAGAGAGAAAACAAAGCCTGTCTCTCTTCCGTTTTGAATCTCAGGGTCCTGCCAGGCAGGCATGATGCTTCACACATTTAAAGATGCAAAGCACATAATAGGAGCTATATCATAGGGGAAATAAATATGTCTGCATGCATTTCAAAGAAGCTAGGCCAAGCACAAGCCTTTCTCCACTGTTTTCCTTCAATACGCAGATCTGGTTTTTTAGGAACTACAGCAATGGTAGAAGGAGGAGCTGCAAGAGGGAGACAGGTGACTGATTCAAAAATTGGGATTCAAAACCTCTTGCACACGGACTAGAGATGTAATCTTTTGTATTAATGGCACTGAATTAAGAAGGTTTCATTCATGGTGATTCTCAATTTATTTCAGCTACACAAACACTGGTTTGCTTTGGGGGTTCAGAGAAGCTGGAAAGATTTCATAGCTCCACCGTGTCAGAGTTTGATGGCTGGTTTTCATTCCAGACAACATAAGGGATGTACTGCAGCTATCAAGGTTCCAGTATCAAAGAACCAGCAGAGATATTGCCCTTCAAAATTATTTTTATTCTAAGATTCATGTGCTTTGTTATATTTTCTTTACCAAAAAAAGGGGAAAAAGAGGGGGAAAAAATCCCTCTCCTTAGTGGCACTAAAATTAGCAATGCCTAGAATAGATACCAAAATTGTCTTCTTCCCCATTTATTTTGCTCGGATGTGAATGACGCTGCATCAAGCACAGAAAAGGAGCATATTAGTCTCATTCTGCCGGAAAAACAAGCACATTACTTTGCTGAAATATCAAGTTTCCACCATGCATTTGATAATAGTCTGTGTGCTCAGTTTCTTGCATCCATTGTAGCAGCTCACTGAAGATATGCTCTGCCCCTGCCAGCAGCCAGCTGCCCTTTGGACTGAATTGCTTCAGCCAGCTGGGGCTCTACCAGTCGCCCTTTCAGGTGTGGCCTGGCCTGTCAGATGGTTGAGTATTTCAAAAATAGTTAACACTTTTTTAACAACAGAATTCTACACCTGACTGATCTTTTTTTATTTTATTATCCCGTAATTTTCCATCATGCACTCTTCCCACAAAGATTTTTGGCTACTGTAACAGGTGAAAGGTCACACCTGGACATCATCCATCACAGTGGCATTTCCCCTGCACTGTGATTGCATGGGTGGCTGTTTGTTTTGCAGGCTGTGGTAAGCAGGTAGGAACAGCTCCACTGAGAATGGCTGTACGCTGCCAATGCAGGTCCCCAGATGACTTCCATCATAATTTTAAGGCTCTGCATGTTATGAAATGCCCTGACATTAAGTTTCAGTCTGTTTCAAATTATACGAAATGCACATAAATCTCATTTGAAGTGGTCCTCCTCAGACACAGGCTGTGACAAGCTCAGGGTGAGGAGAGCTACATAACTAGGAAGGGTTGTTATATCCTAGTTATCATTTGAGAAAAAAAAAGAAGAAAGGTACTTAGAGTACCTTTCTTCAACTCAGTTACCAAAAACCAAGACTGGAAAATATCAGTGACCATACACATCTCCTCTGAAAATTCTGGAGAGGAACTGGCTTCTAGAAATTCTTTCCCTCAAGCTGCAGCCTTGTGAAACTTGCTTGTCTTCAAAATCTTCCAGCAGTAGTTGAACTCTCAAGCTGTGCTGTCAGCTGCCTGGGTTTAGACACATTGCTGCTGCAGGCTAGAAAACAAACGTGGGGTCAGTACCCGAGGGATGAGTGTGTAAGGGGAGAGGAAGGAGCCTGTATCTATGAGAAGTGACCCACTTAAAGAGCCCCAGTCACTGCCTGTTTCTCTTTCCCCACCTTGCCCCCTCCTCAAGCAGCATGGGATGCCACGTTGTGCAGAAAAAGCAGTGAAGGAGGAAGACTAACACACCTCCAGGCACTGGTAAGTAGTCAGCATCTCCAGGAACAGGAAGGGCTTAGAGCACCAGTGAGCACAGAGAAGATGTTACCAGCTTGATGGAGGAAAGAAGCACTGTAAGAAAACAAGAAAGGAAAGTGGACAAATTAGCTGAATAAATTTTCTGGTGAAAACAGCTGGATGAGCATCTCTAGAGACTAAGAAAAACTAGAAACAGAATGGAGAGATCATCATCATCTGTCCATATTTATAATGATGACAGATATGACAACCCATCCAGTGCAAGCATTCCCATCCTGCTGTGGCACTTTCTCTTCCCAGAACAAAGCTCCTTGGCAGTTGCATTGAGGACAACAAAAAATTGACGTTTTACTGCTGCCTCCTGTGTTTTTATTTACTGTTCGCTATTTCTTTTTTGCTTTTGTATTTTCATTTTTCCCTGTTTTGGTGATGATCAGTAAAGAGCATTACCTGCAAAACTGCATTGCCTGCGAGCAGGCACAAGAAAATTCTTTGCTGCCTTACAGTTTCTTTCACAAGCTGGATCCTCTCAGAGGCTTCATAGCAGCATTTGTCCCTCATCAGGTGTCATGTAAGACACCTGCTTTAATAGCTGAGCCAAAAACTTTTCATTGCGGTGTTTCTGTAGCCCAAAGGGTCTGTATTAACTATGTTATCCAGTTTTGTGCTCATGCCTTCTGTTAAATCCTGATCTATATGATTTTAGAGTATAGTCTCTCCCTTCCCCCTTCACTTCAGTACTCTGCCAATGTAGATATTTCCATCACACTATAGGGAATATCCCACCAAGTACCAATTATATATCAACAGCAAGTATGAGACCCATGACAGAAGTCATATTACCACCTCATCTCTACATACCTCTGTATTTTGCTGACCATTGTACGAGGAGCCACGTAAAATGCATTGTCCCTCTGAAGAGAAGAGGGGAAAAATAACTGGCACCTAAGTACTCCCTTCAGAAGTTGAGCAAATGTGTTTTGAAGTTAAAATAAATGAATTACTGACACTTCTCTGGATGGTGGTTTCCACTCCTGAGTAAAGCTCCACTTTGTCCCTGCCTACCATTCATCCACACCCCTCAGTCTCAGGCTGCACGGGATGGGGACAGTAGCCCAGGCTGTCAGTGGGCTGGCAACCTGCCATTGCAACTCACAGCCACAAAAAGGACTTCAGAAGGGGCCTTGGGAATTGCAGACCAGGAAGTTTGCCATCCATCCTTACTAATGGCAGTAGGGTCTAAAAAATTAAAGTAGACAAAGATAAACATGGTCTCTTGGGAGCGAGGCAGTGTGGCTTCTGCAGAGAGAAACCCTGCCTCACCAACCCACCACAGCCCTCAGAGTGCACCAGAAAAGACAGGGAGTGGGTGCAGCAGACACAGAACTGTCCAATTACTAAAAGATTTTTGATTAGGTTCTATACCAAAGCTTATCAGAGAAACTAACTCTCCACATGATGAGAAGACTCTACAGATAGAAAATTGGAAGCAGGGCATGAAGCAAAAGATAAGGCCTAACAGCCATTTTTTAGGGTAGAAAACAGGCATCAGCAAGATCTCCACATTGCAGGATTGATGGTGGGACTGGCTTTACTCAACATTTTCAGTGAATACCCGAACAGGGGAGTGTACAGTGAAGTCCTTAAGCTTGTATGTCACAAAGTTCTTTCAGGCAAATAGCTCTAGAAGGACTTCATAAAATTGAGTGAGTTGGCAATGGCTCTATAAGCAGACACTAGAAGGGTTAGGGAGTGATGAGCTCTAACATCCAAACCCTGCCACTGGGGATGCGGGGGGAGTGCAGAGAGGACAGGCTCACCTGCTCTCTGTAGGCAGCAGTGTCAGACTCAGGGCTGGATGGACCACTGGTCTGATGCAGCAGCTGATGTCTTACATTCTTAAATGTGCTCCTGCACACCACCCCAAGACACCTCCCAGTTTCAGTGCACACTGTGATGGAGCAAATTCCCAGCCTGGCACTAAGCCTGAGATGTAAAAACCCATGGAGTCCAATTGCTTCAGTCCCCCAAGTACTGCCTATTCCATCCACGTCCTCCTAGTAGCTGCCCAGCTGGCAGGCTGACCTGCCAGGCACACTAAATATAAACCCCTTCAAGGGCCACAGAACAGTTAAAGAGGGAAGGAAACAGATCCTGCAGATGTGCTTTCGCACACGTGCATTCTCTCACTTCCTCCTTCCCCATTATCAGACATTGCAGAGTAAAGGTCTGTTCAAAACCGACAAACACTTGACTGGAGATCCCGGCTTTCAGTTCTTCACCGTTGTCTGGATTTCTCTGGGGTTTGGTGAGCATCCTTTTAAGGTCCAGGACCATTCACCATCCCATTTTTCCTCTTCAGCCTGCCGGTGCAGGAATGCCCGTCCCTGGGCCGGGGAAGGGCGGTGCTTTCCGTGGGGAGAGGCTGCTGGGGCTCTGCCTGTTCCTCCACAGCCCGGGCGCGGAGCTGGTAGGAGTCAGTGGCTCGACCAGTCCCGTAGCCACGCTTTCGGCGGCCAAACTCGGCCCGATTCAGTTCCAAAGCCCAGTCTGCTTTCCAGCACGCCAGGGGTCTCTGAGCCACGCAGCAGGTCCGTGTCCGAAACACCTCCAAGGAAAGGAGCCGAGCCGCCGCTCCGGCTGCGCGCTGAGCCCCGCGGCCGGCGCGGAGCCGGGGCTGGGAAGGCGAGATCAGGGCAGCGAGATGCGGCCGCTTGTGAGCTCTGTCAGCCCTCCGTGCTGTGTGCCTCCTGCACGGCAGGTAAAGGATGAATTCTCTGCCTCTGCCAGCTCTTCCCGCTTCCCCCGTTGTTTGGGCTGTACTCTGAAGCCTTCCCTGCATTGCGTCCCCTTTTCCAATGCCCAGTTCCATGATCTCGGAGATTCTTGAGCTCACTCTGACGAGGGAGGACTGATGAGCCCAGCCCGAAGAGAGACCTCTGCTACCACTTAGAGGAGCTGCATCCCAGCTCCCCTCCCCCAGCCCCTTCAACACCACCCACACAGCAATCCATCAGCATCACCCTTGGAGCATCTGGGGGCAACATGTAATTAGGAATGATGCTGTCTGCCATTTATAGACATACTACTGCAAGGAAAGGCTGGTGAAAGTAATACCCACCGACAGACATACCTTAGAGCGTGCATCGAACATTAATGGGGAAAAGTAATGGAAAGGTGGAAGAAAGATACAGAGTGGAAAGAGAAGGATGAAAGCAGCAGTGTACTCCACACAGCTTTAAACCAAAGCAGCCATTAAAATACCCTCTCAGTGTGATCGTGACATAGTTGTATGATAAGTTGTATGGTAAGTTTATTTGAAGAAATAAATAAATTCTGTAAAATAGGAACATCCTCTCTTGCTGGGTAAGTAGAGCTGCATTTGCTGCGTGATCCCTTCACTCAGACACAACCCAGCAGAAACTGCAGGCATCCACACGCTGCATTGCCTATGCACAGGACATCAGGGGGCCCACGGTGTTTTTCTCTCGGTCTTTTACTGCAAGAGATCTTATTTGAGATTTGCCTTACAACCGATACTGTGTGTCTCATCTCAAACATGCCTGCTCCTCAGTTTGGGAATGTTTCTTCTCAATTATTTCCTACTTTGAATCTCCATCTTAATTTCTTTTTAAGCGTTTAAAAACTTGGTTGTGCTTGTCACGACACTGTAAGTATTTAATATGCAGGCTGTGTGTTCGCTCTGGAGCATACACCAGCCTATTGTCACAGCAAAAAACAGCTGTTTGTGAGATGCTGTAACAATTCTGCCAACACTCAGTAACTAGCCTTGGATAAAGCAAAGTCAAACAAAAGGAGTGTGAACTATGACAAGCAATGTGTGGAGTGGTAATTCAGAAGGGCTGAAGGAGATGTGAAGAGTAATTAGCCAAATAAACACAAACAGGGGACAAATTATTTAAGTGCATCATGACTTGGAATCAAGGAACAGAGGGAGTACGTGAGGACTGGAAAAACGTTGGAAGGAGCTAAAGTAGAGATTCCTGCATTTGTCCCACAGAAAAAAAATCATGTAGGAGATATGTGCATCAGTGAATTTCAGTTAAAGAAATGAAAGACGGGGAGAAGAGACAGAGAAGAGGTAAGGGAAATCCAGAAGACAGTGACTGAACCGCTGTTTTGCTCAGTTGGAGAAAGGGAAGGAAGCAAATGGACCAGCTGCCCACTTAGAGCACAGCAATATGGCAACAGACAACAGCACAGACCTGAGTTCTGTGCTTTTGGGGCTATGGCAAATGCTCTTCTAATGGAGAGTTTTTCAATTGCAGTATGAAGCTGGATCAACTCTCTCCATTGCTTTGTTCTTTCACTTGGTTTGCTCATCTGCAGCAGTAGAACTGGTGGCAGTTAAACAGGATGGAATTTATATCAGGCTTAGAAATTGTACTTGCTGCCTACAGTTTCCCTGCAGAACAGGTTTGAATTACACCGCACTTGTGTGAAGTTGCAGAGTTTTGTCATCTAACCATCCCAGCAGTCCAGAGCACATCGTGGGAGCTGCTCCGCTGTCATCTGACTGCCACATGCCCCAGCCTGGAACCTTCCGCCACTGCACGGTCGCCCTCAGATCAACAAAAGCTTTTGCCTGGCTGAGGGTTTTCAGGACCAGCTCCCCAGACAAGCAGGATGGCCTGTCTGCACCATTAGCTAACTAACAAGCATCTTTTTTCTATTCTTCATGTGTCTATCACCACAGGATTCCAACACCACTAGCACCACATTTCATTCATCTGCTATAGATTGGAATGAACATTCAGCTGAAGTTTTATTAACTTACTTGTGGATTTTCACGAATTAAAGATGTCTAGCTCTGTTCATTTGGACTGCTCACATTGAGGGGAAGGGAGAGGTATATCCTTCTTTCAAGAGTCGAATAATATTCATTGAGATTACAGAAAATTACTTGTGGCCCCAAAAAAGGAAAAATACAGATTTTAGATTGCTTTTGTAGTTCTGTGCCCTTCCTTTAGGTGTGCAATGATGTAGCTCTATTTTCCCACAGAAGGAATCCAGCTGAGAGCATGTTTTATTATAACTCCAGATGATGTTCAAGAGGATGAAAAACTCATTTTTGTCAGGTGGTCAGAGAACAATTCTCAGTAAACTGACATTCTTTCCTCTCTGATCTGAATTCTGCAGAGGAATTCGAATTGTTTATAAGCCATATGAAAAATGTTTTAAAAAAAAATGACGGTCCTGGACTTTACATTTTCAATTACTTTTCAATCTCTTAAGAACAGTCATTTAGGTCAGAGTAGTTAAACTGCTATAAAACAGCTGCTAAAGCAGTCTTCTATTGTAAATTAAATGGCAATTTAACCAAACATTTGCATTGCATGACTACATTAGAATAAACAAAAATCTGGATTTTAAAAAACACTTAGGAGGGGAAGGGCTAGGCCTAAAGTAGTGATTCATGATCTCATGATAATTTGAGTCCTCAGCAAAAATTTTAACAGATTTTGTTACTAGTACATCATGTCTGATATTAAAAACAAAATTTCAAAATAAGGGGAGATGGTCCAAACCGGAGCTCCACACCTCAGAGGGAAAGCCAAGTTTCTGCTCTTTCTGTCAACCAGTATGATATATCACAAGCATAGCTATAGCTTCTGAAATGGCAGCTTCTTAAAACATGGTCATCAAAACAGCTCATTTTCTTCAGTTTAACCAAGGGAATTATCACAGGAAAATGAGTTATGGTCAGCTACACATTGATGGCACTGGTGAATGGTAACAACAATTAGAACTCATAGCAGTTTTCAACTTCAAAGCATTATGAATGTCACCCCTGGGACATCCTGAGGAGGTGTAAGTCCTCACTGTGCCGAGCCAGCCAGGTAAGGTCGGTGCCCTGATGCCAAGTGGCATGGAGGATGGAGGCAGGGAGAGGAATCTGTAATCTCTCAGCCCTGTAGGCAAATGTTCTGGGTATGGATATACTCTGTCTTTTCCAAGGCAGGGTAGGGTCCTGATCCATGCAAATTAAAGACAGACTTCAGTTCCACTGCTCTGGCTGTGACAGCATACAAGCAGCACAGGCACAAGGCCCACTCTCCTTGAACCCTCTTCAGCCTTCCACTGCCAAATTTCCCTGTCTCTTGTGTGCTTGAAGACCTTGTAGCCTTCATAGATAAGCTGATCTAGGATTTGCTCTGGAGTGACTGAAAGCAAGAAAGTTTCATATTGTTAAACTGCTTATAAATCGCTTAAATTATCCTCCTTTCCATTTCCATAAAATAAAAATGTCTGTAGGGATCACGATCCAATGCTTGGCTGGCACGAGCAGCGCTGCCACAGCGTCACTGATGCAATCGCCTGTCCCCAGAGCAAGCAGCAGGCAGAGCCCCATGACCAGACTCAGGAACAGCTCCAGCAAGGAGGTGTTACCCACGAAAGGAGATGGGAAACTGGAAGCTTCCTTAACAGCCAGTTCCCAAAGCAGGTAAGAGCTGCAACACCAGCGTGTGACTGATTCTTCAAACCTCCCTTTCTATCTCATGCTCTGCATGGCTGCAGATTATGTTTCCTACACAGAGCATGAGCCACTCCCCGAGTCCAGAAAGATTTACCTACCATTCCCTCATTTGAAGCAGTGTTGGAGGAGAAAGCAGGGAAATTATTTTCTTGCTTCTGCTTTGTTTCCAGCAAAAAGCAGAGCTGTTCAGAGCACAGGTGATGCAGATCTAGTGCCCGATTCTCACTGCAATGGAAATCAGATGTGTCCTGCTGGCCTTGATGGAAATTAGCACCATAAAGCTGGCATTAGTGAGCAGAGGAGCTGCTTGTGACCTGCTCTCCACCAGCCCCTACAGATGCTTTACAGAGGCAAGTCTTGTGAAAGCAGACAGATATAATTTTGATTACATTTTGGTTGACTATGCTTGTGAGTGTGTGCATATGTGTATACAGGGAGGGGTTACATAAGGACCAGGGGAGACTACAAATGGGAGCTGTTCTTTCCAAATTTTATACATTACTTGAGTCACAAAATATTAACTGCACCCAACCCCATGAACTCCCTTCCCTCTTTGTTCATAATCACTCTAGTATGTCCATCATTTTTGATTCTCTGCTGATTTCCATTGTTGGGGCTTATTTTCTGTGACTTGAGAACCTGAAATTACACTATATATCTTTGTAGTTCATTGAACTAACCAGCATTTATTTTAATTTAGTAAGGAAACATTTGGCTGGGTGTGACCAAATAAATACTGTGTCTAAACCAACACAAATATACTTTGCACAAGGCTATAAACCTGTCTCAGAGCTCTAATGATATTGCAAGTCAATGAAGCTTCAGTGTTCTCATTAACATGATTCCATCAGACCTCTATGTTGCATATTATTAATTTTTAACAATAGATTGTAATATAATTTATAGCACTGTGGGGCAACAAAGGCTGGATCCTGGTAGTAATCCAACCTTTTAGGTTGATAATGGCTTTAACACTGACCTAATATTGAAAGGTGAACGTGTACAGAGGGCATCAGACCTTATTACAAATAGGACAACAGGGATAAAACACATCACTAGTCTGCATCAGTGAAGACAAAACTTTCCTTGAGAGCAAAGGGCACAGATCTTATCGCAAGAGTATAAAGAGTTTTGCTGCTAATTTTGACACAAAAAAGCAACCAAAAGCTTTGTTTTAAAGAAATACACTAACACACTTTTCTTACCTCTTGAAACTTAATTTTCGTTACAAAAGGAATAAAATACAGAACACCTAATGCTAATCTGGGTACCTATACTTAAACTCCGTTTGGAAGTAGGAACAAGCATACAATTACGAAGAAAAAGCAAGCCTTCAAAATCTCTGGAAATATGCTAACCTGATGACATTAGTAGCCTTGCATTGTTCCTCTCCATGGCTTGCTGATGCATGAGAGTGAACACAACTGGTTTCTGCTATGGACAGCAGCTCCAGTCCCTCAGCACCTGGCCAAGCACTCAGAGCCTCGTGATCCACTCCGGGCGGGAGGGACAGCCATGAAGTGTGTTTAACCCAAGTAGGAGTAACTTCTCGTGAAAGGCAGCACAAAACTATTTCCTGGTTTGAAAGGCATTCTCATCCTCAAAACGTGCCTTAGTATTGCTTATATGAATTTTCTAACTCAGTCTTTTGTGCTGTATCTAGAAATACAGTACAGTGGTAATAATGTAATTAGTATTTTCACTAGCTAAATTACAGAGCTGGCTGCAGAATAAAGCATAGTAGCATCGATATTATCAGTTAAGTATTATACAAAAATAATGTCAATAGTTCTAGTATAGTCACAAGATACAGTAATTTCCTCTTTCTCCATGATCCCTTTAAATTGTGTCAGAAGAGGAAACTCACAAAATCCACTGACTTTTAGTTCAACTCCAATTCTAAAATCAGCATCCCAAGACTTCCTAGGTAAATTTTTATAGGTTCTTGAACAATATTTCTTTCTGAATATGGTATTAGTTATAAAGAACTTAAAGTTCTTTGCTGCATCAATCTCTCATATGAATTTAATTTTCCCAGCACTTCTGTAAGTTAACAAAGGAGTAGAACAGATACTTCACAGATGAAGATGATGAATCATAGGGATTTGTAGTAATTATCCAAGACCAAAAAAGCCATGCTATGTCAGTGCAAGAAGTGGAACCACTGGCTTTGCAATTCAGTCCTACTCCATATTTCCTTTCCCCCGTGATCACAAAGGGAGATCTAAAATTCCAACAGCCTCGATACTGGAAACCAAGCAGCCATTAAGGAAGAGATTGGGGCAAGCATGCTTTCACAGATTCCTCACATGGTGAGATAATAGTCTGCCACCCCTACATACCCAGAAATCAGAGGACTCCAATTTATAACAAAGTTGAAAGCATCCCATGGTATTTTCCATGCCTAAAACTCCCCTTCAGCCAAGCTAATTCACAACCCCCTAGACCAAATCAAGAACACTTGAAGATCTACTCACACTCCATCCACTTCCTAATTACAGTAACTTTATGCTTTACTTCACAAAATGAGATTCATTTCCTCCACCAATTCCATTCAACTCCTTCAACATTTTCTTCATTTGTTTGTTAAGATGCAGATCTCCAGCAGATTGATCACTTCAGATGAGACAAAGCAATCCCTTGGTAAATCCCTCTGGACATGCAGACCATATTATATGCACAAGAGTTGAACTCCTTGAATTTCCCCTTTTCAGATCCTCTAGGTTTCCAGTCATTCAGATAAAGAATGGAGCTTTTGTAGGCCAGTTAATCCAGCCGCTGAATGAAATATGGTAAAAGTTCTACACATCCACATGTTCTTTCAAGGCCCTGGTTTACATCTGTGGATGTAATAATCACTGTAGCAATGCAGACAAAAATCATGGCTCGGGCCCCCAGAGAAGATCTTTAACGACTTGAGTTGAAAAGTCCCAGTGCTGCAGTCAAAGGAACAGGCAAAATAATTTAAGGGCTTACATTTATTTCTGCCAAAGCACTGGCTTAATTTTCTTTGTGTGTCTTAATAAGCCACCTCTGTGAGAGGGACTCTTACTTGAAATGCCTGTACGTCCTAAGCTTCGAAGTAGGCACCATTGAGTGGGAAACAAACATCCAAAGGCAGTGTAAGGCCCAAGCTGCAAAATGAGCCTGTTGTTCATCTTCTCTAGCACCACAGTCACACATTCACATGAAAACAGCATTTGAATGAATTAAAATGCAAATCTACATTTTATTATATTAAATTGAGACAAATGATACACACTTGAAGCCTGCCAGATTAGCTATTACAAACATTAATATAGTTTTAGAAGATGACTTAAACCAAATGAGATGATGGAATAGAAACACTGCAGAAACACCTTGTGAAACACTACAGGAAAAAAGCAACTCTTGCCATAGTAACATTAGTAAAATACAAATTAGCAATAATTCTGCCGTAGAGGGCTAGATCTGTCTTGTGCAGACATGTACCTCCAGGGAAGCCTCCAGCCACAAGGTGTTTGTGGAAGGCAGGGAAGCAGCCTGTCAGCAAAGAACAACTGTGGGCATCTCAAACTATACGGGAGAGGACTTGGCACCGACACAGCCTCATAGGGTGTGGCATCGTCCGGGAGTCCTGCAACAAGAGGCCAAACAGCCACTGGCCTAGGCCAGAGCTGCCCAGAGGATGTAAAGATGTATTTCTGCTAGGTCTGATTTAGATTGTGCTCTACACAATCAGATCGCTTTGAAGGTTTCCCTTGTGCAATCATTTCCTTTGTCAGGAATCAGAAAAAGACTGTGAAAAGACTGTGAACAAATTGTTTAGGCATTGAAATTTAACCCTGTGGAATCCTTACAGTGTAGCACAGTGTGACACAGCAGGAGCACATTTGTCAGGGGACTGAAGCCTCTTTGCTCTCTCTGCACAAAACATATACATTAGCATTGTGTGGGGTGGGTGTGCTCCCGAGCATACGAGGCAACTACGGGGATGCACAGCTCCATGCCTCTGCTGCCTCCCATCTGCACGCAGCCCTCTGCACCAGTTCTGCTCTGCTAGGGAAAACAGAGGCTTCACATCCTTCGAGACTCTCTCAAAGCCCTTCCATTGCATTTTGTTTCAGAGATGGTACAAGATTTGATTTTTAAATATCCATAATGCACGTGAGAAAATTATTGAGTATTACTCTTAACAACAATCTTGTTAAGACTGCCAAAGTTTTTACACTAGTGTCATAGCATTAATAATGTCAGAATATAATCACTAAAACCAAAAAGGCATTTGATAGAAGCCAGTCAGTTCCAAGGCTCTTCACTTAGCTGTGGGCTAAGGAAAGAACCCAGCTGGTGTGGATTCTATACCAACATTCATGACACCAACAGTTTCTGTCTCAGTTTCCATACAGTTAAGGTACTGTGCATCCCCTGCTCCTCCTGAAAAGCAGAGTCTGAGAGCACCAAGTACCTCACAGCAGGAGCACAGCCCTGTGTAGAAATGAATTTTAACACAGGATAGCCCACCAATGTTTCTGTGAACTGTTGAAAAATATGCTGACAAGAATTTTAAAAAAAACAGTCATTCAGAATTTGGCAAAGAAAAGCCACTCTAAATAATTTCCAACTGCAATCAGTCTTTGCTTCTGCTTTACAAGTAATAGATGAGACTATCCTTCTTTTATAAACCCATTCAGTTATGTTTAAGAAAGTAGACAAGTTTCTCTCCAGTGGAGGTTTTCAAATATTGTCTTTCCTTGTGGCTGCCAGTATTTCAATATCCCATTCCAGAAATACCGTTTAGTAGTCTTTGGAAAAAAATAAATTAAAAAAACCACACACCTCAAACTGCTGCATATGAGAAAAAGAAAATTGGTTAGAACAAAAAATGGTAAATGACAGTTATATATTAGGGAAAACTAGAAGGTTGTTTGCTGTGCGATACACCAGAGGAGCGAGCAGAATATAAAAGTCTTTTCACTCTCCACAAGAAGGTAAAAATAGTTTCAGGATGTTCTACAGATGGGAAAGAGCTCATACCTCTATGTCGACATGATCTGCAGCTTGAAGACTTAAGTTCCAAATGTGTTTCAACTCAACTCTTCAGCTATTTCAGCTCCTGAAGGACAAGTCCTAAAGCCATCTTAGTCCCATCACTCCAATAAATGCGACCTAAGTGTGCTCAGATTTCCTCTGAATGTGCTCAGAACTTTGCTAACAGTGGTCCTGCAACCAAGCAAATCTGCTCTCTTCTGAGCCACACAAATGTGCTGCTGACCTCCACAGAACCAAAGCTCCCAGGTGACCACAGAAGTTCTGAGCTCACTCTGTCCTTCTCAAGAGGAACAACAATGCACAGGCCAAACAGTGGATTGCTCCTTTCCTCCACAGCAAATCCTGCCTTAATCAGGAGGACTTTTGCAGAAGATTTATTATCTACCAGGCCAGGATCGCCACATTATCATATAATGCAGAATTCAGCCCTTGTATCATCTTCTGATCTGATTATTTCTTTATTTAGCTGCTACTAACATTTTTGGAGATGTTTCTTCAAAGGTAGCAATAGGAGATATCTCAGTGCAAAAAGAATACCATAATTAGAAAAAGCACAGGGGCCAACTTTTTTCCCCTCATCAAGCTTGGGAAGCTTTAAACAATATGCAAAGGCAAAAGGGGAAAATGAGAATAGTACTGAGGAGACTAAAATTTGAACGAGATAACAAACCTTTCTTGTGGAAGGAAAAGGAAATGACTGATTCTAAAAAAGCTTCTGTGATTAATCATCACCCCTGTATGAAATTCCATTCATAAATGTGGGAATATCTAGTAGTAATGTTAAAGAAAAACAAAAAGGAACAAAAACATAGCAACAAACAAGTTTATAAAGAACAAAATAAGCTTGCTGGAATTGCTGAGCTTTTTCAGCAGTTCAAATAGTAGAAGGAGATTTGAGAATCAAGCAAGGCTTTCAACAGCTGTATTTGTATTACAGTCATAAAGGCATAAATGTGAAATGCAGCTCTAATAAAACACTGAAGTTTATAAAACTGGTTGGTAATTTTCCACCCTTTCCAGAAGTATCTCAGAATATCCAGGGGAATAGTACCTGAAAGAGAAACATTTTGTTTGTGTGTTAGACTACAAGGTATGTTCTGTGCAAAGTAATGAAACACTATGCATATTTCTACTGATCAGGAAAAAATCAGAAAAAAATTGTAGCATTAAACACCGGTCAAGGAATTTTCCAGTTACTCCTCTACAATGTTTTAACAACTTGCTTTTCAACTTACATTATCATTTATACTTGGAAGTCAGGTTTTTAAAAATACATTTAGCTCCTTTTAGGGCATGTAGGTAAGTGGCTACATTTTAGACAGGTTCAGCTTCAGCTGCCATAAGCATTGTCTTTACTAAGAAATGTAGATGTTTGGTTCTTTTGAAATTATGGCCTTTAATAAAAAAGCATGAGTTTACACAGAACTGTGGGCTGCCAAATGACAACAGTCTGCTGCTGTTTGTCAGACATAGGCACACACCCCGAAACTCATGTGCAGTCTACATCCACGTGAGGGACACTGATTCTGGAACAAAAAAAAATTGTCTCAGTGACCTTCTCTCTCTAATGCCACTCAAGGATGGACATTATCCAGAAGTTTTCAGTAGAGTAGGACTCTATGGTGCCATTATTGTCCTGCTGTTATTCAACTGGTTTTCCAAAATAGACCAACTACATGCATCCAAAATGCAAGCATCAAAGCTGAATTTAGTTCTTGTTTTACAGGTTAAGGATATCTGAAATTTAATATTGTATTATTCTGAAAACATACATCTCAGTATATTTCTTGTTTTGCAGGCATGTAAGTTGCCACCTCTGAGCCCTGTAAGCTTCAACTATAAAGAGAGAGGAACATACCTCCATGTAATGTAGGCCTAAAATATACTCTAAAAAAATCCCCAATGCTTTCCCTTAAAGGAAGATCCATTTATCTTGTTGATTTTCATTTTCTGGACAATTTCTGCATAATGCAACTTTCCAGTGCATTACTGTATTCAGTCTGCAAGCAGCCTAAACTAACAGGTCTCCAGGACAAACCCAGAGCTGGATTCTATCACAGCTGCTGTGCCTCAGGCAGCACAACCAACATCAGGCAGCAGCACAGACAGGCAAGCAGGAGATGCTCAAAGGGGCCTTTTTCTTTATTACATCCCAGGCTAGATGAGTAACCTTTTTTCATTTACAGGGGTGAAAAAATAGCTATAATAAAGAAACAGTATTAATATCCAGAAAAGCATAAGCACATGTCCTCTTTCCCTCTGAAGTACTAGCTGCAGAATAAAATTTCTTTATGGCTTTGCTTCTACCCATTTGACAGCCACTGGCTTTTCTTTGTGGAGACAAACAGGGCTTCATTTTGTGTGACTTAGTTTGTAGCTACTATTAGCTGAAGAACTCTGCTGCTGTAATTAAAATTGACGATGCAGATTTTCAGAGCCTGTAGAGGGAGTACATGAGTACAACATCCTTCTGATGTGTTGATGGAGTGAAGGATTGGTAAATGGATATCTAGAATCTAGGAGGGCATTTCTCTCATTATTACAATTTAGGATGGTGACATTTTGACTGTAAGCTATTTAATAGTGTTTCTGTATTCATTAAGGGCAAAGTTCAACTTGGTGCAGACAGCTGGTGTATGGTCCTTTTATATAACACTTAAGCCTCGTGATGAGGCTCAGGGAGGAAGGGCAGCTGTTGGCAGACCAACTGTGCAGGAGAGCCTCTGGACCCTGTGTACATCAGAGGAAGTTTCAAAGGAGCCTCTGAATACACTAGTTCAGATACATTATTAGGAAAGTCAAGGATGCAACCAAAGATTCACCAGTACCTGTATTTTGGAGCCTAAGTAATCCACATATAAGTTACCAAATAAACTAAATTTCCCACAGACATTCATAAATATGAGTGGTTGTACTGAAGACCCAGAGTCCATCTGGGCAGTGCAGGACTGACTTCTCTTCACACTTTCCTGCAAGAGCCTGATTATTTGGGCTTTGTTTACAGACAAAGAAATTTGATTCCAAATACAAAAAGACAAAGTGTTCTAATGTATGTGTCCAGAGGTTGTGTTACTGCTGGGGCAATTAACCAAACGTTATGCTTTGGTTTTATTAAAACCAAAATTCACATAGGAGTTAAATTAGTATTTTAAATCCTTCCTTTCTGTTGTTCCTGTGAAAAACATCTAACAATGTTATAAGTATGAATTCTCTAAACTTAATTTTCCCTACCTTACTATTTCCTCTGGATAGCAATTGTTAATAGTGTTGATATATTCCTGAAGAAGTGACCCAGGTTCTGCTTTTATTTCCTGAATCTTTTTAAGTCCACCAGTTGTTACAAAGAGACGACGTGCTTTACTGTCATGTGGTAACACCTACACACAGAATAGCACATTAAAAAAATTCTTTTGAATGAATCTGCATGCCACTAGGCTCAAATATTGCTTATTTGTTTTTAATTCAGAGGACAGATAAAACAGAAAATCAGAGAAACAACATCTGTAATGACTACTGTATTATAACACCCCATTGTATTGGGAAAAAAAACCATAAACCAGCCCTTTATGACTACAACATAATTTAACATGTACTTCAATACATAACATATATAAAATAATGAATTTAGTATTTATCCTTACATAAATAATATTTCTTGTATTATTCCTACAGAGACAATAAGACTGTGGAGAATAAATAGATAATAAAAACAGAACACTAACATGGAATAACAACAGCATCTGTTCCACTTAAACCAAGTTATTCAGGTCTTTTATGTCAATTCCCACAGTTTAATTGCAGATCTGAATTTTATATCACTATAATGATCTAATATAGATTAGTGCATGAAAACAATACTGAGAATTGTTGCAAGTGAATAATACAGCCTTGAAGCATTACATGCTACTATTAAATTCCTAGATATTAAAATCCTCTAACACACTGTCTAGCCATGGAAGCCTTTTACAAACATACACACAAAGCAAAAACGTGAAGTTTCTGCAGCCAAAGGGGATGAGAAGCAGAAATGATCAGACAATAACATTCTGTGCTCCCTGAGTGATGCCAATATGCAGCACTGTCCAGAGGACCGGAGGGAGGGAGAGAGGGAGGGATGAAGGGAGGGAGGTGGGGGCTGGGCGAGGGAGAATGACAGCATGTAGTCCATAGGGCTGCAATATTATTTTAAAAAAATAAAAAGAGAGAGAGAGAAAAAGACAGAAAGATAATGTAAGATGTCAGTTGCATCTACAGCAAAACCAGATGTGTTTAAAACCAACTCTGAGAGTTACAGATTATGAGGGCAAAAGCATTTTGTAAGCTTCCACACTGGTCAGACATTAAACCATAAATGTGACTATTTCAGTATAAAACAAGAGCCTCAAATGAGGAAGGGAGTGCCTAAAAGGATGAAGAAAAAGGAGAAGATTTTTTCCATGCATACAGGCAAACAACCTTCATTTCTGTGGTCCCTCTAGGCTGTACAAAACCAACAGACAGGTAAAGAAAAAGCAGGAGAGCACAGAGACTTCTCTATTACATGCTCCACAGAAGTGTCAGGAACCACTGTGATCTTTTCGTTGTGGGAACTGAACAGACGTCTGTTTTCACATATCTCCCACAACAAGAACTGCTAAGGAGGAACTAGCAAGGAGACAGGATATGGCCCTTTCCCTGCCTTCCTCCTCCACACTGTGACTTCCAGGCTGGATAAGACAGCAGAAAACTGCCTTGGAAGGGCACCTAAAGAGAGAGAGCACCTCTGAGACACAGTCCCTTCCCCCAGTCCAACCTGAGACAGCACAGAATTGCATAAACTCTGAAAATGCTAATGCTAAAATGCACAGTCCAGCACAAAAAACAAATAGTACCCCATTTTGAAGCATAGCTTGGAAATAAGGCTTTTACTGTGCTATAAATAAGCCCTCAGAAGTAATAGACCACAGCTCTAAGAATAGGAAATTCCCAAGCTATGGTACAGGAAAGAAAAATGCTTTTACTACAGAGAACTTAATTTTAAAAATATACTTCAAAAGAGCAAATGCCAGACAAGTATAGTTTAATAACATATAGGCAAAGGAGAAAAATGAAACAAAACAAAATATCAGCTGATATGAAGGGCACAAAGCCATTTCAATAGCAAGCAATGTTCAAATATACACTGGACAACCAATTGCTATGCACTTGGCTCATTAATAGCTCCAGTCAGTATGGAGAAGCAAAAAGGACTGGATTCTGTGCAAATCTCCACTCTTTGTACAGAATTAGCAAGAAGACAGGACAAATTAAACTGTGGCGACGTAATCAGGAACCTGCACTACCAAAAGCAGGGCTTCCAGATCTGTCATAATCAGAACTGACTATCAAGAGTGTTTTACTTGGCCATCTCCACAAAGAACATCTCACCAACGGAGCTTGGTATACCCTGCTAACAGGTTACACTGTAGAGTATTGCACAAAACATAGTCCATAGTTGAACAGGATTCCCAACACATGCTGAACATGACAGACGCTGCAAATCTCCCAATTAGTTAGCAATTACTTAAATATTTTAAATATTTTTATTAAATTGTATCGCTTTTACATGCTGCATTCAAATCAACAATGTAATTAACAACTAACTTTCAAAATTTTGAGAGGGATGAGAAAAGATTTGGAATTTTTACACTTATTTGAGACTGAAAATTAATCAGGATAAAAGGAGTGAAGCCTTTATATTATTGTAAAATACCTGACTTAAGTCACTCCTGTACAGACAGCTTGTACTTTATCTAAAACAGATGTGACTGGGATTTATGTGATACATTGGCTCAGCGAAAATATTTGCACGTGAGTTAATATTCCACTTAATCTCAAGAGGCAGGGAAGAAAAAAAACACCTTGCTTATAAGAAACTGTTTTCCCAGTCTTAGGATGAATTATGGCAGATTCCAAATGAAACAGTATCCAGCTGTATCAGACAAAAGAACAGGATCTGAACTGCTTTTGAAGGGGATGCTTGAGGATCCTGAGAAAACAATAACAACTTCAGAGCAACTTCTTTGGAAAGATAGCTTCCTTGCTAAATGGGAAACAGTTAACAAATTACTCACCAAGCAGAGCCTTTTCTTACCTTACTAAACTGGCAAATAATATGCTTCATAATATTGGGAGGGGCCTCATGAAGCAATGGTTCAAGTGCTGGAAGATACGTGCATTTCTGAAGAATGTTTTTTAAGGCTTTCTTAGTCTATTGAAATGCAAAATAAAATTTCTCTAGTAAGGTATCAACGAAAACAACAAGAATTCATATATATCACTGAAGTCTGATCAAAAGAGCAAATTGATCAGAATTTTCAATGAGCAATTTCTGAATAGAAACTATGATATCTATCAGGTCACTTAATGAAGAATCAATTTTCTACTTAGATTTATTAAACCTCAAAACCTACAGTGCATCATATTCTTATTATGTTATCTACGGTCAAAGTAATGACAATTTTCCTTTGACTATAATGAAAGCTGGAGTAGACCCTTTAGGTAAATTGAAGTACTCTAATATAATAAGAAAGTTAAATCAAAACACATTTTAAAAGATTGTATTTTAGAAGTGGCTTACTAGGAGAGGCTGCTGGTCTGGGATAGCAAAGTGCAGTACTGTCCAGGCCAGGGGGAAAAGAGAGAGTGAAACAATTGTGCATTGGTGCATATTTCTGAAAACAAACTCAATGTTGATCGATACAAGCAGTAGCGACCTTCTTGGGCAAGATTACAGGTACAGCTAATTTGGCTTCAGTATTTTTGGGACCACTAGAAACTACAATATAAAAGTTACTTTACAGATCTGGAATGTGATATTTCAGTAGAATGTGCAGAAGCATAGTGCAACATGGGAGATCATATCCTGTCCTATTATACTCTTCAGTTGGTTCACTTACTGTTGCCCAAAACCACACTTTACTAAACTGCAACTCTACTAGCTCCCACACAAGGAGAGGCCCTAAACATGGGCAGTTGCATGTTTTAAAGAGCAGAGCCTTGATTAGCTGTTACAGTTTTATTATAATAATAAAAATGTAAGCAAAATTACTGCAAGGACTATAATATTTTCTACAAGAGCTTATACTTGCAAAAAAAAAAGAAGTAGATAATTAGAAACGAGTCACAAGAAATTACAGCATTTATGGGTCTACGCAACTCTGAGCTAAACTGGGAAAAAAATATGGGATTAGACTGTGGTGGCTGTAGCAGATGATTTGGTATACACCATATGCACATGCATTAGGACCAGCTAGTCCCCTAATAAATGACACAGCCTTCAGACACCCTGCACCCAGGAAAGCTGTGACTTGGTGAGCATCAATAAAAACACATATAATTTAGTCATTTTTAAGCACTTAAACCTCTTGATTACAATTAATATACCATACTGCAAATACTGCAAATATACTTGCTTTCATTTTAAGATCTTCTGAGCTGCGTGTGTCCACATAGATATCAAGCAGCGTGGGCAGCACGTTTGCTACTGCAACATGACGTGCATGCTCAGCAGTGTGTCTTCCAATCTGTCCCAAGGCCCAAGCAGCTGCTGCCTTAATATGATCTTCATGTTCTTCTATCAAGCAGACACACAGTGGTGGTATTCCCTGTAGCATTAATCAAAAGCACAACCTTTACAAATGTAGACCAGGGAATGACGATGCGAAACAGATACAGATAGTTAGAAAATGTTTCTCTATTTACACCCTTCTTCTAAGAAGAAGCTGTAAGACGATGCATGCTAGCAGTGTCATATTTTTACATCATCATGATTAGCAAGAATTTTTAATACATCTTAATAAATACAGTTAAAGAGAAACAGATTCAGTGTTCAAAGTCAGAAGGCAGTTTGAAAAAAACATGTAAATTTAAGGTATAAAAAGAAGAGACAACATAATTCAGACTGTACTGAGTAAAGGCTGCAGATTTCTCAGACTGAAAATAAAAGAATTTGAGTGCTTATGACTCTATGAAATCAGTTTAAGACCAGAAGGGCTCAATCACTGAATCTTTCTTTTTTAATATCCACAGCACTAAATTTAAACTTGTCAACCTCTTCTTGAGTCCAGTAGTTCATGTTTGACTCATCCAATCATTTCCAGAAAGGTTTAAACTCTTGGTTTGCAGACATGAAGAGATGGAGATCTCACATCCAGCTGTTACTAAAGTTGTTCTGGTTCAGTGTCTTTATACTTCCGCAACAACTACTTAGTAGCTGGTATTTTATGCCAAAACACTCCAATAGGAAACATTTCATGCTACTTGAGGTAAGGCAAGGCTACTAAACCTCTATCCCAAAAATCTTTTTCTCCATCCCATGAATCCTTCTTTAGTCTTTTCTGCACAGTTTTCTGGTTTGTTGTTTTGGTTTGTTTTTTCTTCCCCAAGACCCTTTTCAAATACAGACAGTGGAACCATATATATTACTACTATGGATAGATTAACTTCTCTTTTCCAATAATGCTTCATCTTCTACTTTTTCATACCACAAAGGACTAAATTGTTGTGGGGTTTTTTGCCACTGCATTACAGCAGAAGACCACATTGAAGTGTTTGTCCAGTATGATCCCAAAAATCATTGTTCAAAATTCATCCTTGCCAAGTTAGAGTACCATGGAATGGAGCTATCACTTTACATCACAACACCATCACTGTCTAACTGCGTGTGGTTATGCCACAGTGCATTTCTTTCAAATGGTTTGTTTACCAAGCCCTGTCCTCAGCACTATGTACCACTCCACAAGCTTAGTTTCCCCCAAAGCAGTTTTTTTTTTTAATGGGTTTTGGGTTTATTCAGGTTTATTATTATTTCTTTTGTGGATCATTCATTAACATATTTAATTTCATCAAAGTTTGCCCAGATCCCTACAACAGCTCTCACGGCAGTTCCATTCAGTTATGATAGGAATCTATTATTACTCTTGAAAAATTTAACACTTAGGGGCTTCCTCTAGAACTTAATCCTGGTTTCATCCCACTTAAAACACTCAGCAGCAGGAGTGTATTTGCTCTAGGCACCCCTGAAAGTGGAAAGACAGGCACATCCAGAGAAGAAGGGCCTCCAGAGAGGGCAAGAAAAAAGCATTTATTTCTTTCGTTTTAAAATACAGAAGAGCATTTTTTTGATCACTCCTACATTCCCTGCATACTATATTATGTTACGTTGTAGCAACTTTAATTTTTCAATTCGCATTTCTACTAGAAGACATTTCTGTTCCTCTCTTTATATTGTTTTGTTGTTTCTACTCATACAGTATGTTTTAAATGACTGACATAGTGTGAAAATGGGTCAAAAATGTTAGTGAAATTATTTCTTTCCTTCTGTCATTAGTTAGCATTATTCACATCAGACAATTAAGCCAGGCACTAATTCCACCTATCACAAACATGGCAAATTCTCCCTATTCTATATCATTGCCCAGCAGAATTTATTTAAATCTGAAAATGAGTAACTTTACTCATTTGAAATGTCACTTGCACAACTGAATCAAACCATACTAAAATAGAAACTGAGGTCTTTCCAAGTCTGAAGATTGCTGTTTCAAGATCCTCTAGCAGTACTAGCAGAGTAATGCTAGTACAATGAACATGCCATTAAACATAGTTGTTTCAAAGAAGTTTTGATACATTTTAAGAGGAAGCAGACTACAGAAATTCAGTGACTTATTTTCTCTACCCATGCAATTGCAACACAGAAAAATCATGCACTGTAATACCAACTAATCCAGGATATTTTGTAAAAGGTTCAACACCATAAAGACACCCTTTTATCAGGTTACCACATAATTTCAGTCACAGTAAGCACCAATACTAGGGAAAAGTGCATTCATTGAGAGCAAGTATATAATCCTGTCACAAAATACATTTCTCTGCCTATGTTAATTTGTATCTGTACCAAAGAACACTGCTGAAGAACCATAAGAAGACAACAAAGTGATAGCTAACCTTGGAGACAATCACTGCCATTGACAGGTTCTCCGAATGAGCCGCCACATAGCCAAGTGTCATGATGCCAGGCAGTCTGACAGCCCCTCTGCAGCTGCCAATACAATCAATCACAGCAGCAACTCCACCTGAATTTACTACAAACTGGGAAAGCTGAAGAGATTAACAGAAGAGATTAGATACTGTGACGTATCAACAGGCATAAAGTACTACATCAGAGAAGTCTTTCAATGTATTGCTGCTGATTTACAAAATAAAGATAGAATAAGAGCAATGTATCATACAGACTGTTTGGAATTCAGTACAGCATGAAGTTTTCAGGAAATAAGCTAATTTGCTACTGTGTTTTTGAATGACTTTACTGCAAGGAAATCAGGGTTCGGAATTCTTGATTCCGTATAGCATGGAATGACATATTCTCAACTCCATCATCACACACCAGAGAAATGTGCAAATAACAGCCTATCACATGAATGATCTTGAAGATGCACCTACTGAGCCAGATACTGTTTCATCCTAGAACCCCCTCATTCCCAAGCTAACATCCTATGTTCTCTGCAGTGACAGAGGGAAAGGCCCATTCCTCCTCTCGCCTGCATTCTAAATTACCTCTGTGGCATCAAATCCTTTGTGGATCCTCCCACTGAGGCATGAAGCCAAGGACAACTATTCTGGATGTCCAAAAACAACTTGGGCTGTACCACTCTGCCATGTTAGCATGCTCTGAGGGAAGTGTCCAGGGAACATACTTGATGGGCAATGGAGTCTGCCCCAGATTGCCAAATTACATAGCCATGCTTATAAATTATAATCAAGCTATACAAAATGGTTTTTTTTTTCCAAAAGGAAACCTCTCACATCACTTGAGGGGCAGCAGAAGTATATGTATGATATCAATAATGCATAGAAATGAAAATTATTTCTTCTTATTATTATTTTCTTCCACATTTTTAGGTATATCCCATTCTCCCTACAGATTCCAAAGCAAAAGGAACATGTTCTTCAATGTTAAAATTAAATTAACAAAACTGAAGCACATGAACTCCCAATCCAGTTGATTTCTATAAATATGAAATCCACCTTTGTCTTAGAGCCTTTAAAAGGGGATTGTTTTCTTATGAAACAGCCAGATAAAATTTTCAGTTATTACTTAGGAAAATCTGTTCACATGATTGTGAATTACAGTGGCAACCAAGTCCTATGTCTGGACACAGCCACGTGCACCTGGATGTGCAGAGCTCCTGCCGTGTCCCTCAGCCCTCGCTCTAAGTCCCTCTGATGCTGACCTTCACATGAATTTTACTGAATATGCAGATAGAGAGCCAAGATCAAAAAGCCATGAGTCTCAAACGACACAGCCAAGTCCTCCAGAAACACCATTTGCCAGCCCGTCTCCGCTGCAGCATGTGTAGCTTGAGCAGAGCTGCCCAGAGATGGACAGTCACCTCTGTCACCCCGCAGTCAGACACGGATTGTGACTTCCCACTGGAGTCACCCAGACACTTCCTGCTGCTCCTTCAGAGAGCTGCTAGCACGGCCCGTTCCTCTTGCATGGAGGAGCCGGTGCTAGCAGCTCTTCTGACTTTACCTGCAGTCCTGAGTTTGGTCTCTGGCTTCTGACTCTAGGGCCCCCATTTGATAATGATAATTTCTTCACTTTTTTGAGGAAGTGAAGTTGCCTTGCCCACGAGGTACACAGAGAAAGCAGGAAATGTGCCAAGACCGTAAACTTTTATCACCAGCTTAAAGAGTGGCAGGCTGAAGAAACTGCACAACATTCATGTTTAAACACTTCTCAGTTGTTAAGTTAGTATCATGATTTTGAAATGACTATGCTCAGCATTAGTGTGTTTCACAAATATATGGCTTATATTTCATTCCAAAGTCATATTTAGAGCCTTTTAATTATCTCTGTGGTCTGGCAGATTAACATAGGTATAATTATATAGTTTTCCTATTTATTTTGTATTCAATTTGCCAAACATCCCCACCTTCCTATGGGCAAAAACACTGTAAATGCTCAAACTCAAATTACAAACTCAAGTTACCATCAGGTTAATAATAAATATGAGAATTTCTTTCCTAGGCTGTCATTGGAAAAATAATTAAAATGTGATCCCAGCACCCCTGAAGATTTTTTAAAAGACACACACCATATATTATTGTTAAAGGATGATCTTGCAATTTATTAGCTGGTATCATGACTTCTGTGAGGCTTTTCTCATAATATTTTTAATATCTAGGACTGACAGTACTGTCAGCCAAGAACTCCCTCTCTGTGCTGATATCTCATAGAATGAAGTAGCTAGGTATACATCTTATGATTCCCAGTTTCCTAACCCAATTCATATTCAGTACACATCTCATAATATCAGCAAGAATTTCCATATTTTCCAATGAACATACCAAACAGCTATTTGCCCTCCCTTTCGAAAAGCAAATGACAGAATAATCCTGTATTTTATTTAAAGTGTAAAATCTAATGATATGACCTTGTATTTGCATTTTCAAGGTTTTACCTCAGGCGTATGCTTTGCTATCTCTCTAATTAAAGTTGCACCATTTTTCTTGACATATTCATCTGAGTCCTTCAGGCATGTGAGCACAACTGGGAAAATTTCTGCTTCAACCACCAACTCTGCAAGATCCACTGAATGCTTTGCTATTTGGCTTAGAGCTGACAGCACCTGACGCTAGTAAATAGAAATTGTTATCAAATCAATAGTATACAAACATCCCACAACACACTCCCCCTGCACACAAAAATCTATTGCATCAAGGAAAACAAAGAAGGATAGGGAAAACAATTACAGCTATTTTACAATTCACTGAGTCAATTCATGCACAAATATAATGGCACAGAACATTCGCTGGTTCCTGAATAAAAGTTTCTCTTTTGTTTTATCTCATTCAAGCTTGTATGTATTAAAAAAGAAAATATATATACACACCATTTAAAACTGCAATTTAAAATTTAGTAAAATCTCTAGAAAGTATTTTTATTTGCATTAACTGGATCTGTCAGATCTTATATTAAGAAATTTTTGTGACATTTTTATGTCGTCTTCTGTTTGTAAGAGCAAGACAGAAAATTTATAATAAGAAACAATTTTTTTGTCAACTAACGCTAGTGATTAAACCTTTGACAACAGCTATTCACATCAGATAGTACATTCTAAAATACAATAATAAGTTCACTATTAACTGGCTTATCATATAATCTTTAGTAGGCAAAACCTTTTTTGTAACTGAAATGTGCCAATTTTATCTATTAAAAGTATCTCTTGCATTCTTCATATACTATGTATTTCTTAAAAAAACCCATATTATCACTTTAAAGATTAGTTCAGCTGTCCCTCACAGAGCTGCAGTTTATATCCAGCAGCTAAATTTGTAAATATGTTCAGAACTCTTTGTCACTAACTACACAGTTACATTTTGTTAACACCCAAACCCAGAGCTTCTAAATAAATATGCACATCCGTGTCTTTGATTCAATCTCAAGTAATAACTGGTATAATGGAGATTTTAAAAAAATTAAATGTACCTTCAGTTTAGCATCAGGGTTCGGGATCATCTGAGCTAAGTGAGCGATAGCTCCTGCATCCACTACTGTCTGTGCTAACTCTGGAGAATGCTTTGAAATATCACTGAGAGTAGAAGCAGCAATCCTTTTCAAAGCAATTTCTGGCTCCTGGATACAGAGCACTAAAAGAGGAACAGCGCCTGCATCCACCACAGCTTGTGACAGTTCTGTAGGTCCAAGGAAAGTAATTAAGTGAGTATGGGTGACTGACCCTTGTGCAAGCCATTTTTCACCCTGACAGATACAGCAAAGGAAAAAGGGGAGGGTGTAGTTCACTGTCTCGACATCTGCATTTCAAATCAGCCCTCCTGGTTTCATAAACCGTGCGGACCAATCCACAACTGAAAAGAATGCAGGTCAATAGATGGACCCCCATTTACATGCACACATTTGAGGTAGATTAGGCTGAAATGGTTTGTTATTCTGTTTTCTTTTTCTTTTTTTAAAGTAAGCAGATGTCAGCTGTTTAAACCCTGGCTATTCTATACTGATCAATAGGAAAGCATTTTATGCATGGCTAACAACAACACAGAAAGCCAAAGTACCAAAATTTTACCAACCAGCTAATTAGAGAGCATTTTACCCTCTTTAAATGATAAGCAGATATTAGCATAGATCAAATGCCAAAAACAAAATTACAAAAAACCACACATAAAAGATTTATCTTAGATAAAAGATTGGAAAAACAGAACTTGCTGATCAAAACTAGTCTTTACTACCATACATGGGATGAGACAGAATTTATACTTTATGACAAGAAAATGTTATCATACACAATTAGACAAATGAGAAATATGATCAGTAATATTGTGTGTCTGAGATTAGCACAATATTCTAAACTAACTGCACCTTAAACCAAAAAAAAAAAAAACCAAAAAAAATCTGAGCATGCGATTAGCTGACAAGGACAAAAATTACACTGTTAGAAATTAATTAGCTCTCTCTGTGTATGTAACATTAATCACAGTCCTAAAATGAGAATTACTGGATATCAGAAGCAAAATTTATATTAAAACCAAGCTGTGCTATTTTAAAATTGTGTTGGAAAAGTGGTAAAAACCATAGGGGATTCAATAATCTATTAGGTTCTTCGTTCAGTTTTGCTACACCTTATTATGCATATCCATTATTATCTTTAACATTTATCTTGACTTACAGTACCATGGCAACATATGGCGGTTGTATTTCAAGACTCTAACTTAGCTTTTGATTTATAGTCCATCCATAAAGAGATTTTCATACTAAGAAAAATACAGCATACTTCATTAAATATACATAGACTAATACAGTTTTTCATGAAATCTGTAAGTCATGTCATCGTTATGTTGTTAATATCCAAATAATGTTCCAGACCAGATTTGTTTTCAATTAGTGAGTTATAGCCACACACTGCAATACATGTGATAAGTCAAATATTTACACTGTATGTAATTTCATGATACAATATTTTAAAGAAAATATAAATATTGTGTTAAAAAAATTAAATAATGCAGTAAGTTTTAAACTAATACAATATCCTGAAATTAGCTTAGTTAGCTAGAGCATGGTGCTAATAATGGCAAAGTTGTGGGTTCAACTCCTGTACAGGGCATTTACTTAAGCGTTGGACTTGATGATCCTTGTAGGTCCCTTCCAATTCAGAACATTGTGAATCTACAAAGTTCATTTTTCAAATTGCTATTTGACTGAAAATGTAGCACATGCATCCTTAAAATACACAGAGATCATAAGATTTCAACAAAACTCAAATGCTGTATCTTCAGTTTTACAAATTTGAAGTGAAATATACCTGAAATGAATGTAAAAACAAATCTGAAAACAAGCTAATCAATATAAGTGGTATGAGCTACAGTCAGCTTTTCATGGAAAAAACCATGCTCAGTTTCTTCAGATTGTGATTAGCTGCTGTACACTGACCAAGTGGAATACATGGTGATCTACTGACCAACAGCCCAGGTTAACCCATCCAATTGTGCCTCAGACCTTCAGACCAATCACCTCCATTGGCCACAGTCTGCTGTGAAATGCTAGTATCAAGAATCTGATGTCAAGAGGGATACGGTGTTAGAAGAATGGGCTTCTTTGATGTCTTGTGAGCTAAAATCATGAAGTTAAAGCAGGGAGAGAAAGAGCAATACTTTCAGGTCACAGCTACACTCAGGCATGCAAAAGTAACCATAAAAGTTATTTCAAAAGAGCAAACTAAATCTGATTCAACTGAGATCAGCTCTTGCTGTTAGAAGTCTGATATAATTTAAATACTGATGGTTACTGTTGGTCATGGGTAATTAAATGGTTTTTCTTCCAGTGGTGTTTATAAGGTTCATGGCTAATAACTTACCACATGGAGGGCTGGACTATGTATCAAGACAGACAAGTCGTAAATGGACTGTCAGAAAAATAGAAAAGCTTAGGCAGAGAAGAAAGGAAGTACAGTACTTCCCATCATGTTTACCTGCAAATTCAGCCCAAAATTACAATTCTAAGTATTAATTATTCTATTATAAATTGTAATTATTTTTCCTTTTTTTTTTTGCCTCAAGAAAAGGCTCAATTAATCTTCCTACTTGGTAGAACATCTTTAATAAGGACTATACGCCAAAGGATTCATGAAACTTTGACATCCAACTAGAAACAGAGACAGAGGTGTGAAAAAATTAAGACTGAGAAGGAGTTAGAGGAGAAAACAACCTTGTCAAGAAGAAATTTTTAAAACCAAATATTCAGTCAGAAAATATTAAAAGAACTGGAACAAATTACAAAAAGACTCTTCCAAATACTATGCCAAGGCTATATTATAAGGGCAAAGACAAGACCCATAGCTGCAGAGGAGAAAGACAGCAGAGAAAAGCTAATGGATGAACCTCATTTCATTCCAGAGAAGGTTATGAAAACCACAGGCTTGGAACTCACATTGGGGTACATCTCAAGGAACTTGTCCGAGTACATGATGATAAAGTTGAACTTCTCCCTACATTAGTGGAAGTAGGAAATCTAACTCTGTATATTCAGAGACAAGAGAACTATGGCTCAAACCTGACCATAAATTAATCGCTTTCACCCAGATCAACATGAGGAAGATTTTAGCAAGTGAAGATACTGCAGGCAAGACTTAAATGAATGTAGAAGAAAGACTAATAAAGACAGATTTTGGAGTCTGAGATGCCACCAGTTCAACTAGAAGTTGTACTAGAGTTGTGCTGGTTTGTGTTAATACAAAACTACTCATAAGGGATGAAGAAATTAATTCTAAGTAAGTTGAAGCCTCGTCATGAGTTTAGGTGATCAGAAAGAGTGGAAAGCCAACAAAGTGGAGTCAAGATCCTACCTACATACCCGCTGAAAACAATGGGAAGTCTTACAGGATTATTCTAAACTAGTTTAAGGTGTTAAAAAAAACCCCACTAACATTAACATGTTAGCAATAATAGTATGGATCAAGAAAAAACAGATGAGGGAAGAAAGATGCAGGTGAGAAAGTGAACATGCAGGTTGTCACCAGAGAAAGAAAATCAGCTCAACATTATATTGACAATATACAATATTATATCCACATTGTAGAACAGCAGCAAAATCCCTAGTTGGAAGGAAATGCAAGTTTCAGTTCAGACCAGAGTTCTCAAACCAATCTTGCTGTGGTAGCAGGTGTATCCACAGGAAACAACAGGTTTTGACCAAAACAACCACCAATACTGTATTTTTCTAAGGAGTGTGTAATCATGTTATGGCCACATAGAAAGACTCTAATTCCCACAAGTAGCCCAAAGGCTGCACTTCAAAATCAGAGGTTTTTATGCAGGCCACTACAAACCACAGTGCTAAAGACTCCACTGGAACCTTCCATCATGAGGATGGAAGTTAGACTCAAATCACTGAAGAGCTGAGGAACCTTTTCTAGTAGCTGATGCTGCTTTGAGCAGGAAACTGGACTAGAGATCTCCCAAGGTCCCTTCCAAGCTGAGCTATGATCCACTGTATGACAGAAAATGAGCAAAACTCTGTTCTTAGCAATGTGCTTTAGTAGAAACGGCGTTGTTTATTTTTGTTTTCCTACCAACTTACAATATACTGAAGCAGGTATGAGACAATTAATAAATTACACCTTTAATGTAGACAAAATGATGGCAAGCCAAATTATTTGCATACTTCAAAGAAAAGAATTTTGCACTTTAAAAGTAACTGAATATGGTATAAGTAAAATGGTACAAAATATTTTTCATGGACCTGATGGTGTTTATGGTATTTGAAACACTCTACACTTCTGTTTAAACACAAATAGTAGAAATAAAGAATGGCAAAATCACAGCACATTGATTTGTACACTTTGGAGTAAGATCAGTATCTGAAATTCAGCTCAAAGGGAAAGACAGAGCAGAACTGCAAGAGCGGTTCCTAAATTTTGGAATCTGACCTGGCAAGATTTCTAGTGTCTTGAAACCTAATGAGACAATTGTCTAGACCTAAAATCTCACGGGCCTTCTGGAGACATCTGTTCACATAAGAACTGCATTTTAAGAGATTGTTATATGAAGTCAGTACAGAACTTACTAACCATAGAATGTTTTCATCAGAGGGAAAAATAAAAGCCTAAATTTCTCAAAATGGAAGCCTTTTCATGGGAACATACACTGCAGTTCTTAGACAGTAGCTTTACTAGGTCATTGATGCAATTTCTGATTAAAAGCAGAGAGAGAGACCCTCACCGTTGCAGTTATCACTGAATGCCAAGAGCCTTTGATTGCACTCACACAGACAGAGGTTCATATCCTGCCTAAACCAGATCAGGACTTTAACCCCAGAGATATGCCCTAATTATTGAACTTTTCTTGCTGGGGCAAACAAATCTCCCTACCCCACAATCTTTTCAGGAGAGAGAAAAAGTATTGTCTTAATATTGTCCCAGTTCGGAACAGTAACAATTTTTGAAACTGAAAAACATTTCGTGGCTGGGGGAAACAATTTCACACCCAGCTCTATTTTTAAAGTTAAAGCTGCATTATGTGTGCACAATCAGTCAATGACAGAAAATCATAACTACCAAATTTGGTCAACAGGAGCATGTCAGTCTAATCCAGAGTTTCATGAACAGTAAACACCAGTTATTAATAAGAAAAAGTCTCTGTATCCCATTTCTCTATCTCTGTATCCCATTCCCAACAGTACCCTGATGCAAAGGCATGCTTGTAGCAGTGTAAGAAACGTATCATGCACCGTATAACTCCTCTGCTTTCAATAATCATTTTACAGACATCCTGTGACTGTGTTATAGAGGCAGGTAAATCCCCTAAACTGGCTGTAGCTGGGCAATTTTTTCAGGGATCTCTTGGTGGGCTTTTGTTGGCATTCGGGGTTGTTTTCACTGATTACATCTAGTGATCTGTCTATGTCCTGATGCTTGCAGCTTGGTAGCACTCACAATTTCAACCTAATTTCTGAGGACGCTGTTCTTATTGTCATTGTAAATTGACATAAGGTATGCACCCATTCACCATCAGCGAATAAATTATTCATAACCATGGAATAAAAATTTGTACAAGGAATTTGTTGTCTCCAATACCCCCACATCACCTCCAACTTTGCAGACAATGCTGTCACAGAGTGAACTGGATCACCCTAAAGCTCAGTCAGCATTCATGCAGTGAATAGCATGAAGGGCAATTGAAGTGAGTCAATATTGATTTACTGACATAACAAAACTGCAGAAATGTTTATGTTAAGAGTAACACACACACACACTACACACATTTATACAAATGAACGCTTTTGATATATAAATTAATATCTTTCAGATGGAAGGAACAATTATTTTCCACCAAGGGTGGAATTCAATCCTGATGACCAAAAGATAAAAGCTCTTTACCAGAGAGGTTTCCCAAGAATAATTTGTTCCCCAGAAAACTCAGTCTGTTAGAAAGGTGCTAATCATTTTGGAGACTGTCCCAGTAAGCTAACCCTCTAAGTGGGAAGGGGGAATCCCCCATGCCTTCTGCAGTCCAACATTCTGTATTGATTAAAAAACAAAGAAAATCACTTCCAAAATCAGTCTATGTACATTTTAGAGCCAAAACCAGATATAAAACCATGAGTTAATGTTATGATCCTAAAATTAGTTTAACTTTAAACAATATGAACACTAACCATTTTTCCCACCCCTTCCAGCCAGCAGTTTCTTCTCTCAGTTCTTTCATTCACAGTCTAAACTTTTACTTGAACTATATAAATAGCTGGTAAAAGAGCTATCAACCACGTGGATCAGCTTTTAAATAGGAACATGACACCACCAGTGAGTTATACAACTGCCTGTGAGACAGCAGTGAACTGCTCAATATTGGATTCCTAGGATCTATTCCTGACTCTGAGAGAGTAGTGTGGTCCACTGGCTAATGATAACACATCCAGTGTAATAAATTTGGCCTATTTATCCTGCAGACACTGCTGTAAGCTGAATGAAACTTGCTTCTCCCTAGGCTTTTCCATTCAACTATGTATCTAAAACAAGAACTAATGTCAAGCAAAAGAAACTTGTTTCCGCAGTAACACTTACACAATATATAAAGATTCAGAAATCTCTTCATGAAGAGGAATGAAGCAGAGTGTCCTTTCCTGGCCACAGGCCCAACCCATCTCCTCTTAAAGCACCTCTCATGACTGTGCACCGCTAGTGTCAGGTATGCCAGTTTCCCACAAAAAGGTACAGCATTGCTGGAATGGTACAGTTACACTAGGGTTTTATCCCAAATTTAAAATTTTGTAACAGTAGAGAACAAAAAGCATCTTGTTCTATCTACTAAAATAATGCAATTTATTATAATTATCACATAATATTAAGCTAAAAGATAACACATGTGAAACTTGTTACCTGGATTGTGTCGGGCAATATACCCAAATGCCCAAGATGCACCCTCTTTGACTCCAGGGTCAAAATCTTCCAAGCAAATCACCAACATTTCCAGTGCTCCACACTGAACTATTGCCTGAGCTAGCTGTGGAGAATGTTTAGCAATTGCTCTTAGCACAAATGCAGCTGTTTTCTTGTAGTAACGCTAGACAAATCAGAAACAAACAAACAAAATTTCATTAACGTTAAGAAGTTCAAAGCATAATATAGTACAGACATGGCTAAATTACACTTTTTTAGTAGCAGCAATATCTCATACAGCTCTAAATCAGGACCACTAGACATCACACAAACAATGAACCTACAGTTCTTTGGGACAGGTCATGGTATAAAATCTGTGTCACGGTTCAGACGGACAAGACACGCTGAAATCACACCAACTCCATTCGAGAGGAAAAGAAAGTGCTATCTCTAATACCACGATAGTCCCTTTTATAGAGTTTTAGAGTTCACATAGTTTTAAGGCACAACAGACTTGACTTAACCAATCAGAACACACCACTGGGTGAACACACGGTAAACACGCAGCATGTTTCTCTAACAGTAACTCAGCTATGCCTCCTTCCCACAGTCCTTTTCTAGCCTAAGGAACAGACCTGAGCAATAATTTTACAAAGGTAACAAAGCCTTCATTTTTATAAGGTTTTACCTAAATGCTACAAATCTGTAGTAAGTGCATAAAGAAACAGAAAAAATGAGAGGATATGAGGAAAAGATAGTAGTCTAGGTAAGTCTGTTTGTTTAAGTGAGTAGTGAACAACAAAAGCTGCAAAAACAATACTCTTAACATATTTAACCAGATTACATAGGTCATGCACGGCTAGCTCCTAAAATACTTCTACCCATCTGTAACACCTGCAAGGTTTTACACTTTCTAATATAGATACCCTCACAACATCTCTATGACAAAACACTACTTACATTTGCAAACAGGAAACTGAGACAGAGAGAATTAGATCCAATAAAAGAGTTCAGGATCTGAATTCTGAAATGCTTAAATACTGCCTAAAACCCACAGCTAGGCTACTGAAAACCCATCCCGCCAATACCCAATACTATATAACCCTCCATTTTGACCATGCAGCCTGCAATTTTGCTCCTTTTTACTCAGAAAAAGCTCACTTTTAACAGGACTAAGCACCTTGGCCCTCCTGTCATAAGAGCAAGTGAAGTCTAAGCTCTTGTCTCAATTCTACCCATCTCCCTCAGTGCTGCACCAAATACATTGTTTTCAGCATGTATATATAATACATGACACTGCACAACACATCGTGGAGTTCCCACATACACTGCGACAGCAATTTCTTCTAAAAGCACAGTTAAGTCTTCCATCAAAAAGTCACATTTCAGTCTCCTCCTGCAGTTTTATAACCACCATTAGGATATGGAAGCTGAAGATTAAGTTTCTTCTACTGCCTTGCATTTTCAGAATCCAGAGCCCAGTTAAAGTACTCTGGCCAGACAAAATCATGTTGTGACAAAGACAGTTCCCCTCCCTCATGAAGGGCAAAATTCATGGGAACACAAGTTACCTGCTGCTGTGTCTATGTGCCTGGAGTATGCCCTCCAGCCTGGGCACTGACAGATCATCCCTGTGGACAAGCTCTAGAGGGCTCCCTCTCCGTATGCCAGCTGGCTTCGATCTCATCCCAAGATGCTTGATTCTCCCCTGCTTCTGGCACAGGGAGCCTAGGCACCTTACAGTGCTAGTCCTATTGTCAAGGTACCCAAAATTTAAACAATGCAAAGCCCACATCCCTTCTGGATCAAGTCCAGAAAAACAAAGAATCACGTGAGTGCTTTTGTGCATCCTGTAAGGTACCCAAACACCTTCAAAAGTCTCATCTAAAGCACTAAAATACGGCAACAGAGCAGTACCTGCAATGGCCTCCCAGGAAGTAAAATGTACCCTGACCCTAAAGAAGGTGACACAGCATAACACATCCGTCCACCTAAACTCTTCTTTCCTTAAAGCACAATGGCCTCATCCATGCTACTGGAAACTGTCCCTGCCTTGTGCCTTAAACCACGTCCAAGCATTGTTGAGTAGTCTGATGGCTGGCATTGGCTAAAACCACATCAGAGAGCATGCTACTGATTAACGAGCACAGTCATCTTCCAACACATGCCCTTACCTTCCTTAGTTTACCAGTACTGATATAATTCCTTAAGGGCAAAATCCAGTCTTCTAAGTTAAGGCCTACAAGCAGGTACATTAAACATAATTTACAAGCAAAGCATTAAACCTCATTTATAGGGAACAGAAGTTAAGGGAAACACTACAGACAAATGGTCAAACCCCTATATAATGTAAGTTACTGTAAGTTTTGTTGAACTCAATGGAGCCAGAGTTGTTTACACAAGTCTGTGTCTGTACAAATATGGGTATGTTGTTTCTGTTAAGTAATTATGCTCCTGGCAAAGAAAAACACTTCTTTGTTTTCATTATTCAAAACACATAATTTACAAACAAACTGTATTCTCAGGCACAGTCAGAACACACTGTAAAACTGAGTTTTGCTCCGTTTAATTGATAAAACATTGATCTGGGATGTTACCCTGTGACTGTTCCCCATAAATCAGTAGAAATAGTATTCATTGTGTGCTCAAAGAATCTCATCCTTAAATATAGATGTTGATACACTAAGAGTGAGTGGAATGGAAAATAGTTTTTTGCCTGTGGGAAGTGATAAACTGTCTGCTTGCTAAACTCTGCATGAACTGGATGAGTTTCCTTCACTTGCCCTCAGTCACCAAGTCATAGGTTTTCCATGACCTCACACAAGTCTTGCTGCTGCTTCCCCTAATTACAACTATCTCAAGGTACTCAAGCTAATTTACTGAGGGTTTCAAGCTGTAGCAGGGGGTAGTTTCCAAACCAACAGAGGGTAGAGTTTTGTTCCATGTCTTTCCTTAAAAATAGAAATAAAATAACCAAAATGCTTATAACCTTGTCCAATTAAAATCTTTACTTTCTTTTCATACTATACCAGTTTATTGCCATCAACGTTTTTCTTTAGCTTTTTTTTTTTCAATTTTAATTGTATAGGCAATGATTCTATATGCACAAAAAGTATGCAATGAGTACATTTACATCTTCATTTTCCTCAAAAGATTGAAAATGAAAACACATAGTTTTCAAATTATATTTCCATTGAAAACCTACTTTTCCTAAATCAAAGCTGCAACCTACGTAGGGTTGTGATATCAGTGCACTTAACCCTTCAGCTCTCAGTTCCCAGCTGTTAGGAACCTTAGTTGGAAGTATTTCTGTTAATCTAGGTTAGCATCATTGGAAAAATCCAAGCTGAAAGAGACACAGATCTTGAAGAAAAATGTGAGGAAGGGAGTGAAAGAGACCAACAGATTTATTTGCATTCCAATTGTGACTGTATTTTGTTTGGTTTTGACAAATATGAAGATGAAAACCTTTCAGTATATTTTCCTGTGTCAGAGGTTTGTTATTTCTCATGCTACAGATTTCCAAAAGCCTGTGTTTGGAGATATTAAGTGTTTCATTACAGAAGTTCAGGTTTTTTATATGTATTTTACAAGTGTCTGGTATTATCAACAAAACCTAGTAAATTATCACCACAGCTTCCAAACTGTCTCCTTTTTGAAGAGGGACATTTTACAAAGCATCACTCAACATTTTAAAAATGTTACGGTGCAATGAATGTATTTCCTACAGTGCATTAAACGGTAATATGATATTTTAAAGTCAAGATTATTTGAAGTCAGGCATACAGTACACAGTGATCTCTCAGGGATTCAAACATACATGCTGCTCTGACTTCAGTACATTTAATGTCCTATTAGAATAACAGCAGATGCTGATACAGAAAGATTTCCCTTTCACCATTTAATAGTTTAAAAAAATATTACTTAAGAGAAAAATCATGCCTTACATTCTCCTCAGGCAATGCACATATGAGCTGTGGAAGAATGCCTGCCTTCACAACTGCCTCTGCCAGGTCCACGTCATAATCAGCAAGTCTCCCAAGAGCCAAGGCAGTAGTCTGTCGAATACTTGGGACGACATCCAGCAAAAGAGGTCTCAGCAAACATACTACACCTGAGTTGCAGCAGGAAGAGAAAAGCTGGTTTGGTAAGTGGACGTTTTTCTAAACATTTGCCTTTACTCATAAAAACCTATTAAATTACTCTTTCAGGTAATAAGAACATGTAGGAAATCCAGGTGTTCCGCTGAAATGAAGTCAGCGCTTGGATAGCACTGTTGACATACAGCAATGTTTCTGCCCAATTTTCATAGGTACAAAACAATTCTGAAATATAAAAAATTCACATGTAGAAATAAGGTATATTCAAATATCTATAAAATACATCTTAAAGTTTACACAAGAAAATAAGGTATACTCAAACATACATAAAATGCATGTGTTACCATGTGCACGGGAAACTCCATCCAGAGATCCTGGTGAGAAGACATTGCCATGTCCCTCATTCATCATGCCAGAAGAACCTCTCCATTGAATTACACCAAATTACATTTCATCTGTTATAAGCAATGACTGATTTGAAGACCAATATCCATAATATATTACGCTCCAGATAGAAGAGTTGTAGATTTTCTTATCATGTTATTATTTATCATGTGTTTTCACTGATGAGTTCATAGTGTATCACCTAAGCATTAAGAATGTGAAAGTAGCAGCAAGGGAAACTATAAGCATCTACAGACTGAATGACTGGATAACAAAATGGCAAGTGAAATGGAGCTCATGCATGGAATCCAACTCCAACCTCTCATATGCAGTGACGGACCCCAAAGGGATTACTACTAATCAGGAGAAAGATCTCCATGTTAGGATGGACAGTTTCATAGAGATCCCAGCTCTTGCTCAGTAGTAAAGAAGAAACTTTACCCACAGAAGTATACAGAGTGCTCAGGATTATTTGGAAAGGGGTAGAGGCTAAAGCAGGGGTCATCACTATCCTACATTTAATACCTTCCACTAGAGTAGAACTGAAAAAGGTTCAGTGAAAGGGAACAAGGATGATCAAAGATGACCAATATGTATGTGGAAGCTCTTCCTCTTAAACTAAGACTCTTCTTAGTAGTCTAGAATAGAAATGAGATCCAAATGGTTACATACAAAATGTGATTTGTAAGGTCTGGAAAGGGAAAATCCTGCAAATGTGCTGTCCCTGTAGCAGCCAGCTGCATGAATTAATACTTTGGAGCTGTATATCTCAGCCAGAAAGCAGAGGTCTCTGAAAATGGAGATTTGCTACAACAGAACACCAAACACTCAGAGCTACAGGTATCTTCACATCAGCTCCCTCAATCCTTTCCACTAAATTTTTTATAAATATAAAAATCTAGTTGAGTGACAGTGAAAGAAAACAAGACTTTCCTTCTCAAGGGCTCGTATGGTTATTAGCACTGAACAAGGCCTTTTGGCCTGACAGTCCCACAACAGGGGGATCACTGCCTAACAGCAGTAACACACACCCACGTGTTCAACAGGCACTCCATGATAAGGAAAAGCTGAGGACCGGGGAGCAAGGAATAGTCCAAAGGGATGGAGGCTATAACAAGTTACGCCTGTAGCATACTTCTTTCCCTAAAAAGAAAAGTAAGTTGAGCAGCAGTAAAATTCTCACCTTTATTTCACATCAAAACCAAATTGCTCCCAGCAAGAAGAAAATAGCTGAATCATCTATACATGGCTCTGAAGGGGCTGGGAAGGAGGATACACAAAAACTAACCATGGAGGCCGTGCTATCCACTAACAAATTTCTAGGAAGGTCAATACTCCAGACAAGAGCTGCACTGTCATGAGAAGTACAGCCTCCCAGCAGGTTCACAAGACAAAATAACACAGATTTCAGAAGCACCTATAACAAAAGCAGAAAAGTAAACTGAACCTATGGAAACAGGTCTGTAATATAGCTGGGGCCTGCTCACCCTTCCGTTAAAACCACTGGGAGCTGAAAAAGGCCTCCTGTGTACCAAACAACAGAAGATAGATCCTCCAGTGTTGTAAGATCAATGTGAATTCATTTAGCACTTTGCAGAAATCACTACTTCAGAATGTGCTCATCATACTGACATCTTCTCACGAACTCTCCACAGCAGGTATGGTGTTGTTAGCATGTTATGCTTCATGTCAAAAACACCTATATACTTTATATGACAAACTAAAAGTAAAAACAAACATATGAGTTGGGAACAACACCATGTATCATCTCTTATCTTCTAGCCAGTCAACTGCACCCTCTCTGGGAGGGTATTTTCTTGTCCTTCCTTCTAACATCAGTTGCATGGTGAAACAGCTGCTGAAATTCCTATGGGGACCTCACACTGCTCTTACTATCTAGATTGAAGGTCCAAACACTAAGCAGGAACAGTTAGAAGTAGTTCACTTGTATTTAATGTACAGATACTACATTTGAGCCCTTGGCTTGAGATAATATGAAAACAAGATTATTTAATAAATAGAAAAGAAAAAAAGAGGGGGAAAAATAGTTTTACTGATACAAAAGAGACTGTTAGAAGTGTTTGGGGCAGAGGGAATGGAACACTTCAGCATGCAGTGTCCTGACCCTAAAAAGTGAAGAGCCTGATGGCTGGGACATTAGACCAGGATGTGTCAGACAGTTCAATTCTGATGATCTTGAATGCAGTGAAATTTAAACAGACTAGAATCACTTCATCCAGGACCTAGGTCCAGACCACGCGACACATTTCTGACCTTTATGACATACCTAGGCACTGCAAAATGTAAAACCACATTTAACAAGGTTTACATACACATATGCTTTGAGTTGTTCCAAATGTGAGATTTATATAATTTGTATTTTCAAGATTAGCTGATACAGCTTTCACTTTTGGAACAGCCTAAAAAGCCTTCAATCTGAAAATGCTTCCAAGCTGCATGCCTCCCCATGACCAATGCCTTTCATTTCATGACAGTATAAACCATGTAAAGTTTGGTGATGACATTTAAGCATCAGCACAAAATGTTCTACTGCAAATTACTTTAGCTGGTACAACTTACAGTGAGGAAAGAGATGAAAAATGAAACGGGAGTTACTGTTTGAAGAAAAGACACAAGATGCTACAAGAGGGTTAGAAAAGAAAACCCAGGTTTAGAAATAATAGCAACTGTGCTGGTCCTCAAGGAGACTATATTTTCTTAACATCATGTTTGAATGTAAGAAGAGACAGTGTACAAATAATTATAATGGAAAGAGTTTTGGAGAAACAAGTCATAGAAAAATCAATTTCTGTTGCTGTACAAGCCTTATATTGACAACAAATTAACTGAGAATTGAGAGAAGTGTATAGGCCTAGACTATGTGTATGCATTGAACATAATTAAAAGCTTTTACCTCTACTTTCCACCTCTTAAAACCACTTTCTTTTTCTGTGTCAAGATGCTTTCCATCCCTTCCAATTACTCTGCAAGACCAACTGCTTGAGGAGTTTTCACCATTGTCATCATTTTTGCATCTTCAGCAAACGTAGTACTTCTTTCTTTACAGCACTTAGGAAAAAAATAACTAATTCTGCGAGTGTGAAAACAGCTACATAGAGATTCTACAGTCTCCACTAAAACACCTATAGGAGAGCCAAGATATCCAACCTTTTCTTCAATGACTTTTGAACATAGTGCTGTAAAGGACAGATGTGCCTGACACAGGATGAGGCTTTCCTGCACTGGGCCCAACCCAGCTCTTTGTTCCAGAGACAGCTGTATTTGGTGACCTCCTCTATTTGATCTCTTCCTTTCATCTATCCCGTTTATAGCAAAGTCTACTCCTCCAAAGAGGTCCAAGCCAGGATTCCTATCAGCATTTTTAATTAAATTCAAATGTATTTTACATTACTTAGCCCAGGAAAATAGGCAAGAACCTTCCAACAACTTCCTTTTATCTTGACCATTCACTCAAGTGAACAGGGCCATACAGATCAGGGAGTAGTAGTGTCTTGTTGCGGAAAACTTTAGAACTCTTTGGTCTTCGTCTAAATAAGTCTGTTGTGACAGAAGTAGGAAATTCATTAACTCTAGTTCAAAAGCAACCACACAGAAAGTAAACTACAAAATAAGGCATTTAGACTATTGCACTAGATTTGTTTTGGAAGAGTTCCCACTAGCACTCAGAAACTGAGTAACAGAGAATTACTGCCAAACATTCTCTCTTGCATCACAGAACCTCGACTGACATTGGGCAAGGAACGATTCCCCTTTCTATCCTCAGTTTCCCACTCAAATTTGTTCCAAAGAATGACACACTTTAGAAGCTGAATCACTCTTAACACACACTTCTCAAGTGGAGCTGTTACATACAGGCCTGATGCACTTTCTTTTAGCAAGCAAGTGCTGGCTGCTGCCTATCTGGAAAACAAACAAAAAAAAAATCACTTGGGGCAGCAGCAGATTCCAATTTTTTTCCTTCTAAGTTTCTGTAGCAAACAAACAGTCGCTATTCTAGAGATAGCAATCTTTGCTTGGCCATTTTGATTTCTTGGGGAAAACAACCTGGCATTCATGCAGAATACGTCTACCCTCCTCCCATCCCCATCAAGTGTTTGTCAAACTTGACCAGTCACAAATCAGAGAAACATCACTGCATTGGAAATTCTTTCCATTTCTGCATCTTAAGATGTCCTACCTTATCATCCTTCCTTAAAGGAAAAATAATTTCTGTTTTAAAATGTGGGAAAAAAGTCATTCTACATTACTGTTGTCTCTGGACACACTCTTGTCTTGAAGATGCTGTCCTAATTTATGCTTTGGACCAAGACAACATCTTCTAATTTTTGTGCACTACCTGTTACATTTAGAACATTCACAGGGCTAACACTAGCACTCAAACATTCATCATATCAGCTCGATTTTTCAGAGCTCCTCATGTCAAATTCAGCTGACTTAACATGGAAATAAAATGGAGATTTATTTCTACCTCACCCCAACACCCTATCTTCAACTACCCTTTTCTAGGAGCTGCATAGCAGTGAGTTTTAAGTCCCCTACTTAAAGCAAATTTCCCAGAAGAGCAGTGAAGAGAGAATTTTCACAATCACTCATCTTGACACAGCCTCTTCCAGAGACAGCAGAGTATGCATGTCTCAAGTACACACTCCTCAAGTGTGACTCGTCATGAGAAAGGACTCCTCACTGCGACAGTTCCATGCACAGCACAACTACAGTCCTTTAAAGATCAAAGGGAACATGAATACAGTTTGGTAACAGAGACTCTGGCTAATCAAGTAATTCGTACAGCAGCTACCAGGTGGTGTGGGACATCATGAAGATTCAGTTTGACAGTATCAGTGAAGATTCCTGAAGGATCGAGGAACAGTAAGTTTCTCCTCCTTAGATGCCAGACACTGTTTCTGCATTAATGAAGCAGAACTAATCCTGTTACAAGACGACAAACTTCTGAAAATACCTCTTACAGGGCTATTAGTAGCTACCATGTAGTCGTGCACAAACACACCAAAACCAAGGTGGTCACAAGGAGCTGCTTCTTTCTAACATCCACTCATTAAGATGAGACTGAAGTTTCTACAAAATTCTGTTTTTGACATTTTACTTGCAAATCTCCAGACAGGCCAGAAGACTGAGAAGAGGTGGTATCCTGGAACAGTTGAGCTTTCAGTTGATTGAGTTACAGAAAAAGTCAATCCTCCAGCTTCAGCTGCATTTATTTTCTCCTTTTCTGTAATCTCTCTTGTGCTTTCCTTAAAACAGCCTCCTTCTTCCCTTCATCAGGCACCACAATGTCAAGCCTTTGGGAAAGCCACTCTCCACACCTGATCTACTATAACTGCAAAGGCAACCTTTTGCCTTTCATGCCACATGGTATAATCCTCTACCACTTCTCCTGCTGCTAAAGCTCAGTAAAGCTTTTAACTCAAAATAAAAACAATTTTTAAAAGAACACAAACTCAAAACAAACAAACAACAACAACAAAACAACCAACAGAAAAAAAAAAAACAAAAAAAAAAAAGAAAACAAAGCTGTGTGCATCCTTTACAAAAGAGAGTACATAAACCCCAGTGTTGAAACTGGCTACATGAGGGCACTGGAGTCTGTCCACGCAAATCCACTTGCAAGGTCCAAATGCTCCCAGTAGGCTTTCTATTAAGCATTGTGCTTTCAAAGCACATTCTTTAATATTATATAAAATATGAAACCATATCCTAAAATCCCTTTCCAGAGTCTGATTCTAATTACACAGGGCCAAGCGTCCAACTGTCACATTCAAAAAAGGTACATTTAAAATACATACATCACAAAGAAAAGTTGAGAAAAGCATGAGCAAAAAGACTCAGTGTAATTGGAGGAGGGAAATCAATTTGAACAGCATTTTCTTAAAAATAAAGGCTCCTAAAAGCAATCCAGAGATTTGGAAATACAGCTTTTAAAATCTGTTTCAAAATCTGTGGAATAGATCTCGAGTCAGAAGAGAACTAACACTGATGACATCACTCTTTACCTACAGAAAAACAGACCACGAAATAGGGGAAAATCTGCCATGCCACAAGGGCTGGTGGTGGAGCCCTAGTCTGATTCAGATAAGCCCTGCCTCCAGGCTTTAGCCTCTTGCCAACGTGGACTGTGAGGAACAGGTACAGGAGAAAATGCCCAGAGGTAAAAGGGGAGGAAAGAGCTCAGTCCTGGAGTATAAGGCCTGAAAAGTAGCTTGATACCAGGCATAATGGAAGGGAGACCTGGGCTGAGGGCTGTGGGCTGATGGAGTGGGAGGACAGTTGGAAGAGATTCACTGGGAAAGGATCTTCATTTACATTTTGGAACTTTCCTGGAACCCTACAGACTGGCCAGCAAGTCAGCAAAGCAGAGGAACAGCAGTTGAAGTTATCTGCCCAAGATGATAAAAAATACCCAGCAGCAATGTGAAGGGAACCTAGCACCCAGGCTGCTGCACCACACAGCCTCAGGTTTGTTTTCCCATGTTCTATACTCAGCTTTCCCGATGACTTCCACAGCCGTTATGCTTAAAAATGTGATTAGCCCCAAGAAAGGGGTTAAAGAGCTGATCTTGCAACATCTTTAAAGTCACAGTAGTAAGACTAAACTGTTTCTTAATCACAATGATAGCCTTAAATAACTTGCATATTAAAAGCAACATTCTCATCACCATATGTTCTAATGCAAGATAAATAAATAAAAAATAATCAAACAATCAATCAAAAATGAATACCCAGAAGTAATTACTCTAATACATGTATTAATCCTCAATTGTAAATGCCTCCAAAAAAATCAAAACAAAATGCAATCTCAAAGGGGTTGTTTATTTACAGAGCGCTGCACTTCACAAGGGAAAAAATGAAGAATTAGACCCTCAGTGACTACCACTCTTATAAACATACTAGAAGCACTTGAGATTTTCACCTAGCTCTTCCAAAAGACAGACAGCTGCCTAAATCTCAGTGCAAGAACGAGAGCTTAAGTTCATCTGCCATTATAACTGAAAACAGCCTGTTTCTGGGATTTTAAATTTTGGAAGGATGAGGGGGTGTGGAGCTGAATAATGCATTCCAGTACCAAACTTGATGAGCAGTAGCTGCCAAAAGAATAGACTTATTTTTAAAGAGTATATTTAAGTCGTTACTACCAAAGCAGCTTCTCCCATTAGTCAGCAGCCCTCAAGAAACAAGATTTGATAAAATGTCTGTCATTGTTTCACGTGTATATTTACTAAATGGAAAGGTTTTAGGAGTTTTGGAGCAGACTTTTTTCCCCAAGTATCAACTAATTAAACATTCAAATAACAAATCCTGCAATTATTCATGGTAGTATTTAATCACAAGGAACAACGTTATCAAAGCAAATCAGAGACTTGGAAAACACACAGGAATGAGTTCCAACAAAAGAATCTCTCTGATCATTCCTTGCACTTACTTGCCACCAGAAAGCTGTTAAGCTCCCAGGCACTAACCCCCCAGGACATTCCTGACAAGGAGAGTGCCGTGCAAATATGTCAAAGTCCAGGGCTATATTCCAGTTCCCTGGTTACAACATCTTCGAGATTTCTGCTCAGTAGGAAAAGCAGCTCCAGAACTTGATGAGATACAGAAGCCTCAGAAGACAGATGCCCTAAGAGAAGGTGGGTTTCCTGTTGGCCCTCTCGGACCTTCTTTGCAGCTTCTCACCGGTTTTCCTCACAGGTTATACATAGGAGTCTCCACAATAATGGTACCTTAAGGTTTCTGAACAGTCAAGCCAGCATAAGGAACTAGTGCTGATGATCCTGGCTGCTTGCTCCCCTCCAGGCTGTGGTCTCCGAATTTGCAACAATACCACTGCTTGTACCCGGTTTGATACCACAGAAGCAGGGCTTAGAGGGTAGTAAAAGAATTACTTTTTCAACACTTCCATCTTTCATGATGTTAGCATGGTGTCCAGAGACACCTCCACAAAGAATAATGTCTCAAACTAGTATTTATTTTCTTTATAAGACATTAAGTATTTATCAAAAGGACTTCTAAAATGGGATCACATGCTTTATTCCTTGAGCACTCATTTTTCATTTCTATTCCAGGAATATAAACTGAGGCCATTAATACAAGAGTACATCACAGTACATTTTAAGGATTTAATTTTGTTCAGATTCAAGTCACTGTAATCTTGCCTTCTGCTTCTGCCAGAAAAATACTAAACCCTGACAACTTTTGAGATCCAACAAAAGAACCCTGCAAGGTGCCCCTGACTCCTACAGCTAATATAAAATGAGAGCAGGCAAAGACTTTCCTCATCTTCTTAAAACAGTGATCTCCATAAGGGATGCCTAGAATTCTTATTCTTCAGCATAAGAAACAAGCCCCAAATACTTTGAAATATGGATTTATACAGAGATACACGTATAGACAGACATCTTTCTTAAATCATGGCTACAGCACTCACTAGATTAAGACCATAAAAGGCACACAGTTGTCTGCTAGACAGCTATGTCCCAAAATATTTGCGTAAGTGTTTTAATAAAAGGACCAAATCACATTTTATTTGGTGGCAGGTTTTAACAAAGAACATTTAATCACATATAATTTAGGAGGAGGTTTTAAAACTTGTATCTAGCACATCCAGAAAAGGCCAAAACAAACAGCTCTTATTGTAGTTATATAACTACAAAGTATTTTTAAAGACACAGGTGGGAAAGATGGTAAAATATTTGTGGGCCATGCAAATAAATTGTAACAGCCATATTTGCAGACTCTCATCCAGCATCTGAAAAAGTAAAGCCTATGGAAAAGCAGCTCAGTACCAGAAACAGCCAAGCAGGATAATCCACACAAATGCACATTTCCACATTACCACCCAGAGCCTGATCCTTACAAAATTAACCTTCAGACCAACACCAGCTGTGTGCAGAAGAAAGTTTCAGGCCTCTGAACCGATTATTTGTTCTGCACAAGCAACAAATCAGTTCTGAGGTAGAGTTACCAACCAGATTACATCAAAATAGTTATTTTAAAATTAAATACAATGCAATTAAAGTTAGCTTGGCACTTTGATTGCTTTCTTAAAATAGAAACTTTCTGCATTTTTAAAATGCTGAGCTGCAAGAAGCCTGCCTTTAGGGGATCTCTCTCTGGGAGCTGCTAAAACCAGGACTGTAAAAGGACACAGAGGGACCTCTTCATACAAATAGGGCATAAATTATTCCTTTAGCCAAGACGTCCCTTTGGCAAACAGAGATCACTTGTATAAACTACAGCAGTGGCATTAACTCACCAAAAGATGGAAAACAAAACAAAAAAGTCAAGAGCCACAGCAAGGTAATACCAAAGGCCTGCTGTCAACATGTCACTTCCATAATGAAGGGAAATGTTTCCTTAGCAAGAATTTAAGTGCTAGATTTTTTAATAAAACCATTTTAATAAACAGTTGTAAATACAATAACAGAAAGCTGTAAATATTTACACCATTGGTTTTCTTTTTTGTTTGCTTGTTAGATGCCATTGTATTTGAGAGAAGACTGATGGCTTTACTAGATCTCGGAAACAATTATTAAAAACAAAATCTAGACACATCAAAATGTAATCGATTCATGAATACCACATGGCAAACCAACTACTGATCTATAGCATATTTTCAAACTGTCATTCAGGTAATCAATTACCAAGCACTTCTTTTTCCTCTTTTAAACTCAGGAACTTTGGCCGAGCGGAGTGGGTTCTGCCAGATGCCAGCAACACAACAGCTGGTAGAAGTGCTCCCGCAGCTCCTCTTTCTAAAAATGTTCAATTTGGTTCACGACATCCCATGACAGCAATATAACAAAAGCAAATCCCTCCTAAACTGAGCCAATCTGCGGGCAGAAAGCATCGAAGAATTTAGGAACAACTTCTAAAGCCAGTAAAAAAATAGTTTATTCTAAAAGTAGGATTTCCTTGGCAACTCAGTGCTGGCTTCACCAGGAATTCCAATTTCTGTACTTTACATAAAGCTATATCGGAAGCGTGAGGAAGTAGATTTTTAAAAGGGTTATACTGAGAAATTTTCCTTGAAATAAACTTGGGGTCACAGCCAGAGACATCCACCCCCGCACAGGCACGGGGGGCACCCGCCCGCAGCTCACCAGCGCAATTTACTTTCCCACCGCATCGAGGGGGACTCGGCAAGCAGGGCGGGGGCCAAATCCTAGTGGAAAAAAACCTCCGGAAACCGAGCGGCCAACGGGGGAGGAGGGAGATAAAAAAAAAGCAGACCAGGGAAAGGCCGCGGCGGCCCCGCGCTGCCCCCGCCCCGCAAAGCCCCGCAAAACCCCGCGGCCGCGTACGGCCCGGCCCCGGCGGCTCCCGCGTACCTGCACTTCGGAGAGTGTCGATGCTCTGCGGGCGGGCGGCGAGGTTGGCCACCGCCTGCGCGAACTGCGACCGGGCGCGCTGGTACTGCTCGAGCACTGCGGGCGGCAGCGCCGGGGCGCCGGGTCAGCGGGCGGCCGGGCGGGCGA
>VZRO01000011.1:198075-227509 GCA_013397915.1 Daphoenositta chrysoptera | reverse complement strand
GGCGGGCGGGGCGGTGCCGCTGCGCGGCCGCGGAGCCCCGGGCGGTCCGCGCCTCCTCCCGCTGCCCCTGCCCCACCCATCCCCGCCGCTGCCCTCTCCACTCGTGTCCGGTGTGTCCCTCCTCGCTCCGTGGGGTTTGAAGTGGGAGGTGATGCTGTTTTCGTGGGAGATGCGCCTGTTTTGGGATGTAATTTGCTCTTAATGAATCTTAAAAGTGCTCGTATCTCATGAAATCCCTAGAGCGCTTGTATCTTAATATATGTCTGAAGCGCATGTGTTGGTGTGAAGCTTTACAGCCCACAAATGTACTATGGCAAATCCTCGGGAACAGAGCCTTATCCCTTCATTATATGGAATCGTAGAACCATTGAGGTTGGAAAAGACCGAGATCATCCAGTCCAGCCCTCAACTGGATACCACCATTCCCACTCAACCATACCACAAAGTGCCACGATCTATTCCGGTTTTTTGACATTTCCAGGGATGGTGACTCCATCACCTCCCTGGGAAGCCTGTTCCAATGCTTAACCACTCTTTCAGTAAAGAATGTTATTTTGCTTCTGAAATGTCTATGCGTATCACCAGATATTCTGTCTCCCCATGGTTATAGATCTGCGTATCAAACCACGTTTTTTACCTAGGGTTATGGCCAGTTGAAATGTGAACTTACTATTTAACTAATTTCTTCTTTCCTAAACTAATTTTCTAACCAGGATTGCTGTTGTGTTTTGGCAAAAGGCTTTGCACATTTTGACATACAACTAATAATTACAGATAGACAAAACAGCCTTTTGTGGTGATTTAGGAAAGGTGTACAACTGCTATCTGAAAACATCTCCATGACAGTCTAATAAAGTCTTCATGAGGTATTAACCTCTTATGGTACCATTTTATTCTTTAAATACTGAAACATTGTCATAGTCCTCAAAAATATTGAAGTTAATAACTTAAAAGTAAACAATGAAATAGTGTGTTGTTATATCTCAGCTAAGGACCAGATTAGGACTGATGTAATAAAAAAAGGTAAAGGCCTTAGTGTGTTACATGAATCATGATGTATATGACCTTTGAAGTTCATGCACAGAAAATATTTTAGATTTAATTTTTTTTCTTTGTGTGTGTCTATTCTGAACGGTCAGGAATGTTACTGTGTTACTTGGCATTCCTTTTGAGGAAACATTTCTGCTGAACATTTCTTAAAGGGAAATCCAATGTTGAAAGCCTCTCAGCCTAAAAAAATTTTGAGTAAAAACTAAAGGCCTTTACGAGATTCATTATTTTAAAACAATGTCTATATAATGTCAGAAAGAACAAAAATTTTAATTTCATCTGAACTATTAATGGTAATTGACTGGTAGCTGATTTAATCAAAAAGCTGTTTGGAATTTTGTGTCCATCACTCTCACGAATTACAATCCGCCATCTAAAAGCTTGGTCCAGCTTTGGAGCCAGTTCCAGCTTTGTCCCAGTACAGATGGTAAGATTAGACTTTATCACATCTCACCACAACACCTTTTATGTTTATTTGAATCATGCTACATTGGAGATCGTCCCTCAACTTCTTTTCTTTTTCATTTTTTTGAGATTTTAATATTTTTGTGATATTAATTAATTAATCTTTTCTGCAAACCCAGCCAGTGCACGTGTCTCCTTCAGTATGGATGCAGAGCATCATGGGCTATCAAAAGATTCTGCCTCCATTTTCCTGCTTCCTGTGGGTTGTCTGGCCACTGTGTTATAAAAACTTGTGCCCAAATTAAGGTAAAGAGGAAAATCATACTGGCTGCAGGATCAGGCTCTCAGTTCTAACTTCTGTGTACAATATTAGGCCTCATGATACTGTGAAGAATGAGCATGGAATGTTCAGCAATATGATCTGATACACTACGTCTGGCCTGATACATAAAAATTAATACCACTGAATCGTCGAACTCCAAGCTTCAGAGTCTGGCAGACAGAAATCCCAGTCATTTTTTTTTGCCAGAAACAAGAAAGGGGTGGTGACAGGCAGGTGGGCTGACAAAATAAGACTTTCTCTCTTTTTTGGTATGGTTGTCAAATATAGGCATGATACCTAAGAAAAGCCAGCATAAAATGGAGGAGAATAAAAGCCATAACATGGAGGACAGGGTTATGAGCTGTAGAATTACAAAGGCAAAGAGAACAGGGCTATAAAAAAGGGTTGTCACCTAAAATATGTTAAAATGTACATATAGGGTATGCTTGCACATTACAGAAATTTCTTCTTCAACATCCCCATATCATTTATAGCATATTGGAATCTATAAATTAACATCTAGCTTTAAAAGCAAGACAACTGCTAAAGATTCATTGCAAGATTATGTAGTACATGTAAGTCTCATCACAATTTCGTCACAAAAATTATATTATCAAGTCCTCTAAGCAGTCTCTCAGCTTGCCTTTTTTTCTTTCTTTTTCCCTCCAAGAAGGACATGAGAGGGATCCAGATGAAAAGATTGCTATGAGATTTTACTACTTGTTTAGAGCATATACACATTTTAAAGACCTGTTCATTAAAATTTCCAAGAGAAATCTAACTTGTATATTGAATAAAGAAATTATGATGGAAATTGATAAATACTTGAATAATAAGTAACCAGGGAAAAAAACTACCTCAGCCCATGCCAGATAGTAATTTTTATATCTTGTGCTTTGTTAGTCAAAACAAAATAATGCAACTGTTCAAAATGAAGGGAAATCATTAGCATCTCCAGAGGACTAATTCATACAATTTAAGCGTTGGCATAAGTATTTCTGAAAAGTCTCAGATTAGTATTTTTTCATCTGTGTATTGCTCTTCACAGAGTTAAGAGACAGTAGTATAAGATGATATTCTAATATCAGTTTTCTGCCAAATTATTACTGAATTCCAAGAGTTTCTTCCACACATTAATGGAATGCCCCTAGAACTTTTCTTTTAAGTCAGTATCAGGTCTTCTTTATTATAAAATATATTTTTCTGAATAAAATATTTTAACCAGATCAAAACAGTAAAAATAAGTCAGTATTTTCTACAAAATTTATTTCTTGCTAGATTAGTATCTTAAGAGAAAACATGATATTCATATACTAGTCACTGACATGATCATGGAAATAAAGAAAAGGAGTCTGCATACCCCAGAAAGTCCAGGAAAATTTCTCTCATAATCCAGGCACAAAAATGCAATATAATAAATAAAATACTGTCTTGAACCAGGCAATTTTGTGGATTATTTCATAGGTATGATTATTGTAGGCAGTCCTCATATCTGCTGAAAGTGCAGTGTTTGTCACATATTAAAAAGAAAATATTTGCCTTCAGAATTTTTTGATATGTACTAATTTCAATAAATGCATTGTTTGTCTAGAGACAAGGACTATTCAATAAAACATGCTTTGTTTGCTTACAAATAGTTCTGATTAACAGCTAAGGAACTTAGGTTTTTATTTAAACATGTGAAAGCACTTGATTTATTTCAGTAAAGTAAAACCTATAGTAGCTGAATACATTTTTTACCAGGTATTTAATATTTTTTGTTCTATTTAATCTGAAAACCATTTTTTCTCCTAGGTAGTATTTTTGGAGTTAAGTAGGATTAATTTATTTCTTTAAAAGTAGGTCTTATCTATTTACCTTTTGATTAGCTTTATTCTACTTGCTTTTATCTTCTCTTTGTCAAAACTTTAAGTCTTCTGATTTTCCCTTCATACATGAAAAAAGCCATATATTTCTAGGCTGTAAAAAAGAAGAAAAAAAAATCTAGGGCTTTCACATTTTAATTATACACTTCTAAGCTATTAATATTTCAGTCCTTATTTAAATACTCAAGAATAGAGGCAACAAGAGAAATACCACTGCTTAGAACATTACAGTTCCTCTGATTTCTAACAATTCAGGAAAATCTTACATATTATAAAAGGTTCATTGCCCCCTTATTTTATGAAAACACAGATCAAAACACTCAAAATGTATTTGAATTTGTATTTTATAATTTCTTGCCAAATAAAAAAATCACAGGGATAATTTGCACACTTTATGTCTGAGACCATGCAAAAACTGAGTAATAAAAAAATGTCAAGATCTGTGGATGTGAGCCAGAGTCACTGTGATGTACTAGACAGTACATTCTCCAGGACAGCAGCTTTGTCATTTAATGTGTTTTGACTTATTTCGAAGTCTTTCTAATTAAATGGAAGTCCTGTATTTACTGATTTTTCAGTCGGTCTCTTTCCTTCTTTTCCTTTCACAGAGAAATAAAGCCATGTAGCTCATAATGTGTTTGCACTTTCTTAAGATAAAACTCTCACGTCTTTGATTAAATTCATGGAGGTTTACAAATGAGGCCTACATAAAGCATGCTGCTTTTAATGTCAGATGGAGAAATACAAACATTCCTGCTGCTTTCCCTGGGAAGCCTGTTCAATTCTGGAATTACTGTTGTAATTCCATGTTTGGTCCTGTTCCACAGATGAACAGTTTGTCATATTTGCAAAAATACTAGGAACTGCTTTTTAGTTATTATACAGGTATTCTGTCTTGTAAGCAACACTTTTTGGAAGCAGGTCTTAAATGGAAACTTTTGCTACTTTTCAAATGACCTGACATAATTTACAGATGCTTCAAAGTTGAGGCAGCTTTCAGATACAGATGTCACACAATATACCCAGTTTTTTACATCTAACTTTATTTTTTAGATTTATTGAGAAAAGTCTAATCTGTATGAGATTTTTAACCGTAAGACAAATACATTTGAAATTTGTTAATGTTTTAAGTAAGGCTTTTTACATGTTTATACACGTGATGGTAAGATTGTAGCCTTGCCGGTGGAAACCTGTAAGGAGGATATTATGTTCTGTTGTCAAGAAGCATTCACAGTCTGTCACATTAGTGCTAGAGATGTGTGTAGAAGAGTAATTATTATAAGCTGACATCCAGGAAATGTAAGTAAAAATAGATAAACCTCAAAGGAAAATTAAGCTGTGTGGCTTAGGTACTATTTGTCTCCAGATGTTTAATGTCACGACACTAAAATGTTATTTAGCATAGCACCTAATTTTGCTATGTAAAATTTTATATTTATATAACAAACAGAAATGTGATTTTCTTAGCTCTGCACTTAGTTTCCTACCAAATTAGATAAAAGCAGAAATACAGAAAATGAGTTATCAGTAATCCAGTATTTAGGGTACATGACATAACATGTTAAATCCTCTTTTTACAGTTCTACAGTATCAAGCAGCAAAAATATCTAATTCTTCTAATGTAATAAACAGTTTTTATAAAAAACTCGTTGAAACAGATGTTGTAATGTTGCAGCAAGACCAAGCACTACGTGGCATTTTTTGCTAGAATTAGACCTGCTGTTTCATGAAAATGTTTGATTCTGGTCATAAAGCAAGGCTTGCATGCCAAAATGATAGATGCCTTAACAGAAGCTTTGATAAATAAAGTCCTGCAGGCCTTGGCATTCACGGTTCCCTTTTGGCAACAGTGAGGAATGGCTGAGTAATAGTTAGGAAATGGACTTACTTAAGATGGTTTATTGCATCTAAAGATATTAGGGCTAGATCTGCAGCTAGTGTGAATCAGCATATCTGCCTTCAAATTACTTATATTGCATTGTGTCAGCGGAGAATCTGGCCCACATCCATTATCTAGAGGGAATATCAACTACTACAAAGCATACTTATTTAACCAAAAGCAAACGTAGTGTACGTAGCTCATTGATGTTTCTTGTAACACTTATGTTAACCTTTATAGCGTGATAAAAATCTGGCACAGTTATGTATGGTTGCAAAGGATCTTGCTTTGATAATATCAACAATTATAAATTAGCACTTATTGCTTTTAATGCTGCTTCAAATTACATTGATAAAAGCTTAACTTGATATTGATGAGAGGACTAGTAATTTAGGATCTTGCTGTAGCTCTAATTAACTTTACTGGGAGTAGAATTAGGCCTCTCCTCTGAAATAGATCTTCCTATCAAAGTAGTATGAAGTGGTTTGGGTTTTTTTTCCTTTTTAATTTTTTTTTTATATCTCTAGTGTATTTTTTGCATTCTCCTGCTGCACGTATTTCATATCTCGTGACAGCCACATTTTACAGAACCACTAAGCTTAGAGTCCTGGCTTTTACATATAAACAAATGTGTTATTCAACTTAGTAAAATCACCAAGAGTGAATTCAGATGCAGAGGTATCTGCAGAGTTCCAAGTTAAAAGTTTTAGTTGAAATTACTACCCTGCGATACCCAGAGGAACATCATAAACCGTGGTTCATTCTTCATTTGTTTGGCTCAATTAATGAAAGAGGACATTTGCTAGTTATCAGAATTTTGAGCAGTAAACACTGGGACTAAGTAGTATCTCAATTAGTGGAAATAATGCTGCAACCATTAAACCTGTTCAGCAGCTGCTCCAGCAATAACTTATAGGCAAATCGAAGCATTGAAGTACATGGAATTTTACACATGCTGAATGGTCTGCATCATTTATATTACATCAAGTTTACTTCAGGTTGTAGAAATAGTTTTGCTATTAAAAATACAGTTGTGGTTTCTGCTCATTTTAAATAGCAAATGACATAGTGATCACTCTGAGAAAACAAAGAGGAATGCTTTGGTGACCCTAAATTTATTATACTGGCAACACCACTAAAAACTACGAGTGTCCATGTACTCTCTGTTTCATGCAAGATTTATTTGTTGTGAGAGAAAACCCTGGTGGTTGGTTAGTGAATTAGGTCAATAAGCAGTAGGATAGTGATAGGGGAGATTCTATTGCTCTTGGGGATTTAGGCTTCCTAGCACGACATTTAAATCAATAGGAATCATCAGCTACCCTAATCTGCCTGTACCAAATAGCACTGGGCCTAAGGTGGTGGAGAAAAATTGGAAGAGACCCTGGGAAATTGCTTTCTTTTCCTTGAAAAAATTAATGAAATGTGTTGTGTAGGTGCTTATAAAGATTTTATCATCTTTTCTGTATCTGCAATTTTATTAAAAATACAATGTAACTTCTAAAGATAACACTAATTATAATCATAATCACTTCTTATTTATGCAGTCATAGAATCCAACTATTTTTGCAAATGCATCAGTAACCTGTCAAAATGCAGAGAAGAAAGCGGCACAAGGCGAGAAATTCCAATTACAGTATAAACAAAATGTTAAGATCCTGTCTTGCAGCTGCTGGTATTAGTTAATAAAATGCTGATACAGTTAAAATAACAACAGAAAGACAGAGTTAAAATTACAAAGCTATGTACAACCAATATGAAGAAATTTAAGAAGTCTCTATTTTGTAGGTAAAGTGAACACTTAATCAGTAATAATTCAAATTGCTGATGATACAAACCAGAACTATATAGGTCCATCAATGAGATTATTCATAAATCTGTGTTGTTTTCACATCGTAGGAATACACAGGAATTTAAGGTGAATGTGTAATACCATAACAGCTCTTAGAAATCTGGGAAACAATGTTTTCCTAAAGGCAATTCTATTTTCTTCATTTCTTAGTAGCAGTCAAATGTAATTTAATTTTGGTCAATTTTCTATGTAAAATCCTGAATTACATTTGTTATACAGGTGATAACAATTTTAGATAATATATTATAAACAGTGCATTACTGAAAAAACTCTTCCCTCCTCTTGCCTTATGCTTATTATAAAATATAAGTAAACCTTTTCTTTGTTTATATGGTTATATTTATTAAAAAGATCTTTGCAGAAAAAAGATTGTATCTCATACCACCTTTCAAAATAAGCATTAGAAATTCCCTTCAACTCCACCCAGAAACACCTTAACCTTAGAGAGCTTCGTCAGCTTGTAGCAGATATTTGCTGATGGTGTCATTCTGATTCTGTCAGCCAGGAAGTCTGCTTGCAGCACCTGCATGGGATGTGTGTTTGTTCAGTCAAATGTTGTTGCCATTATACCACTTTACAGCAATAAAGTTCCATTGAGGCCAATTAGGAAGTACTAGAGTGGAGACTGAGCAACAAATTTCAAAATTTGATCCATCATTTCTTGGCTGTCAAACCCCGTGCCCATCTGCTCACATGGCAAGCAGCCCATTTGCAAGTGAGCTGGACCTTTCCCCTAAGAAATGAGTGACAGCGAAGAACAGTTTAGTTGGTCTGTGCAACAATGTGAACAATTTTTTTCCTGAAGGAAGTGTGGTCCGGTATCTAGGGGAGCTGGACAGCATTTGCCTTCTTTCACTTAATTATATTTTTTGACGTGTACATTGTTAGAAATGGTTAAGTGAGAGAGGAAAGAAAATCAGGGGTTTACTGGTACTGGTTGCTGCCAGAAAGACAGGTTGTATTGGAACAGGTGCTTTGAAAATCTGTGAAAGCCAGCTGAAAGGTGTCAAAATGTGCATAACATGAACCAACAGTTCACAGACATTTTGTGTGAATTTGGTGTTGTATCAGGAAAGTTTAGAAGGAACCCTCAGCAGAGATTATCTGCCTTAGGAACAGCCAGCCAGCTTAACAAGCAGACCCTTGTCTGCTCGATCACAGCGTGCATGATGCTCTCATGCAGGAGGGAAGACAAAGGAAGGAAAAAAGATTTCCTTCTCTTACATTTACATCCTTCATTATCTTGGAATTATCAAATCAGGAAAAAAGATATAACAATCTCTTCCTAAAATATGTTAAGGTGATAATCTAGCCAAATATACAAGCAGGTCTATTGAGACTCCATAAGCTGTATTTGGGTGAGTGATTAACTGCAGAGTGTGTGCAGGTAAAAAAATGTAGAATGCGTGATCCTTTTTTATTGTACCGGTCAGACTAATGCCTGTGAGCCACACTTGTCCCTTGACCTTGTTAAATGTGGCCCACGTGTTGGAGGGAGTACAAGAAACTTTTCTGACACATTCCCTTCCCACATGTTTTCCCTGCAATGTGCTACTGTAGATAGTTCTAAAACACATGGGACTACAAGTGGGTTCCCCATGTGCATTTAAAACCTAACAGAGCTACAATAGTCAAAACCACATGGGGATAGAAAAGAAGCATCAGGGAAAAAAAGCTTTTCGACTATTTGTGCTCATGTTCTTCATATGCTCAGAGAACACATGGGAGAGCAAGAGCAAGACAAAAAAGACAAGGGAGAGCAAGAGAAGAAAGCAAGAGGAAGGAAGAAGCAGACAGAAGCAAAGAAAAAGGAACAAAGCACGATGGCATTGAAAAGGAAAAGGAGAAAAGACAAGTGAGAAAGGAGAAAGCGTCGCAAGAAAATGACAGGAACTGAAAAAATATCATAGAAAAAATCATTTCACTGCTTGAAAGGATTAAACCAAATAAGCTCGCCTGTGCTTTTCATTTCAGCTTTACAGTCCGTGTGCGTGTTTAGTTTTAACAAATGTAAGAAGAGGCATCTTGTGCACATTCCCCCATGCCATCCCTCTTTTCGTTTTGTCTCCCAATGCTGCATCTTTGTTTCTGCTTCTGCTTTCTGTCTCATTCTGTCTCCTGCTTACCCCTCCCCTTTTTCTCTTCTCTGCCTCTTACAGGCAAATGAATGAAATGTAGCATATCATTGTATTAGCAGGGCCAGTTTTTTCCCAAACTTGCCTTAAAAATGCAATGCCAGTGAGTATGTTGTTATTCTTTCAGCCTTTTTTTTCCCCCCAAGACTCAGTGGAGATAGTCTGAAATCCTCAACAGAAACCTCAGTGAGCATATGAGTGAAATGTGACTTTTGCTCCACTCTAGTCATAGAATATGGTCAGAGTCTTGATTTCGAGGAACTTTACAAGAAGTGAGCGCTGAGAAATTTTTCACTTTTTGGTTGGTGAAGTCAAAGAGGAAGAAATAAATTATCTCCCACCTTCCTTTCTCGTGCTTGTGGACCCACATCTGCAGCCTCTCCTCTGGACTTCTGAGGTGCAGTGCCCTCTGTGTGCTCCACTTACCCTGTAAGCTGTTGTTGGGAAAGACAATTTTGTGTGTTGCACAGCAAATCTAAGTAGTCTCACAGAAAGATACAAATATTATATTATCTGATATGATAAGCTTGGTTTAATTTGAATTAGAATAAAAATTAAATAGCTTTGAATAATTTTTTAATTTTATTATCATAGGATAGCCTTTTGTCTCATCTTGAACTTTTTTCTTTGATTCACGGATGAAGAAGATGCTGAGATTTGGCATTGCATTTAGATTTACAATTTTTATCTTTAAAAACAAAGGAAGAGACTTTAAATATATCTGTACTCTGGTTCTGTCACCGCTTTCTTTGGGTCTTACACTCTATTTTTCTATTTCTTGTTGCTGACCCTTTTTAGTTATATGTCAGGATCTCAAGGTTTCCAAACTAAAGCCAGGAACTCAGGAGGATGAACAGCTTTCAGAAAACGGTCAACAGCTCTCAGGGTGCAATTCTAAAGGTCATTTGTTACCACATCTGTTCCTGTCAAGGCGTCCTCTCTGAGGCAAAGCCTATCTGAGAGGCTGGAAACCCTGGGAGGTTCTACGGTAGGATTTTCTCTCTCATGCTGTATGATGAGACTGAAAAGAGTGCATTCATCTGTGGAGTTCTCCCAGTGTCAGGGAAAACTGTCAGAAACCTTTTCCCCCTTCCCTGTTTCACTATGACCTTAATTTCCCAGCCACTGGCCTGACTCTAAGTGCAAACCCCCGCAGTTAATATTAGGATTTGTCTGATTTCCCCTGGTTCTCTTAAGGCAGAGTAAAACTGGAGACCACCATTTGGCAGAAAGTCCAGGATTTTTTGAATGTGGCTGTGATGAATGAGAGTCAGAGGAGAAGGGAAGAATGCTGGGGTTGAACGACTAGCCCAGAATGAATGCTGGGGACAGCTTTGCTGGTGCTGGAACTTCTCAGTGCTGAAAGTTGTTCCCTCCGTGGAAGTTACAGAACTGATTAGGCTGTGCAAGTTGTGCTGCTCAGGCCTGAAGGTAGAGTCCTACTTCGTGCTTCCCACCATCCACTCACATCACTAGGATCACTGTGCTACACGTACTAGAAAAATGGCAGAAGTGTTTAGTATATAGACATGGAGACAAGCATGTATTTTATGGCAGTAACTTAATTATTTAAACTGAGATATTATTGTGATATTGCAGTACTCTAAAAAAAAAATAGAGGCAGAATTTAGAATATCCTGTCCTGGACTGTTATCTAGTCCAGATTTTAAATAATATGTGAATATGGTAAAATACCAGATTGACTTAAGAAGTGTTCTTATATTAGGTAGATGTGTTTTTAAATGTAAGCACATTCCAGAGTACTTGTTCACTTATTCTGTTATGTACAGGACTGCATTAGAGTAATATTATCAGCCAAAGCATCTCCTAGCACAATCTGATAACGCCCTGTTGGCATCCATGTCAGTGTACCATTTATTGGCTAGACTACTTTAAACAACTAAACTATTATATGTCTCTGTTCATATTTTGGAAAATAAATAGTTTCTGTAATTTCAAGAAAGTGAAGATATAGTAGCTTAGAGCATAATCCGTTTTTAATAAGAAATAAATTCAGACAGTTTCTTCACACATTTTAAAATTCCAGTTAATTTTTAATGTCTCCATTGCTCTATGAAGGAAAAAAAGTTAGGTAAAAGTGGCACTTTGTGGAAGAGGCTTTCGTTCTTGTCTACAATGAAGAGGTATTCCAGAACTGTTCCACATTGTATTTTACATGGCAGACAGAGGATAAAAAATGGTGCATTCTGCATCTGTCACTATTCTGCATCTGTCACTCAAAGAATATTCCCCTTTCCCTTTTAGGAAAAGTTGCCTAAGGATGATGGGATATGGCTGATAGCAATAATCCATATTTAGGCGACTAAAAGATTGTGACAACATTAGCTAGAGTAAGGGAATGCAGACTTAAAGTCAAAACATCTGTTATGGTAACTTTAACTTACCCTATTATTTCTAGTTGTTGCAGTGTCATAACTTACATTCCTACATCATCTTGCCATAAAATTATACATCTAGCTTTGAAATTCAGCTCTAACTTTAAATTATTTGCTTTAAACTTCCTATAATAAAATAAATACTCTGAAACACAGCAGTTGATCTTTATGCTGGGTTTGCCTGGACAGGATTTTGTAGTGAGAGGGCTATGGGAGTGTTTCTTTGAGAAGATGCCAGAAGCTTTCTCCATGTCCAGCAGGACCAATGCCAGCCAGCTCCAAGACAGACTTGCCACTGGCCAGGGCCTAGTCCATCAGTGATGGTGGTAGAACCTCTGGGATAACGTACTTCAGAAGGGGGAAAGAAATCCTGGGCAACTTCAGCTGGAGAGGGGAGTGAGAATATGTGAGAGAAACAACTCTGCAGACACGAAGATCAGTGAAGAAAGAAGGTGGAGGAGGAGTTCCAGGTGCAGGAGCTGAGATTCCCCGGGAATCTGTAGCGAAGACTATGGAGATCTAAGGTGGATCCTCCTGCAACCCACGGAGGATCCCACACCGGAGCAGGTGAGTGCCCAAAGGAGGCTGTGACCGTATCAGATGCCCACCCTGGAGGANGAGGCTGTGACCGTATCAGATGCCCACCCTGGAGCAGGCTGTGACCTGGCAGGACCTGTGACCCTGTGAGAGAGGTGTCCACACCGGAGCAGGTTTGCTGGCAGGACCTGGGAGCCCATGGGGATCCACACTGAAGCAGCCAGTGCCTGAAGGACGGCCCTTGTGGAAGGGCCCCATGCCCCAGATGATGGTGAAGAACTGCAGCCCATGGGAGGTGAAGGACTGTCCCCCACGGGAGGGACCCCATGCTGGAGCAGGGGAAGAGTCTAAGGAGTTCTCCTCCTGAGGAGGAAGGAGCAGCAAAGAAAATGTGATGAACTGACCACAACCTCCATTCTCTATGCCCCTGTGCTGGGGGGAGAAAGTAGAGAAAATGGGGAGTGAAATCGAGCCTGTGAAGATGGGAAGGGTGGGGGGAAGGTGTTTTAAGATTTAGGTTTTATTTTCTCATTATCCTACTCTGATTTGCTTGGTAATAAATTAAACTAATTTCCCGAAGTCAAGTCTGTTTTGTCCATGATGGTAATTGGTGAGTGATCTCTCCATGTCCTATCTCGATCCATGAACCTTTTGTTGTATTTTCCCTCCCCTGTCCAGCTGAGGAGCAGAGTGATGGAGTGGGTGGGCACCTGGCATCCAGCCAGGGTCAACCCACTACAATCTTTAGACACTAATTGTACTAGTAAGAGATCTGCTACTTGATAGATTGCAAAATGTGTTGCATTTTATCCCTGATTATGAGAATAATTTGATTTGCCTCAACACAGCTATTAAATGGTTACAGAGAGATTGATTGTAGTGTTATGAAGTACTTCACAATTAATGGTTTTATGAGAGAGATTCACAATATAAACAGGTTTCATGACTATTCTGTACTGGAATATCTGAATATATGTCCTTCCGTCTCTACAACGCTCAGCTTCCCATGGAAATTTTTGGCAGAATAGAGATTTCTTTGATTTTCCAGCCCTTCTTATCATGACACGTTGCTGTATTGCCAGGACTATAAAAATGAGGACATGGTTGCATAAACCACAGGAGACAAATGCCCAGAATAAAGTACTATAATAAATTAAAAAAAGGTGTACTTTGTTATGAGCCTGATCCTGTTACATGATAGATCTCAGTCAGAAGATTTCATTCTGTAAACTTCAGAGAGGATCAGTCCCATGACGTCTGCCAGGAAATGTGGATATTAATTCTGATTCTGCCCTCTTTCTACCAGTCACTCTACTAATTAGCAGCAAGACACAGTGCTGGTAACTTATAGATGCCGTGTAGCTGGAATATAGGAGTGTCTGCAGTGTCTGTGCCTGGACTGCCAAGGCATATTGCATGTCCTCTGTTCATTCACTGTGCCTGCTAGAATAACATGTTATGATACTGGACTTCCAAAGAATATATTAACTTCCTGACTCTCTATAGTAATACTGTACAGCTGGTTCAAATAAACATTCCAAGCCAGTGCATTTTTCATGTTGAAAAAAATAGCTATCCCAAAGAAGCTTTGTATTTATTCAATGCTTACTGTCATTGCCTTTGACACCGAGCACAAAATTAATAGTTAAAAAAATTGGAGTTACTCTCTAGGCCTTTGCATTGATTCTCTCTTGTTGTTCTTCATTTATTTTGTTGACCATTGCCGTCAAAAAGAGAGGAAAAACTGCTCATGGCATTAATTTTCTTGAGTTATTGCACTGTTCTGTCTCACTAAAACTTTATTGTGGGTTTTTTATACTTTGAATAAAATGTAATTGTTTTTATCTGAACCAGAACCCATTTAAAGAATTCAGATTGCTCTTGACTTTACCTACCTATTCTGAAATTTCATTGATATTGATACAGAAACCAGGTAATTAATATAGCCACATCAAACTTTTACATACTATTAAAAATATGTTAATCCGTTTCTTTAATGTTTCCGTTGTCAATTGACATATTAATGCTTTTATCAAAAAAGCTGCTGAAACATTATGACTGGGAACCATAGGCAAAGGCATCATGTAAATAATGGATATTTTGGCTGGATAAGGACTGTAGATTTGGTCATATTTGATGACACAGTTTTTGTAGTTATATTGTTGTAGATACACTGAGGTTTGGCTTCAGAAAGAGTTCACATGATAAAATAAAGAAAGATTTTGCTCCAAATATTGTTCATCCACAACATACTAATTCCCACCAGATAAAATGAAATACGTCACAGCCTACAGATCTTCCATTTCTATTTCATACTGCCATTTATTAAGTAATTTCTTCAAGAAAATGCTTAGATGAGCCAGGTTTCTGAGTTGGTTTCTTCAAATCTAAGACGTAATTAATGGAAAAATGTATGGATAGAGTTATGGAAAGTATTGTGCATGTCCATCCTTTTCTGAATTTTGTTTTAATTCTTTGGGCTAATTATGAAGAAAAAATTTATGTTTCCAGTAAGTTGTGGAACAATCAGAGCTATTCAAACATGTGTGATGCCCAGCCTTAAGGAGTTTTCAAAAGCTGGACATTAGTTTGATCTCTCATCCAATTGGCAGTGATGTAAACGGGAATGTGTCCCTGATTTCAATGGGAGCAGGGGTAGGTGTTACTTTTTCGTTGTTATATAATACATGAAGAAGGCAATTGTGTATGCAAGACTAACAGTGATGTCAGATCTACATTTTTATATGTTTTGTTACAGTCTGTGAATAACTGGACTGTATGGATATAAATCTGTCTTTGATTAAGATAGATTATTCTGGTGTCCCGTTATAAGATTATTTTACATTAAGGGAGCTATCATTGACAAGTACAGAATCATTCTGATTTATAGTACTTTCTGAAAAATGTACACATCTGTGAAAAATGCCAACTTACGTCTGGAATTAAGGGTTAGATGCATGTTCTTTTTATTCTGCCTTTGCATTAAGAAAAACTATTTTGCCTGTTACTGGTTCACATAGTCAACGTAAATTTGCCTTTCTCAGACATCTTTACAAAATTTACAGATAAGATTTTACGACTGGAAGCAAGGGAGTATTGTAAAACTGCAGTATTAGACAAAGTACATAAGAACATTCTGAACCCCCAAATGCTATATTAAGGTCACACACGTTTTAAATTAGGACCCTCTGTTCTCACTCATAAATGTCTCAAACTTTCAACTTCTGATCTGAAACTTTTGGAGGTTGAATATTGTAACAGTAGCCACTGGAATTAGTAGACAGTGACCCTTGTGCCATATGACAGGGTGTATGTAACTGTTCACGACCCTGGCCAGGTTCATGTGACTGAAGTGAAGACATCAAGGTTAGCCCATCACTAGAGCTCCTGCAGGCTGGAAGTTCATAATGCAGGTAAAGGTGACTGGGTTTTGAATTAGTCTATCAATATAAAATACACTTACATTAAGAGTATTATTAGATTTAAATAATCTTCTTCCCATTCACATGACATCAATCATATTCATAAGCATGAGGAAAGCAAAATATAGCTCAGTCTCGCTGGCTTCAAATGTGTGGTTGTTACCAGTGAATGCCTGAGAATTTCTCTTTTATGTTTTCAGCTCAGATTTTTTAAAATTATTTTTGGTATTGTTTCTTTGTTGTTTTTCTTTTGTTCTTACTATCTGCAAGACATGTTACATGACAAGCACTGAGCATCTATTTATGTGAAGCATTCTAGGAAATGGAGAGTTATAAATATGTATGTCTGATGATAATGTGGAACTCTGACAAAGATACTCATGCCTGTGTTTTTTGGAGTTGACAATACAAAGCTATGGTTTATCGAAATAATGATAAAAATAACATTCTAAAATGTACTGGTTGCCGAAAAAATCAAAAATACAAAAATGTTTTCAGTCCCAGGTAGAAAAGCTCCTCTTTGAAATATTTGCAGAAAAATATCCCTGCGTCTCCCTATCCCTCAAGATCCATTTTCTGCGAAGCTCTTTAAATGTGGGAGAGGATAGAGTTTCACAACAATTTATTGCTAGGTTTACAATGCTGGCGACAAAGTCATTCTTAAAAAATGGGATAGACTTCTCACAGGAATTGATCTCTGGTCGGGTTAGTGGATTATACGGGCCAGACTATGCCTGTGACTACTCCTTAGCCAGTAACACTGCTGAAAATGTACGTGAGATCCAGTCTGGTAAGAGAGAGATTCTGGGAGCCCAGCACCCCGACCCTCTGGATAACCTTTCCAATGAGCAGGAATAGGTCAGGGTCATGCTCATGCCTTTACAGTGACACAGAAGCAGCAAGAACAGCCTTCCTAAAGGTTCTATAAGACAACAGTGTCTCTACATCTGTCTGATTATAGAAAGATTGACTCTTTTGAAATAACTTCTAACTTGTGTAGTTTGAAACAACCACCATCAAGACTGCTGGTCAGCTCATGGAAGGCTGATTGTTCAGTTGCATGTTTTGATTTTATTGATTAGATTTTATGAGGTTACATGGCATGTTAGCTGAAATTGGCAGGATGTAAAATTGACATTTTTGAACTCATATTTACATGTTATTTTAAACATTTTTCAGAAGACCTCTGCCACAGCAAAAGGCAAAAATAGGCTGAAATGGTTTGGTGCATTAAATTGGGTGGAGGTTTTTGTCCCTACTGACTACAATAAGATCATCGTGTCCCAGAGTTTTTATCATACCATGTAACTGGTTTTTGGAACCTTGCTGCTGTGGGCAGCTTGATCTCACTGCCAGTGATACTGGTGGCAAAATCCCTTTTTTGTTGTTTGTCAGAATCAGGATTGGGCTGCCCAGTGCCTGCAGCACAGAAATTGGGTGGCTCCTCAGAGTCGCTGTGGGCGTACGGTGATGTATCACTCTTCTTTGTCTCAAAGAGCTGCGTCGAGGGCCGCGAAACTAGCACAGCTCAGAGTTATGAGAAAAGAACACCAAAACTCTACTAATTCACTTCTGAAATTTAAATCCCTTCTAAAAGATGGCAAGATTACAGCTATCAGTTCTGGCGTGTCCCTTGGGTTGGTCACTGCCTTTGAAGAGACCCCGGCCTCAGATCAGGGGAACTCGCTTTGCATTAGTGGGTGGTGGCCGGGTGGGAAGGGCGGTGTCAGAGGGAGCCTGCGGAGGGGAGCGGGAAGGAGCCCTGTGCCGAGGCATCCATGGGTGAGGCCCAGAGGCGCGGTGTCACAGGGAGCCTGCGGAGGGGAGCGGGAAGGAGCCCTGTGCCGAGGCATCCGTGGGTGAGGCCCAGAGGCGCGGTGTCGGAGGGAGCCTGCGGAGGGGAGCGGGAAGGAGCCCTGTGCCGAGGCATCCATGGGTGAGGCCCAGAGGCGCGGTGTCGGAGGGAGCCTGCGGAGGGGAGCGGGAAGGAGCCCTGTGCCGAGGCATCCATGGGTGAGGCCCAGAGGCGCGGTGCTCCGGGGCTGGCTGAGGGCCGCGCTCCCAGGAGGGCCATGGTGGCCCACGGGGCGGGCACTGCCGGCTGCCCGGGATGGGCTCCCCAGGGCACTCTCGTGGGGGTGACCGTGAGGGTGTTCCCAGCAGGGACCAGCAGCAACATGTGCAGGGGGCTCATCTGTACCTTTTTACTAGCAAGACACAAAAGAGTGTGAAATCCAAACCCTTTGCTGTCCCTCCAGCTTAGTGGTTCTGTTTGAAAAACAATTACCCAAGATGCCACCGAAGGCAAATTTTATAAAATTAAGAGAAAGGGTACGGTGATATATCCTCAAATTTCATGTCAGTAGGAAGTTTTAAAATCCCCAGCCTTTCAGAATTCCTGTGGTTCAGTGCTTGGTCACAAGGGGAGAAAGTACAGTAATCCCGCACAGAAATAAATGTGACTAAATCCTGTTTGCTTTCAAATAATTGCATTTATTTACATCAGTTTGACCTCCATTTAAAATGTCATGTATATCTCAGCTAGATTAATGCATGTGAAAAAAATAGCCTCTGTGGGAAGGGTTTTGAGTAAGCAATTTGTTTTGCTTGTAATTAATGGATTCTTACCTAAAGTACAAGTTATAAATAAAAATAAACTAACAGTGAGTGGTAGTTTGCTGCTGTCATTCAAATAGTGGACAGTTGGGTAATTACAGACCATCAAAGAACCGCTGCACTGCTGATTATTATCTTTTAAGAATTTGCCAGCCTTTCATCGTTCAAAAGAAACTTGCATTGAAGTCTTTAAATATATGCTATTAATAAAATAAACCTATTAAGTGGTGTGATGGCTGGTATTTACAGCTCACACAGGGGAACAAGTCACCTTTCCTTTGTTGCTTTGTCTGATACAGAATACCACGTTGTGAAATTGGCAGCCAAATCTCATTTAGCCACGTGTATCCATGTCAATACCAAGGACTTCATTCTGCAAACGGGTAAGCAGCTTGGCTAAGATGAGGAGCTTTGTAGCAGAGTTGGGCTATACCTCTGGAGAAAGTTACTCGAGGGCTTGTAAGGCCAGATCCTGAAAATGTCAGAAAATCCATGTGCATGAAACTCGTGTGCAAACCTTTGAACTGAAACCAAAAATCATCAGTGAGGAAGATGTAGCCATAGTTGCATCTGCTCTGAACTGGAAATGCATATAACTTCTATGACATTTTTATACATACACTTACGCCATGTGTTGCTAAGATTTGCTATTTAAAAATCCTTACAAGTAATATCTTAATATATATTTACAGAATTTAATTTTCAAAACTAAGCTAGATGCTAGGCACAGAATTAATTTTGACAGTTGTGACTCTCCATTTATCTAATATCAGAATCATCAAAACATACATTTCCATGGTAATTTTAGTTAAAAGCTGGATTTAGGATGGAAACGATGTTATAGATATCCCTTTTCCTCGTAGAGGTAAACCCACATTTAATACATCCTAGACTGATCCTTGTATTGACTAGAAGTAACATTTGAAGCACAGTATTGAAAAATGTGTTGATGCACACCGTGGTGCTGGGGACAGGGAACTTTCTGTGCTGGGGAGGAGGCAGAGCAGCGCAGAGCTGACTGTGAGAGGTCTCCCTCCATCAGCAGCGCTGCAGAGCCCTCGGAGCCTGTCAGGGTCCAGCACTGCTGAGCTCATCGCCCTGCAAGCCCTGCACGGGCAGCAGACTCCTGTCTCCAGCAAGGAGGCGTCCCCCACCTCAGCTGATCTATATGGTGGGTCTGCCTGTTTATCTCGCGTTTATAGCAGAATAAAAGAGTCATTCCTGCATCTTCCATTCAGAATACTTGAGTATTCATCTTCCATTCAGCAACAGAATCAAGGGATTGAATTACTCATCTCAGTAACATCGCCAGGATGGGGATTGTAAACATCTGTAAACAGAAGACAGAAATTATAAATCATATAAAACAAATGCTGAATATTGCACTCTTTGGTTTCTTTCATTGAGCCAAACTCTAATAGTCATTAAGGCATGTAAAAAATATAGAGATATACGGTTTATATGAAAGGTCAGTTGCAATCCACATGTATTTTTAATTCGTTGAATTGTTTTTAGCAGGCATATCTCTATGTAGCATAATCTCTTGCCCATTTTCAGCAAAACATCCCTGAATTCATCATACATGAAAACAGAGCTGGAGGAAGAGGAAATGAACAATTTTCTAATTTATGCAATTTAAGAGAAATATGGGGGGGGTCTTTAATGACCATTAGCTGATGAAATACAAATTATCTGTACCTACCAAGATGCAAAAGCCTGTTGAAGATGGCAGAAATGCTGCTTTTAAAGGCTTCTGGAGTCTTGTGAGATTAGTTTTGTTATAAATCTGCTTGTGTGTCATTGAACTGGATACTGTGCTTTGTAAAAGAACATAAATACAATTTTTATCATTAAAATCATCATTCTCTGTGATGTGTTTTAGCTTGATGGTTTTGGCATAATATTTTAACATGCTCTAAAAAATCCTGAGTTAAAAAATGAAAGAATTTCTGAAAATAATCTGTCTTAAGGTTGCTTGAGAATTTAATTGAGAATTATTTTAGCATTACACTTGTGTTGATTATCTTAATTTTTAAAAAAAGATTGAAATTTTCCAGGTGCACTGACAGACTCATGCACACCCATGGGAGTTTTTTTGGGGGGCAGGGGTTGAGGGATGGTTGGTTGGTTGGTTGGTTGGTTGGTTGTTTTAATAAACTGCAAGGAAGAAAAAGGTTAAACTTCTGAGAATCTGGAAATGCCAATAACATGAATACATGAAAAAAGGAATTGTTAAAGTGCTCCAAATGTTAGAAGAATTTTCTAAAGCTAGTTAATGTGGTAATGACAAGAGTAAGAAGGGCTATAAGACTTAGAAATATGCTGTACACAATAATGTGTTCTTTATATTTTGTATTTACACTTAGGTAGATAGTTGTGGAAGCTGAACCGATGTACAGTGTATTAGCAAAGGGTGTGGAAATACAGGAAAAGCTAATGGTACTACAGTTACAGTTTGGCTGTATGGAAAACTGAAAATGCTGGATTGTGTTATTTTGAAAAACTGTAACAAGTTGTAATGCTGGATCATTAGGAGTCTCTTCAGTAGCAACTGGGATGTGTTGGGCAGTGGATGTTTATTGATATACCATTTTTTCATGAAGTAGAATTTAAAATATTTACAATAATTATTTGGAGATAGTAAATGCAAAACAAACTTGTGGAAATCTAGAAGGGCCTTTATGTAAGGAAATAAAAGTGAGAAAGGAGAAGGGAAAAGGAATAATTTTAGGTCTTTCAGGCCTAGAGAGTTCCGGGGCAGGTGAAGTGACGAGATTTTACATGTTGTCTGACTATCCTTGGGCTTATTATTAGGGCCCTACATCACAGCCTCAGGGAGAAGGAGGAGGAGCTTGGTATTGCCAGAATGTGCTGTTGTTCACAGCCTGTATTTCCTTTTCCTGGGAGGGTTATGTTGTGTGTGAAGGGCAGCGTTCTGCATAGCAGTAGAGGTGTCTGAATGGAAGACCCCTTCCACCAGGGGTGGCACATCTTACTAAATGTTCTGGTCACTTGAGCCAGGGGCATTTTGACCAAAATGTATTAAACTTTGGAGATGTGACCTCTTCTGTTCTTTTTTTTTTATTAAGTAGTGCTTGTGATTCTCTATTTAGGGGCAATTTTTCATCTTATTCATACTTAGTGAATTGCATGCATGTGGAAAAGGAGAGAGAATTAGCTTGTGCATGCTTCTGAAATAATTGTTAGTATAGTCTAATATTAGTCATTATAAAGTCCTTCTGAAGTTGCTCATGGCAAGGACAATGGCAAAATGGATTGTGGTTCCTTGTAACACTCTTGCTTTGTCTTCCCTTCTATGGACCACCTTAGCTATATTAAATGTCCAAACAACAGTCTTTGTACACAACATTCATACTTTTAGACATCTATCATGCTTTTATTTTACCTTTCATTTCTTTGGCAGATGATGCTATAGGGAATTAAGATAAAGTGCAATCATCTGTCCAGTTTCTTTGCTATAGCCATATTGTGTATTATACTCTCAGATCCCACAGTGTTCTGCAGGAGATTATCCAAGAAATGATAAATCCTCAGTAGGAGCCATCAAAGCATCATTGCCAGTTTGTAGCCGCCAAGAAGACCCTCACATCTCTTTCACTGTCACTGCATTATTGATTAGCCTGTGAAATACTGAAGCTGTATTGATTGCAAATATTTAGGGATGAAAAGGGAAACATTGCCCTCAAAGGTGTTTGCAGTCCTCTCTCCTCTATTAGAGATCTTTCTTCCCTTGTATTTCTCTGTCTGTCTTCTACCTATTATGTTTGGGAGGCTGATGTGTTCATCTGAGGGCACAGGGAAGGTGGGCAAACAGCTGCCTCACCCTGCTGGGGCCAGCAGCCACCAAAAACCTGGAAGAGGCAAACGAAGGACAATGCTTACATAAAGATTGCTTGATTGCTTTTGCACACACTTGCATTTTGACAGAAATTATAGGAAGCAAAACCCATTTCCTGTTTGTCTATCTTTTCATTAATTTGTATTTAAAAATTATCTTAATGATCCAGGCCATGAGGCCTGAAGCAGTCCTGCCTAAGATAGCACATAACTGGCTGATATTCTGATCCCATCAGACAACAGAGCTGTTGAAATCCCAGTGCATTCCATCTGGAGACTCATGGGTTCTCCTAATCCAGTTACAGGAACACTGTGCAGACAAGCTAAAATACAAGACCTGAGAAAAATCTTAGCTTGTCAATCCATTCGGGTGAGAGCTGAAAAGGGACTTTGCAAATGCAGAGACGTAAAATTCACAACAAAACAATTCCCTGCAAATTCAGCAAGTTAGTTCTTGCTGTCCCTTCTCCAGGAAGTCCCTGCTTAGGAGGGACATTGGCACATGCAGGTGGTTTCTGCCTGGTTAGTGTACAGTTAGTTCTCTGCCTGGTACTTAAGCTGAAATCATTAACATGTGTCTTGTGTGTTACCTGAATGAAAGGCGAGTTCACGGGTTATTACTGCCCATTTTTTCTCTTTGCTCCTGCACTTCCCTCTTTCGATTACAAATCGCCCTCCAGGCTCAAAGCAAGCTGGACACCTACAGTGCAGCTAAAGAGTTATTTGCTCCCTGGGTGGACACTAATGAATGACTGCAGTGCTGCCCTGAGTGAGGGGGTCCCCACTATTAAAGTTTAATAGAAAGATCTGAGAAACTGGGGGCCAAGAGTAGGAGGAGAGGACAGGAGGCTGTGAGTAACTCTCCAAGTGCCTTCTCTGTTCCTTTGCTGTAGCGGAGATTATTCCATCCCTTAGGACAGGAGACAGTTCAGTTCTCTCTGTGTTCTCCTTTTGCCTTCTGTCTCACTGCAAGCTATCGAAACTGCACAGATATGGTGGTTCCTTTCCACCATAAAATCTCTGAAAGCAGCAGGAATTTGGCCTGACTCAAAAATTAGCTAATTCAGACTTACTTTCATTTTTATTTTTCTATTTTTTTATCCTTTCATTTCTCTCACACTCCCTGTTTTCCTCTTTTGTTTCTCCCTAATCTGTCTCTTTTTTCTTTACTCTCCCTTCTTTAGTATTCCTCTACGTCATACTTTCCAGGATTTGGGGTTAGAATAGGTATATTTAATTGAGGGATTAAAGGTGATTGATTCAGAGTTTTTTTAAAAATTATTCTTTAAATATTCCAGCACCCTGTGAATTCATGTCCATGCTAAGTGATGATAAACTATGGTAGAACAGGAGAAGTACATTGTCCATTATTTCAACCAATGTAAATATAAACCTCCTCAGTTTTTCTCTCTCCCACTGAATTGGAGGAGACTAATATCTAGTTTTAGTTTTGCTTTTAGTTTTTGAGCCCCCATCATTGTGAAACTTGTCCATGTCTGAGACCATATAAAGAAAAGGGATTTGTTATAATGTATATAGAGAGGTGTGTACTTTAGCTCCTCTCTGTTGTGTATTCCTAAGAATATTCTGAGTATCTCTCACGTAGCATTTATAAGGAGCAAGATGAAACTCTTATATACCATTCCTATAACTTCAAGAAGGAGGTTTTTACTGCAGGTCCAGACCACCAATAGGTTTGCTATCCTGAGGTCCTACAGGATGTTGCTCACATTGCAAGGGGAGGCTGCGGGACAGCAATGGAAGAAACTTCCTTGCACCAGAGGTGTTTGAGAGGGTTAGAATTCTGCTGGAGATAACAATAACCACAGGAATTCAGGTTTTGTTTCAGAATGGGGTATCATAAGCTCCCTCCCTTTAGGCAATAGAGTTGTACTCTTAGAGACCTTTGCTGATATTTTGCTGGCTGAAAATAAATGTAGCTGGAGAAACTAAAATATATTGGCTTCTCCGTGGTTCTTTGAACCCTCTGTGCCATCTGTCACACAGAGCTCTTCTAGAAGTCAATGTAAGAACACTCTGAGCCTGTAAATGCATCCTGAGAAGAGCACTGATACGGGAATTTGATTTATTATTTACTCTTTGAAAAGTGGTGTTGCCAATACAACCTGTCAGCACAGGCCTCTTAAGCCTGCAGCCCGGCCAAACATGTCGGATTCCTGTTTGGAAATATCTGGACTGGATCCACAAAGCTTACCCAGGTTTTCCTTCCTCATTGCCTTTCCCTCAGACATTCTGGCTGAATTATAGCACTTAGGCAGATGTAAACCTGACTAGTGTGATGACCTGCAAAATAACTTAGAACTGGTATTTTCTGGTGGCACCTTCAAGGAGATGTGTTTTCCTCAGCATTGCAAGGATATGAAATTTGTGCTCTTCTCATTTCTTAACAAACTATGGGTTTGGATCGACTCTAAAATTTGCCCTTTATTTTTTCCCCTGAAATTTAACCTGTTTAAGAAAACACTTTTATACCATGCTAGTAATCGGATTGTATTTGAAAGTACCACATGCTTTCATATTACTCTGAATACAACTGCTTTCCTGAACTGGGGCCTATGCAGAGAACTTAAATGTGAATTCTGGACTTCAGAAAATGGTAAAATAGGTTGCTGCTTCTGAAAACACTGGCTGGAAATTCCTGTGCTTTCGTGTGTGTGATGTAGAGACAACATTAAAGTTCTATTGCATGACTCATTCTTATTTTCATAATATTCACTATTATTTTAAGAACTCTTAAGCATTCCTAGTAGGTACAGTTAAAAAAACCTGCAAGGACGGGAAAGTTCTCCTTTTTTTACCATGATAATAAGAAGTGCTTGAGACAAATAAGTGCTATGTGAGAAACATCATTATTGCTCTTCCCATTTCTTATGCCAGTAAAGTCTTCTTCTTTTCACTTTAGATCGTGTATGGGGTTTTTTGTTTGCTTTTTTTTTAGTTTTGGTTAGGTTTTTTTTTTTGTGTGTGTGTGTGTGTGTGTGTATGTAAACTATTGAACTGACTGCCACAGTGATTGCACTCTTTTCAGTAGTCACTCAGAACAGATAGATTGCAGGGAATGGCAAAATAAAATTCCCTTACAGTATGTCAGTTGAGATCTGAAGATCAATTCTGAATGCAGTCCTCTTTATTTGGTTTGGGGTTTTGTTTTGTTTTGTTTGTTTTTGTTGTTGTTGTGGGGTCTGGGGTTTTGGTAGCTTTTTTCTACTATTGCAGACTGTATTTCAAATTACTGATGGTAGCAATGGCTGTTCTAATTTTGTCACAAGTCACACTGAAACAACTTTTTGTCTCTCCTGAACATAAGTGCAACTATATGTGTTGTGATTCAGAACCAGGCAGCCTATGCCATTTCCTTTTGGTAAACATGGAGATTGGGAGTATGGTTGACTTTTAGTTCAGCTAACAGTCTGCAGCTGACAAGATTTCTGGATTTTCTCACCTAGTCATCTTTTGTGGGACTTGTATCAGAAGAGAAGCCAGAGCTAAGTGTACTAGATAGCTCAGTAGAATACCAGTGTTTAGTTGTGTTCTTTGCTTTTAGGGTAAGTTGATCAGATTTGGAGGGATGTCCTCTCAGTTTTAGCACTTTTCTGATTTTATTAACAGACCCAAGAATAGAAGTGTTTCGTTGATAAAGTCTTTAAAGAAATATAAGCCATGCTTGTATCTGGAAAGCAGCAAATTTGTATAAAAACAACTGAAAAAAACCCATGCAAATGCATTTCATTGGAAGAACAAAAGAACAGAAGTCTTGCAATTGGTCAAGAAAAAATTGTTAATACAATTGTTAATACAAAAACAATTGTTAATTGTTTTTTCCAACCTTTTGAATCCTTCTTCAGGAGCAATGTTTTCCATGGTCTGATGCTTGCAGCTCCATAAAGAAAAATCTTTTGTCATGGAAATCTTATTCTCTGCCCGTAATAACTCTAATAACAATGTTGAATTGCATTGTCTGTCCATTTATCTTAATGTCCCAGTTCTTGTAAGGATTAGAATTGTATGTTTCCAGGGAAAACACAAGAAATCTTTGGATGGTAAGCTAGAGACTTCTGTTACATAGTAAGGAGTCAAAAATACATTTGGGCAGAGACTGAGTAGCTGTTACAAAATTTCTTTGTGACTATGAATTTTTGTAGTTTGGGCTGAGTTGTAACTTGAGAGCTGAAAAACAGCTGACCAAAAATGACACAGTATAATAAATAAAGTAGGCGCATGTGCTTGTTGGGGGAAAATGGTCCTTTCCCATGTGAAATTGTAGAAATAGGGTCATTAATGTGTAATTCTGTGATATAAGTGGGAAGATTCTTTTGTTTCTCTATTTCCTGTTGAATTGATTTTAGGAATTGGTCTGGGTAAAAAACTAGATTTATTTTTTCTGAACAGCAGATGAATATACTCATATACAGTATATGAATATACTCATAAACAGTACGGGTTTCACCCTCTGTCCTGCAGCAACTTTCTCTGACATTTAAGAACCAAAGACTATATCTGAAGGTCACAGATGTCACAGCAATGGACATATAAGCTCACGGATTTACGAATAAAAAAGAAATTTATTATATAAATTATAAATTAGTTCACATTATATGGTATTATATTTTAATATGTTAATATGCAATATATTGTTATACATTTATGTTTTTATAAAAATCCAAACCACAATATGATTTGTAATTAGTGAATGCAATAATGGTATTCAAATTACATACACCAGATACTGCAAAGAACTAAGTACCTCCAGATACAATCCACGAGAAACAGCATTTGAAGCAACAGTGCTGTCCAGAAATAAAGAACAAGACCCTGATAGGAAGGGTGATTATTCTGAAGCAGCAGCCCTTTCTGGTTTCTGAATGCCTTAAACAGTACTTGGGATCTTCCTTTCTACTAAAGGTACGGTCAGACACCTTCTCCCTCCCCAGGGTAGATAGTGAATCGTTTCCATTTGCAGAGCACTGATAGCTCATGTTGCCCTCTGGTACAGTGTCTCACTGGTTACTGCTTCGACAGTCAGCCAAGTCATCCATGCTCAGATCTTTTGCTGATCTGTGGGTTTCAAGCTTGAAGGGGTAATATTCACCGCTCTGTGTATGTTCTTTTTATTTTCTTTTTTACCTTGTAAGACTTTCAATGACAGACTCTGAGATTCAGTGAGGAAGACTGCTGAGAAGAAAGGTGTTGAGTGACTGTGCAGCCTCACCTACAGCACTCTTCTCACTGTCGCAGGGCATTGAGTAGGCAGCCTTGGATGTCTAACACCAGGTCAGACAGCTCAGAGTTAGAGCTTGTGTTCAATATCAGCATAGCAAAGATCCTTTTTAGATCTGGCCTCTGGACACAGGGTTTGAAAATAGCCTACATTCATTACAACTCATGTGAATATTCATGTGTATAAAGTAAAACATTTCAGGGCCCAAAATCCACACTCAGCCTACAGGTCTGTGGATCTATGGGTTAGGCCTTTAGTCAGACCAAAATCTTGTTTGTTCCACTAAATACCCATTGGCTTGTTCATAAAATCACAGGACTGTTTGCTTGTCCTCCTACACCAGAGCAGACAAAAGTGGTCCAGCCTATGAACTGATTCTTCTAATCCTGAGAACAGCAGACATCTGGGTAGGAAAATATGCAGCAGGAGGCATGGTGCCCCAAAAAGCAATCTTTAAAAAAATTATTTTAATTACTCCTCAGGGCTTGCATATCTTGTCTTTCTCTTCCAGGTTTTAAATTGTGTCAGCCAGTAAGGTACCAAAAATACACAATAAAAGGAAATTGAGCCATCCTGAGATAATGCTAGCATTTATGTAGGTCTTTCCAAAGTATTGGAAAAACTGGGAAGGCTGAGCTGTGATCAGTAAATGATCAATCTAAAGTTATTCGCTGGGATGAGGAATGAAGTCAAACAGCGTTGATGAGCAAGGTATTGTGCAAAATATGAGACTCCCTGGTTTCAGGAGTGAGCTGGGAGCTCTTGGTCGTGGATGGATGGATACCAGGAGATAAGCAGCCCTGCTTGGAAAGTCGTCAGTGCTTGTCCTGGTGTTGTGGGTGCCATGTGCCTGCTCAACTCCAAGGGCTTTTAATGGGCGAAAGAGCCATCAGGCAGAGCTTCAGGGAGACATAGGGACAATATGAAATAAACAACATTGTAAGACTTCAAAGAGATTCAAACATTATCAGTCTGTGAAAGCAAAGGGGAAACATTTGCTCAGGTTTGGTTGCGAAACTTTGAACTTATAAAGCTGTAGGTATAGATTTGCTGTAAGGTACTCTGGGAAGAAGATTTTAATAAAATAATAAATAGGAACGTTAGCTTTTCTTCACGGCTGTTTCCAGCACTTAGAACAGTAAATACACTTAACCTACACACACAGAAGACTGCTGCCTGTTTTAGACAGTCTAACTGTTCCTTGGAGTCACTTAAAATTACCTTTTAAATATATTAATAGGGCAATTTTGCCATGATATTTGGAAATTATGTTTTGGGTTGCATGTGTAACTCATCAATTAGCAGCATCCAAGAAGAAGCAGTTTTATGTCAGATTCGTGAATTCATTCCCTAAAATATTTGGTTTGCTGCGAAGAATGATTTTGGGAATTAGTCTTTACTATTGGGTAGGAGAAGAAAAGCTGGCTTTTTCGCTGTTTCCTCAGTGGTTTTTTTGCGTGTCGCGAGGCTCGCGGTTTGGGATTCCGGGCTCAGCGTGGCCACCAGTGGCCACGGCAGGGGCAGGGAGGCGGCGGGGCGCGGCTGGCGCGGCTCGGGAGCACTTGAGAAGTAGAGCGAGAGCCGGGATAGCGGAGTCTCTGTGGCGCAATCGGTTAGCGCGTTCGGCTGTTAACCGAAAGGTTGGTGGTTCGAGCCCACCCAGGGACGCGTTCCGCTTTTGGGCTCGGCGCCGCCGCCGGCCGTCGTTTTGTGCGTTGCGCCGGGGGAGGATGTGCGAGTAGCGCCGGCGGCCCTGCAGGCGCCGCGTGGTGCCGGGCAGGGGGGCCCCCGGCGGGGAGCGCAGCTGCGGCGGGGCCCGCCCCGAGCGCTGAGCCCTGAGCGCCGCCGCAGAGCGGCT
>VZRO01000011.1:179076-195267 GCA_013397915.1 Daphoenositta chrysoptera | reverse complement strand
CAAGCGGCGGTGCGGGAGCGGCGTCCAGCCGGAGCGGCGGCCGGAGGGCTGCGCGGTGTCCGCGCTGGGAGCGAGGCTGCGGTGAAGCAACTCCCTTTGAACTTCGGCCAATATTTAATGACTTGGGAGGCAGATAAGATGGGGAATAAAGTATTCACAGTCTCCATAAAGACGGGGACACGGAGTCTTGGAAAGATGAAAAACTGTACAGCTCGCAGAAAGGGTGCAGAAAACAGCCATCTTGAATATTTTAATCTCTGGCAAGTGTTTCTTTGGAACAAAATGGATGTTGGAGGGAAACAGCATAGTTAACATTACTGTAGCCTTCCATTTCTAACACCATCCCTCTCGCAGAATTCAGCTGGCACGAAGCAGGGAGACTGGAAGGAACGCCACAGCCTTTCATCTACCTACAATGGCAATAAATAATCATAATCTGAATACTGTGGTCTGGAAATTTAGTACCTCTCTAAGTGATGGTGCTTTTTTTACCCACGATTTATATAGATTTGTTTTCATCGACATAAGTCACATGTAATGCTGCAAAAACACTCTTAGAGCTCATGCAACATAAAGAAACAATTGGTCTGTGTTCAGCCAGAACACATTGGTAAAGATTTTTTATTTGTAATGATACTGTACGTTGTTACCATCACCAAAGTCAAAGGAGGTATTCCTACCGATTACCCTGGAAATTGAATCAGGCCCTGGGTTCAGAGTTTGTTGTGTATTCATGATATGAACCAATTATTCTAAGGATTCATTGTTTGGCTATAAAAATCACTCTAGGCTGAAATTAGTCTTAAAAAGTCCCCAGGATTTTTTCCACTTCTACTAAAATGGGTTGACAGCTGTCTTTATTTTTTCTTTCCTTTTCCCCCCCCACCTCAAACTGATGGTGAAAACAAATACAACATGCTGATTTCAGATGCTTTTTGTTTTCATATAACTGCAAAATAGCTTTTCCATCTTTTTCTTTTTTTCTTTTTTCCCCCTAAGAATTACAAGGCTGTAATACAGTTAGGCCTTCACAAATTTTAAATTTTTGATGTTGGTTTTCTGGTTTTGGTTTGTTTTTTTTTTTTTTTTTAACAGAGGAACAACCCACTGAAGTGGGGGATGTGGTGAGAGCAGAGACAATAAGTCAGTGGTTCAGCTACACAGGCTCAGAAAGGCTCCTTCCCCGGGATTATTTATTTATTTCTTTTCTCGTTGCTGTTTGCTTACTTTGGACCTACTCCTTCACAGATAAGCACAGCAGAAACAACGCACTTAAAAAAAAACCAAACCAACAAAGACAGCTAAAAAAATATAATGCAGGAATGGCTGGAGAGCATTGTCTGAAGACTAAAGAATAGGATTTTGAGACAGAACTGCTTGATTTTATTCACTTACCGATTTTTTTAATGTCAATTTAGGCAACAGTTCTAATCCTAATTGTTAAGGATAATGTTCATGTTGAGAATTGTATTGTTCTTATTAAACTTCCTAATTTTTCAAGGAAATTCTGAGATACTGCATATGCAGTTTCTGATTATTTCAGCATCTTGGTACAGTTTTACTTTCTGTATCTGAACATTTTTGCTTTAGTTTCTCAGTTCCATACTTTCCCCCATTAACTGATACATAAAAATATATTTAGCATCTCCTTCATAGACATCCTGATGTTTGTACAACACTTCTTGAGACTATTTGAATCAAAAGGCACTATGAAACCAAGCAGCTTCCAAGTTATTTTTTTACAATTGTAGCACACAGGAATCTCCAAAGAATAGTATTTGTGAAAAGCAGAGTGAACAAAATTACTAAAATGCAAATGACAAGTTCCATCAAAGGCTAAAATTAAAAACTTGTTCTTGTGATAAAAAAATGCATAGACTAGAAACAATAACCTAGAAAAGCAGGCACTGACTTCTTAATAGGCAGGTCTTGTTCTGAAAATGAAAGTGACATTCAGCTCAAGTTTTTAATATTATCTAAGAAACAGGAAGATTTCAACTAGATTGAGTAATACTGGGGACTGCTATAGGGCCCAGAGAGGAAAGCTGTGTCACATTTGCTGAAAGCTTAAGGAACTGCATTTAAATGTCATGAAAATCCGATTTATGTGGGAAAGGTATGTAGGGTTCCAGGGAGGAAACAGGGTGTGAAGAAGGATCAAGGAGATATAACACTGTATTTTGTCCCACAGATGTGAAGAACAAAGAAATTTTGTAGAAATAAGTAGAAGAAATAAATAAATTTATAAATTATAAATCAATAAAATATAAATTAATTTAAAATTATTTTATTGTTATTCAAAATATATATTTTGACCCAAAGAATTGTATTCACAAGAAGAGAAATACCAGTATAATATTTTTCCTGTAAAGAATACGACTTTGATTCATGAAGTTCATTTGCCCTAATGTACTTAAGACATTGTTACATGAGATAGGCTCCGATTATTTTTTTCTGTTAAGTATTATATTCCTTTGTCATCATCATATCTTTGTTGGCAAAACCTGAGAGCTAAATTGTACCTTCATAGTTAAAGAGACAGGGAAAGGTGTGGGAATACTTCTATCTACACCTTCCAGAAGAGCAAGAAGTATCTGGGAATTTCCAAATAACTGAGGCCAAGGGACTGGTGATTTTACATTTTATTCTGAACGGACAGGATATTCTGGTTATTTTGTTTTCTCGTTGTGTCATTGGCATATCAGGCTCTGCAAGCAACTGTTAAGTGCTTGCTAGAGTAATGCATATATTGATAAGGAATCATTGGTTTAACAAGCTGAGAGTTGTTTATAAATATATCTGCTTAAAAGTTGGTGCTGCTAAATCCCTTGTACTGTTTAAAAGATGATTGTAAAGCACTGAAATAAAATGGCAGAATTAGCGTGATAATTTTTGGTGTCCTTTTCATTTTACAGATTCCCTGCAAACATTTCTGGTTTTGTAAGACAGATCAGATCATTTGTAAGACAGATCTTCAGATCATTTCTCTAAATATTTCCTCTTCTATAGTTTGATTGAAAATAGGCAGTGACAAGTAGTTACTACTCAAAATTAAGATCTTCAGTTTAATGTGAGGACATACCTTATCTGATTTTTTTTCTTGGGTGACATAAATATTCTGAAACTCAAAAATATGAGTTTTGCAGATGCTCTCCATAATTTGCTTAGCCTCAGCAGAGTGAAAGTGATACAGAAAAGGTCTGTGCCACGACACGCACTGTGCTTGGTACTGTTGGGCCTTATGAGGTTGCCAGCCCTGAAGTACTTCCAGTACAAATGAGAGATAAAACTTGTAATTAACGATGTGGAAAGTTTTGTGTTTAGACAAATATTTGCAAAAATGTTTTATTCATTTTCCTTTAATATTTAGCAACGGATTCTGGGTTTGACCAGGTCTAACTTAAAATGAAAGGAAAAAAAATAAAAAAGAGAGGACTTTTTCTCTTTCGTTTTCCATTGGGCAGCACAGGTCTGGTCAAACTGAAGGTGGAGTTTCCCCAGAGCTGGTGGGGCCGTGGCTGTCTTTGACTTCTCTCATATGAACAGTTCAATCCCAGCTTGTAACTTATTCTGTTATATCATGTTGTCCAGATCTTGAAAAACAAGGGTCTTCCATATGCCTAACATAACTACTCCCTTTTTTCAGTCCCAAGATCCAGGACTTGCTTTTACTGCTGTCACATACTTCTAAAATCTCAGATATGCTGGCTGGAAAGGTAATAATTAGGAGTTTATTGTGGAAGGAAGATAAGATTATCTGAAGTAAAGATTTATTATTAGAAAATGAATAGCCTCATTTTCAAGATTTAAGAGACTTGTACAAATTACCTGCTGGATGTTTCTTTAGTTTCCAGTTCACATTAGTACTGACAGGACTGTTTGGGGCCTATTACCCAGCTTTTGGAAAGTATTCTTGTGGTGGAAAAATTCGTAAGGGATTTGGAAATGAGGACTCATCTGGCCAGTAGATGTTCATAAAAATCTTAATGACTTCAGCAGCCTGAGGCTGATCAGGCTGGGCTGGGCTTGGATAGAAACTACAGGAGTAGCTACCGGAGGATCACTTCCCCACATGTGTGGTGGTGATAAGGGAAGGGCTGAAAAAAGGCTTTGAAATCTCTGAATATATCTGTGGCCGGACTGACACCATCTCTTTTAAAAATGATTCTGTATTATAAATCACATTTAAAAAGATAGTAGCTCTAATGCATAGGACAGTTTGGAAACTTGTGCAAAAAACTATTCAGGTTTTCCTACAAAGGCACTTTGCTGTTTTATACATGCCATTTTCTTGTTTAGTTTGTAGCTTTATGTAGAGAGTATATTCCTCTGAATAGAAACTGTTTTCAGTTTAGTTTGTGTTGCTTTGGAGGGCTTTTTAAGCTAAAATTGCAACGTATTTGACTTAAATGGTGACACTTATATATGGAAAAGCTGCTTTCCAGCATTTCCAGAGGCTTTTACATACTTCAGTAATTTTACTGTTACTCAGACATCTGTGAGCTTTTAACTCAAAGGCAATGCTGTTGATCTTAGGGGTAACTTGATGTTGGTGTTAATATGCAAGGGAGAAATCTACTTTATGGTCAGTTTGGCAGTTGGTTTGAAAAGTGTGATGATACAAACCCAGTATTGGTTCATTAAAAAGAAAAACAACCCACCTTCACATTCAGTTCTAGACTGAACTGTGTGTACTGAGCACATGATACAGCTGGGCCAATTGGTGCTATTGACACTTGGGGATTGTCTCTGAAATCCATGCTCAATTTTCACTAAACATATTTAAATCTGTTTCTCTGTAAGAAAATGTAGGGGATGTTGTCTTGTTCTCACAGGGCAGAATGGGATGGCCCTCAAGGTGAAGAGTACTGTGGTGCTCCTGCTAAGGACAAAAAAGGTGTATTTTAGAAAAATTCAGCAGATGGTCATTCTCCCCAGGAAAGAGTCTCCTGCCTCTCAGCCATGAGGCTGCAGTACGGTGCTGCTGCTCTGCCAGCCTCTGGGGCATTCCTGTGGCAGCAAACTGAAATCCCAGCTGAGCAGCAGCACAAGGCTGTGAAGCTGAGTGTGTCCTGGGAACTGCAAGGTGAGCTGCTGCGGCACCATGGCACCCATGGGGCCACCACAGCAAGACATTCTTTATTACCCTTCCCTTCTGGGAGGGATAGGGCTGAGGAACATGCCACAAAACAAGACTTTTTTCTTGAACTGTTACTGGTTATGTATTAAATCTTTCTCTCTGTTTCTGACTTTGCTAAGATTCCTCTTGGCAAACAAGCAGATTTGCCTGTGACATTACTAACCTGTAGAGGAACAACAGATTTTTAAACCACACAGTCCACTTATTACAGTGGTCACAGTCATCCCTAAGAGATTGTTTCCCAAGTTTGGTGTTTGGGACACTCTGCTGATTTAGTTAGTGATTCAAACTGTTCTTTCCAGCCTTTCTGGACTAGGGATTTAGGTGTTGTCTGCAGGAGGCAGCTGAGAATGTGGAGGCTGCTGTGGTTCTCATGAAGACCCCAGAGCACCTGCTGAAGCTGCAGCACCACCAGCCCAGGCAGTCACAGCTTTCAGAGGCAAAAGCTGTCCTGCCCTGAGCCCTCAGTGCCCCTCATTGAGGAGTACAAAGAAGAAAGACACAAACTTGTTTGCTTTTGTGGTGCTGGTGTTGTTGGCAATAGCTTCAGGATATTCACATGTGGGCGTATGGAAACAAACCCTCTTCTCCTCCCTGTGATTCAGTCTCCTTCCTCTGCTCTGCGTTTGGAACAGTTTTTCTGGTGGGAGTCAGGTGCTGTAAGCATCCATCCATCCATCCATCCATCCATCCATCCATCCATCCGTCCATCCATCCATCCATCCCTCTATCCCTGCTGCTCCTGCAGCTGGCCACACCACTGGCTTAACTCCTCTGGAGCAGCAGCTCCTGTCAGGCAGCAACATGAGTGCTGTCTGCACAAGATTAATTTTCTCACTTGTGTTTTCTCTCCTTCTCTCTTCATTTTCCCTTGGTCTTTCTGCTGGATTTTTTTCTTCTCAGAACCTTCACTCCCTTTGGTCGCTTTCCCATCTCCCCCTACCCCCGCTTCCTTTCTTTCTTTCATTTTTCTCATTTCTTGTATTCTCCCTTCACTTATTTTTCTCTCTATTATCTTTCCTGTCCTCCTCTGCATTCTTTCAATCCCAGCAGGGCTCGCGCATACAAATTGACCCCCTCCCAGCCAGTAATGTGATCGAAGCTCTTTGTGGCTCCTACTATCTCTATGGTAACTATCAGGGGGGTCTCGAGAGTGGTGGTAGACCCAAGGCATCGGCCCACATACTGTTGTTCTTGCCAGCATTATGTGCTGACCACATGGGCCTGACTGCTCATTTACAACTACTCCTTATTTTAAAAAAAATATTGATACCCCAAAGTGTTTAAATGGGGAAAACAGACAGCGTGCTTGAGCACAAGTTGTCGTTGGGTTCTCAGGGTTTTGGAAAATGGTTTCTGGTTTCAGAGTTGCTTTACTTGGTGGATCTGTTGTTTTCTAATCGTTGTAGAGTGGCACACTGGCTGTTTCATGGACTCTGGAAACTACGGTTTTGCTGAAAAAATGAGTATCTGCATTGCATGGGTGGCCAGTGGTGCAGCAGTGGTGGTGGTTGTAACTGCCAGTACAGACTGAGAAAATATTTACAAGGGGTTTGCATGTTGTGAATGTTGTGAGCTCTTGCTTTTCCCCATGCTAACCAGCTTAGCACATACCCCCAGTTTCTGGGATTTGTACAAGCATAGAGCAATCATAGGATTTGATGGAAGGAATGACTGAAAAATGTATGGTGTGACAGAAGAAATGGACGCGGTCCCTTTTGGTGCTAAGATTTTCCTCAAATAGCCAGGGATGCCAGTGGAGAACCAGGGACACAATGAAACCTAAGTGTATGTTAATTATTATTTTTGCGGTACATACAATATTAAAAATACAATTCCTGTCATGACTGTACTCCAAATATTGTTCTGTTAAATTCTTCAAAACCACTGTGATTTTTGTGCCCCCTCTAAATGCGTACATATTTGTGCCCAAAAATTTGATTCTGTTTGTCATACCTGTTAATTCCATTGATTGTATCAGCTTTATAGGCAGCAATATATAAAATCCATGCCTTCTTTTTAAAGATTTACCTGGCTTTTCAAAAGAAATAATTTAATATCTAATACAGCTCTATAAATATTTCTGAAATTAAAGAAAAGTCAATTAGCCTTATTATATCCTGACATTACATATTTCTGCATCACTTAGGATGTGCAAAGTCATTCAGTTAACTACACCTCACCAGCCCTTGAAAATTCATTACATGAAAATCCACTACAAACCCAACACCATCCTACTTGAAACTCTTCAACCCTCAAACAATTGCACAGTCGTGTTGGCACTGAAAGCAGCACCTTGCTCAAATCTTTGGAAGGAATAAACTTCAGAAGATGATTATTAGATTTCTCAACTGGCTTGATAATCCATATTCATAACTTTATTAATAGTTTAGTTAATTTAACAGTGCATTGATGGAGAGTTTTACATCTACTTGCTTGTGGTTAAATCAACATCTATAAACTGCCTTTTAGGGTGAAATGTAGCCAGCGGTGATAGGGTTAACACTGTGGGCATTTAAGTGGTCATAATTAACAGTCCATTAAGATGAATGGAGTAAGTTCGCACTTAGCGATGCTGTTGTTTAATTCTGCCAGTTTACAGACTCAAGAGGACAACAGCAAGGAGCTTGAGATTGCCTAGGATTTGCAGTAAGGAAGCATTTTAAAATAAAATTTAAAAACATTTTAAAATAAATTATAACTAGATTAAAAAGGAAAAAAAGGCTAAAATCATTTGGGAAGCACATTTCCTGGTTTGGGGGATCTCTGTTGTCCCAGTTCACTTTGTCGAGTAAGTGGCTTGATACTAAATACGGTTTTGCTTTCCTCCGAACAAGTCCACCAAAACAAAGCCCTTACTATGCTTAATCCCCTTCCCGTTTCACAGCTATTTATATAAGCACTGGATTTTGTAGCTGGTTATTAATAGGGATGCAGGAGGAACTCAGCTTTTCGAACCTGTAAATGTCCTTCTCGTTCTGATGAGTGGCTGCTCTTCTGCAGTGTTTAACATTTGATATAGAACCCCACTATTCATGTCGTCAATCTTGAGCATTAAAAATATGAAATAGGACAGAAATCCAACAGGCCAGCCTAGAAAATCTCTACTGTAGAAAAACCCCTTGGCTTTATTTGCCTTCTGCATCCCCAAGTTTTTACAAAAACATTTTTCAGGTTATTCTCCGGTGAAGTTGAAAATTAGCTTTGTTAAAAGGAAGCTAAATTTTTCATGCAATCTGTTAATTCCAAGATGTGAAGCTTAAAAAAAACCCAACAAAACACGAGGCCACACTATACCAAGACTTAGGACTTGCAAGAGAATCCTGGGGGTTGCTAACTTTGCTGCCGAAGAATGCAGCTTTTGCTGCCAATCAGTCAGAGCTCTTGAGAGAGCTGGGATGGGCCCAGGCAGAGTATTCACGATTTGAACACGAATCATTTTAGCCAAAAAACAGTAGTGAAGCTGCTAGAGAAGCCTGTCATTTCGAAGTAATACGCAGGTCTTTTTATAAGGTCTCCATTTTATTGGTACAATTTTTTCCTTGTAAAGGATTTTGAGTGTAATTAATTATAGGCAATAAATTGTAAGTGCATTTCATAGCTCCTGTATGTCTGGCTCTATGACAGTGCTCAGAAACATGGCAGTTAAACTTACTGAAGAGCAATAGAGTAAGCAGCCTTTTTCTCTAGGGTTTTGGGGGTTTTTTTTGATATCAAGGAGTCTGAAAACTGTATGACAAAAATTAAAAATTAACATTTCCATGAAATGTTTTAATTACTAATGTCAACATAAATTACTGATAAATTTTTTCAGACACAGTTTCAGTCTTAAGGGCAGGGATGCTGTTTAAAGATAACCTCTAAATACAGTTATATAATTATGTTACCCATTCCTGTTAGAAATAACGTATTCATGAATGAATACAGTTTTGTTTTTGTCTACAGTTTGGATTTCTTGTGCTTTTAAATGTAACTTTGAAATTTAAAAATACAATGCTTTTTAAAAATTTAACTTTGAACTTTTGTTGACAACTCTTGATGTTAATTTTAGCAAGCATGTGTTTGGTTAAATTAAAATTAGGCCATAGTACCTTAAACTTATTAAAAAGAAAAATGTACCTGAATGAGCCAGAATGATTCCACGAAATCCTTTGAAGAAAATTGCCTTTTATCAGGTTTTCCCAGTGTAGTAGGTTGAAAAAAAAGTGTTTATAGAAATGTAAATTGTTTTGTTTTAAAATAAAATATTTAAAATTAGTTCAGCAACTTGAATTCTGCACACCTTTAATTGATAGAAATTGTTAATATTTCAAAAACAATGAAACTGAAAAAAATAGTCTGAATTAACAAGAAACAGTACTTCATGCAGCATGCCCCATAAAACTGTTAGTTATTTTTCAAAATTTAATAGGTTTTTCATTGCTTAAAAATAGAATCCAAAACAGAGGAGAAAGACACATTTGAAGAATAGTAGAATTTTTATTCATCAGGCAGGAATTAAAACGGGTTACAGTAATATATAATCCATTGTAGAGAGGAATCTTGGCCAGCAGCTTGAAGCCAATACGAATACTTCCCTTTTTAAAAAAAAGGCACGTTTTACCTCTTCTTTTACCTGATACTCCATTCTTTGGTGATTCTTGATCTGTGTCCCTCCTTTATTTCACCTTTAACTGCAGTCACTGACAATTTCAGCAACAAGCTCTGTATGTTTTTTCCTTCTTGATTCTAACAGTAATTAGCCACAAATCCTTTGACTTCCCCAGAACATAAACCATTGGTTTTCACAGATTAGGAGCAGACTGGTTGCAGGATGTTGAGTAAATGTTCTTCCCAAGAAGTAAAACCATACTGGTTTTTTGTTACAGCTGTAAAGAACCTGCCATGGTAACAGCAGCCTTTAAATGATGATGTCAAAATGTCAAAGAGGAAAGTGACTGTGGGTGAGGTCAGGAGTCTCACTGACGCAGAAAGCAACTGGAGAAAAAACTAGCATGAGTTCTGGTGAATTTTGGAATGGGTTCAGAAAGTGAGTATTTGTGAGAGTGGCATAATACATTTATTCTGCATACAGAATCTGCAGGTTTCCTTCTTTTTTTTTTATTTTTATTTTTTATTTTTTTTTGGTAAACTAAGGTGACACATCCCTCTATATGACTTTCTTACTTCTAGCCCTGCACATGTCCTCAAATGAAAGGAAGAAGGAGAATTTGTGACCTTAATCCTTATACAGAACTCCAATTTATTTAAAAAACCAGTCTTGGATTTTGAGTTGTGGATCCTGATTTACATCAAGATTGTGGTGATATTTTTGATTGATGTGGATTTTGTATATCCTGCACATTTTACATAAGCTGCTGTATATGTGGTCAGACTTCACACACACATTCACAAAATATTCTGAATTGGGATGGACCCACAAGGATCATCGAGTCCCACTATTAAGGGAATGGCCTGTACCTACACAGACTGATGGGGCTGTATCTGACTCATACTTCTGGTCTATTAGACTGTGGTGCAGGTTTGCCTAAAATACACAGGGTGTTCTTTGCAAAATACAGACAGCTATCGAAAAATCAAACGGTTGTGAAGGTGTGCTATTTAAGAACGAACACTGCTAGAATGCAGCAGGGCTTTCAGAGAGTAGGTGTTGTCTCCAATGTCTGTAATGACTGACAAGTGGTCTCTGATCCCCAGTGCTTGGATGTGGTCTGGGAAATCTCAGCCTGGTTCTTGTTACAGGCAGGATTGCAGGGGTGGGGCTTTGGCCTTGAGTCAGACCCTCACTGTCATCTGTGCTCCCTCCCTGTGGTCTCCTACCAGCAGCAGCAGATGAAGGTGAGTAACACCAATATCATTGTTTTTAGGAATTGCCCAGTGATTTAAAAAAAAATTTTAATAATCTCCAATATTAATTTGCAGGTACTATACACCAGAGTTGGTTTTCTTTTTAATGTCAGAAATTAAATTTCCAACAGTTTACTTTACTGGCTGCTACATAGGAAAGCTTTCCTGAAAGTTTGTTTAAGGCATTGAGATAATTCTAATGCACAAATGGGCTTTGCTTGTAGAAATAAATCACTGCTTGCTTTCAAAACCAAACAGATAATTAATCTGGGTTTACATGACGGTTTTTGATTTTACTGGACATCAGTTCACACCATACAGATTGATATAGAAAGGAGTTAAGCTCTCATTTTAACTAAATCAGTCATTATTTTCTGCAAAGGACAGCCAATAGCTCCCATAGCACCTGCTGCCTGTCTCTGGGACATACCAGCACGTTATGCACTTGGTTACCTCAGGTTTTGTAGGATGAATTCCTTTGTCCAGGGCTAGGGTTAAGTATAGGTGCCCATAGCTGCCAAGGGTGTCTGTCATTCCAGTTGCTCTTCAAGGCACAGGGGTGTTTCTGTGACCTTATTCAGTAAATGGGCCTTACACATATCTCAAAAAAAAAAATACATAGCACTCACCAGAAATGGATGCAAGACATGGTTAATTTTTTTTTATTACTATCTACAATTCATTGTAGATGTTTTTAAATAGGTAATTTTTTTTCCAAAGGTTTTTAAAATCTTGTCTGTTCTATTCATTGAGTAAAGAGAGGAAGAAAATCAATAATTGGTCTCTGGTGAGCAGGAGATTAATTTTAGCTGGTATTTCATCATTTACATACCCAAGGTAAGAGTCATAAGAGATTCTGCTTTGGAGCTAGAGAAAGGCACATTGCTGGGGAAACTGTTTGCCAGTTAGGACAAGCCTGCCTTTAAACTCAAGCCAGACAGTCTTTCTTACAACAACTTACTTCTCTTTCTTGGTAGAAATATTGATTTTAAAAGAAAAGCATGAATAATGATTTCTTGTCTTATTGAGAAAAAGTAAGTGATGATTTTGTGTCATACAATTTTCCTACATTTGTTCTGAGCAGAGGAGAGAGGAGAGCTTCAAATTTTGTGGCATATGTAGTTTGTGTAAGCTTTGGATCTGTAGACTGCAACCACATGTGAGAGAAAGACCTCTTGAAATACATGGCAGCTGCAAAGATTTCACCTACTCTGTGAGATTTACTGATGGGGGATTTGGATCTTTTCCTAAAACCCTTGCTATGGAAATTTTTGAGGAATTGATGCCATACTATTTACTAGCTGTATGATTTGGCATGGGATTCTCTGCTGGCAGCACCGTGGGACTGGTCCCACCTTGAAATGTTGTGATCCCTGTTAGGCCTGGATGTTTGAAAACTGTTTGTCTTTACTGGCACATGCTGGAGGAAGATCAGAGCTGCAATTAACCTATTTACAGCAAAAGCTTGCACATGACTTAGAAAAAAACCCTAAACTTTAAACCAAAAAAGATTTAGAAGTTATAGAACAAACGACTGAATAGAGCAAATCTGGGTTTAATTAACTGTAAAATTGGTTGCAAATGTTTTCAAAAGCTTCTAACGTTATTGGTTGGGAAGTTGCTATTTTGGAAGCTCTCGGCAAGTGGCACAGCTCTCCAGGGAGTATGTGGGTGGTGGAAATGCCACGCTGGTGTGGGTGATGGAGCCAGGTTCCCCCAAGGAATGGTGAAGCCTCTCCCAGGAAGCAGCTGAGCCTGGGGCTGTGCATGGTGCTTGCTTGCACAGCGGAGTCCAGCGTGATAGGTGTCAGCGTGTTTTGGGTCCTATTGCTGTTCCTACTGCTGAGAAAATTCAAGTCATTTGGAATGTCCTTTCTTAGGAACACTTCCTTGCACAGTTGCCTTGGGGCCCAAAACAGAGTTACTGACCTTGGTGTGGAGCACCACTGAACAAAGTGCAGCTGATCACCGACCCACTGGGATTGTCCCAAACGGTGAATCAGCTGCCTGCCTCGGGATGCCCAGTGCACATGGAGGCCGTGAGAAAGCAGGGAATGGTGAAGGGTTTAAGGAAAGCTTCTGCTGTCAACTGTTCGGCAAAACACTTTCCAAAGGGCTGGAACAAGGGGCTAATTATAAGAATTGATCTTTTTATTACTGTGACTGAAAGGGATGACATAGCAGAGGAAAAAGTATTTCCAGAGCAGTCAGTATTTCAGATTGTATTTGTTGCAGAGAAGTATCCAAAACTTCAGCCAAACCTCAGTGCTTAAATAGCATAGAACGAGTCAAAATACAGTGTATATTTGTCAATTTAGGTTTGTCCTGGGGTGACTGGGCAAATCTAACTTCTGATCCTTTCCAAAGTATCAATGGCCATTATAAAAACTGGTTTTGTGGCAGAAGCCCCTGCAAACTGAAGTGTTTCTTGGGGAGTGATGGGGGTAGAAGGTTAAAAAATAGTGTTTACTATCTGAGGACCATTATTAAGAACCCTTAAATTTCCCTAAAAAATTCAGCCTTTATCTAGAATAGAGTAAACCCTGAAAAAAACACCCAAAAAAATCCCCCTAAAAATCAAAAAGATCAAACTTTGAAAAATGTTCTAATAATCAAGCCGAGGAAATAATTTAAAATGTAATTTATTCATTGTATGTAAATAATGTAATAGATCACAAAAGTCATATTTTTTTCAAATTCTTTCACTAATATATCTCTATTTTAATTATTACCTGATGGATTAATGTATTTGATACTTGTCTGGAGTAGCTCTTGGTCAGAGTAGTAGTAGCAATAGTAGCAACTATAATAGCAACTATATATATAATAGTAGCCACTCTGTTCCAGTTCTGTGGTCAGATCAGCATACAGCCTTATCATGGGAGATTTTTACATGTGTGTATTTAAAATCTTCCTCACATATGGATGTTTGTACACTATGTGGTTGTGAAAGCAACTGTCACAGTTTGTTTGCTGTTTCAGTCAGCAAGCTTTTCTTATCAGCTCTGATCATTTTTTTCCCCTCTTCATTTCCCCTGGTACAGGTGACATCTCACCGAGTCCCTGTGACCTTGAGCCCAGCAGTGCTGAGACTGCTGGAGCTCTTTTACCTGTCCTTGGGGAATGTTGGGAACTCACCTTTTGCAGCCGTGGTGGTATTCAAGCAGATCCCATTTTTGATTACAAAGATGACCCTGTATCCTCTTAAAATTACCAGTCTGTGCTGAATACTCCAGCTCAGTGTGCAAACTGAGGGGACAGTGCTGCTCTCCAGGCTCTGCTGCTGCTCGTGGCTCTGCCATCTGTCCGTGGGGCAGAGATGAAACCCCAACAGACACAGCATGTGAGAATCACAAAGGTGTCATCATTTTTCACAGCCTTCTGGTGAGGTAGCAAAGTCGTTCTGGTCTTACAAGTGACAGCAGTGGTACAGAGCCACTGCAGTCCAAATCCTCAAAGCTCTTTAAACAACTACTTTCTGTATTGGTGGTGGCCCCGAGTAGACATCACCTGTCTGATGCAGGTTCTGCTGATCCTTCTTGCCAGCATGAGCTTCATTTTTTTTCTTTGTGAGAGGAGGAAAATATTTGTTTCAGGGTGTAAGACTTTGATCTTAGAACCTACATGGGTGTTGTTAGGACCTTGTAATTTTACTGTTTTGGAATAACGGGGAATTTTCCTTCTAAGGCCAGGAGTTGTGGTTCAGAAAACTTTCACTGGCCTAACAAAGTGGAAACATTTACAGGCCTCATCAGGAGTAAGTAATAACTTTAATGGAGCAGTTAATTAGTTCTGCTCTTTTCAGACAGGATCATTAGAATTTAATGAGAATTAATAATTTCATAAAGCTTGGAAATATATTGCCCCAAGCAAAATACTGTAACACACATTTCACAGATAGCTATTTTAAATGAATACAGTGACATTTTCTCATATTGTTAGATGATGTATAATATTTTTATGTAGTCACTCAAGATAAAGTATTTGGCTCACATTATAAAGTGTGTTACTGTTTGAAGATAGAAAGTCCCGATTGTTTGCGAATAGGAATATAAACCTAAATATGGTGATGTAAATGCAATCTTTTATCACTGTTGGCTTTTTTTCTTGAACCTTTTAAAGACAAAGATCACCTAGAAGCATTATTAAAGAGCAGCAGAATTCCTTTGCCATGTGCTTTTGTCAGCTCTACCACACTACCTATTGATTAAAACAAGCACATTGTTAGTTTGAGAATAAGATGTCATAAAAGCAGGACAGAAAATATTCATAAAACATGTATTTGGGGCTATTTTAGCTGGACATCATCTAGCAACATAATAAATAATGTAACAAACAACAAACAAGTATTCCATATAATGGCATTTTTTTAGTCTAGCATCTTATGTAAATTATTATCTATATTTTTTGTGCCTCATCTATTGTTCATGGCATAAAAAGAAGCCATTTCTCATTTCCAGATTCAGGGCTGGTTTCAATTGGCCTGACTTCTACTGACACTCGTGAGGTTGTACCAATGTCCATGAGTCAAGGGTGCGGCCCAAATGCTTTAATGAAGACTTTGGAAATCCTAGAAAAGAGGGAAGGAAGTTCCTCCTGTATATGCTATAACAGCTGATCTGCCTTTTTCACAGAATTTTTCCTTTGCTGCTTGAACATATGGATGACATTCTTTATTTTATTCATTGCAAATTGAAATAGTTGATCAATAAACCCAAATTTGATGGATGTTATGAGCTGTTCCTCTGAACATGGCCTGAACTTGCAGGCTAAACAAACACAGCATAAAATGGAGGCAGCGAAAAAAAAGTGTTGATGCTGTCCAGCTCCCAGCCCTATGGTGTGATGTAACATATGTATGTGTAACATGGTTAAATCAGCATGAAGCTGGTGCCATGGGGCAGAGATGCAGACTCGCACAGTTTCTAATCTTACTCCTGAAAGAATTAAAACTTGGACTAAACATGTCAGAGTGAGTAAGGGCAAAAGTAGAGGTCCCCTGCCACTGAAGCTAGGCTTTGGTACCCTGACATTAGAGCACTGTTTGTGGGGAGATCTGAATTCCTCATGCTGTAGCAAAACCTAGGCAAAGCACAGACAGATCAAACTATTCATTTTTTCATGATGGTCCAACCCATTTCATTTTTCAAAACTGCAGAGCAGTAAAATGAAACATTCTTTCTTGCTGGTTCTTCTGAGCAAAA
>VZRO01000011.1:136987-179040 GCA_013397915.1 Daphoenositta chrysoptera | reverse complement strand
AAAAAAAAAAAGCAAGAGAAAATGCTGGCTCAAACTTCAAATGCATAATGTATCTCCCATCACAGATGTGAAAGAAAATTACCTACCAGATCTTTTTTTCAGTAGGAGTTTGTATTTAAAATGAAACATGTGACCATTACAGTATTTCAACAGTTAGATGAAAAACTGCTGCAATATATATATATGTATGTGTGTGTGTGTATGTACATAATTCAGCAAGAGATGAGTACTTGAAGTGTGCATTCCCAGTATTGGCCACCCAAATATGCAACAAACTACATTCTGCTTCTCTCAATTTTTCTTATTAACTTTTTTAGATTTAAGACTATAATATGTTTTTTCTCAGCCTCTTTTTCATCTTCCAAGCATGATGTTTTCTGTTACTATAATGATTGCTATGTGCTGCAGCAGAACTGAGGCACTAGCGGCTGGAAATCGAGAGCTACTGTTTCTGTATAACAAAAAAGGTAATTTCTTCCAGAAAGCTGGCAAATACAAGAATATAGAGAGGGGAGGTGTGGGCACAACAGAGCAGGGCAGACATTGCAACAGCACTGCTTGTTGTACGTGCAGATGTGAAGGGTGAGGTTTGACCACTGCTCAGTAATCTCTTGGTACAGAGTTGAGCAGGCACAGGACGTGGCAGCATCTTGAGATCCCTGTGCCCTGATGCCAGCTGGTACCTGTGAGCAGCACTGCGAGCACCCTGCCCAGTCCTCCCACTGCTTCCCCTCCTCTGCTGGGTCATGTGCTGCAGGTGGCCCAGGTTTGGCAGCAATGGTCTCTTTCCATTCCTGTTCTGCAAGAATTTTCCCTTGCCCTCCCTAAGCAAGTGGGAAGGTGAGGGAAGGAGGAGACATCACGTCTAGTACCTCAGTTACTTCTGAGTCACATTTCTACCTGCTTTGGAGGCTTTGGTGCCATGAAATGACCATGTGGGAGGGCAAGCAGTTGAAAACTCCCCATGCTCACTCAGGTAGCCAGCAGCCTTACACTGCTCCTCCTGACTGGCCCTGCTAGAGACATTGCTGGACTTTTCCTTTTGAAGTCTGCCTTACACTTGTCTCCATCTTCACAGGGGTCAGGGCCATGAGAACAATTGCTTTTCACTCACATAATGGGTCTTTCCTCAAAATAATGTGCAAAGAAAGTGAATGGTGATAACAGCTTTCCTAACCCAGATCTTCTATGTTGTTTGACTGTTGGTTTAGGCACTAATTAGAGAGCAATGAGCATCATCAGTTCTACCCTTGATCATATATCATATGATCTAAAAACTAGCTACTTGATCCTGTCAGATGATTAGTATCTTATTGCTGTATTTTATTAAATATTGATACCAAAGTTTTGTTTTCAACATTTGCAAATCCTTTTAGTCAATTAAAAGTAAAATGAAAACGTTTCAATTTGGTGAGAGCTATTGTAATTATATTTACTTTGCAGTTTATAACTATATGCTGAATATGTTTCTACTTTTCTATTGCACCTACAAACTCCATGAAAAGAACATTAAAGCTGCAAAGTGTAGCATTCTGAAATTATGAAATGATGGTGTTTTCCTGTGCAACTTTAGAACTCTTTAGGGAAATCAGACCTGCAGGTTAGCTGTCTGGACACTGTATACAGTGCATGAGGAGAGGCAGCCACCTCCAAGTGGGATTTAAAAACCTCACGGTCTGTAAGCCACCTACACTCAGAAATTGGGAGCGCAAGAGACAGGGCTCCATCTGAAATTTTACTTCTATCCAGAAGTGAAGCACCTGGCTGTGGTCAGGAAGGAGCTTCCTTGGTGTATGCAGGACCTGCAGCTCTGCTTGTGTGTGCTGCTTTCCCAGGGGAGAGAAGCATCAGGACAGCCTCTGAGTGAAAGGCGTGTTGCTGGGGAAAACTCCCGTACTGAAGTGAAATTTCTATTACTTCAGGGAGCGTGTAACATCCTGGCTGCCACAGGGCTGCTTGTGCATTGTAAGATGATTGTAACTGGATAAATGTAGGAATGTTGCAGGAGTAGCTGATGGACTTGCAGGCTCCCTGTCACAGGCACCACCTCCACTGCTAGGTATGGAGATGTGCTCTTGGCCACTTTCTGTGGCTCGGTGGATCTTCACTTCTTTGCTGAACTTCAGCACAACTTCCAAATGAAGTGGTTAAGTGCACCCCCACACATTTGCCCTATAGATGGGATCTAGGCATGTTTGAACTCTCCTCAGTCTGTGGAGAAGTAGTCTAAGTCTGCTGTTCCTGTGCAAGTCCTCATTCAGGAAACAATTTTATAGAAGGGATTACTGGTGCTAACTGCAGGGGCGTCATAAAACCAGTGATCCCTGCTCCACCTCTGGAAAGAGAGGCTGGAGGTGCAGAGAGAATTTCAGACAGTGCATCCCAAAAGGATTCAGGTACTACAGCCCCAAGGGAAGAGAGAAGCTGCCACAAGCACTGAGACACAAAGAACTGCCCATGTCCTCAGTGCACTTCTCTAGCAGAGGCCTAAGGACTATTTGCTCTTTAATGCAAGTTGAAATTGTTTAATACATTTCAAGAAAGGCTCAGAAGGCAGGCAGAAAGCTCACAAACACAGCTCTGGTTTGACCTTGTCTGCTGTCTCATAGTTCAGGAGGATCTTCAAATGTGCATATCCTGGTGATTTTGCACCAGTCTCTTTCTGGATCTGAGTTTGAACTCTGGGGCTACTGTTCATGAGTGCAAAAGAAAAACTTCACAGTGAGCAAAATTCCTGCTGCTTCAACCCATGGAGCTACAGTGATAGCTTTTCCCTTGCAATGGGTTGATTGGAAGGCCTTTGCCTGGTGCTCTGGCTAGGAACTATTGAACCTAAGGTTTGTGGGATTGGGAGCTGTGTAAATAATAGAGGATTGAGGCAGCACTTTAAAATGCTATTTTCACAGCATAAATCAATTGTGACCTTCAAGCACATAAATCCCATTTAGCAGTATTTTTGTCAAACTGCTCCTTTATGTGATGTTCCCTATGTGATGGTATAGAAGCCAAGCCTAAAATTTATTCTTCAATGTGTTTCAACCTCAGCTTCTGTCTGAGTTCTTTAGCTGGTGTGAATCCATGTAGCTTCTTTGGCTTTAGAGATGTGATGATTTACACCAGCTGAAGAGAGGTTCCCTCTTTCTAATGTCATTTCCTTGGGTCTTTTTCATGTGGTATTTTTCTGTAATTTCATTTTTCATTCTTTTCCAAGAATCTTAAATGTTTCACTGTAAACATTAAAAATCCACTTGTGTCTTTGGCATCAAATATAACAATAGAACTTGTTTTTACATCTCTCGGTGGTACAACATAGAGGCATTGCCAAAAGCTATCCACTATCATTACAAACATGGGAATGGAAGACATATATAAACATAGAAGTGTAACCCCTTTCTCGAATAAGAGTTTATAATAGCAACAGTGAACTTGACCCAGTGCATTTCCTGTAGGGATAAGGTGACCTGCAGGGGTTAATGGCCCGTGGCTTTGCCTTGGGCTATCATCTCACCCAGCCAGTGATTAATCCTGGAGAAATGCCCTTTGCTCCCATCATTATCCCTTAAATGGAACCTTTAGAATTCAAAATGATTTTGGAATGGAATTTACCACTGCCTGCACTCCATTCATTGCAAGGAACTTTACTGTAACTGCATGTCACACTTGCATAAATAACCTTCAGAGGAAAAAAAAAAAAAAGAAAGATGAAAGGACTGGCCCAGAAAAAGGAATAAAACTCCAGTGCAGGCTACCACTGCTGGTAATATTCCAGCAGCAGGGTGATGCTCTAACAGGAGGCTACAACTGCTGCAGCAAGTGGAAGTAAAAGAGTCCTAAAGTATTTGATGTTTATAAGAATTTTCCTGTGCAAGCATTAACTGTAGCATATTTTCAGGCAGCAATGTGTTATATTTTTGTTGTGTTTACTTAGCTGCTTCCCAGACATATTCTTGACAAACTAGGTTTTCTGAATAAACTTAGGATGGCAAGGTCCCTGCACTGGCAACACATGGTCTGAAGAGCTGTTGAAGGAACTGGTTATTCTTTTGGACAAGCTAAGTGCAAAAGAGACTGTGAGTGTTAGGATATTGTTCTGCATCAAAGCCATAAAGCTTCAGTTTATCTGCTGATCTGTCTTGCAGGTCTTTTGCTTGCAAATTGGATCTGCTAGCTAAGCAGCTCAGGTACTCACATAGCATATTGCTTAAATTTTATTCCTGAGAAGGAAGTAAAATCTGTGGTAGTACAGCAATCTGTGCTCTCAGCCAACTCTATACTCCCCTCTTTATCCATCTGATGTAGGCTTCATGCCTGGCTATATTAAGATAAACACGCCTAGTACACAAGGTTGTAGAAACAACTAAGTCTACTTAGCGTTTTTTATCTTTTACTAGACACAAGTTTCCTCATACACTTTTTTAATCAAGGAATGCTTCAGACAGGAAGATACTCAGCATCAGTGCTGGACAAACAATTTAGCATAATTCTACCATTAATACACTGGTGATGAAAGTCTGCAATGTCATTCTTGCAGGCTCCCATGTTGTATGTACTGATCACACTCACACACCGGTGGGAAGTGTATTCCTAATGTATCTGGAATCATTTTGCATATGGAGCCATGTCATCTGTTGCATGAAGTGACTCTGGTAGTAGTGGTCACCCAGTGTATGGCTGTATTTTGATCCTAGTTAGGGCCATTTTTTATTTCATAGCATCTTGCACACTTTTTTTAAACTTTATTGTGGATCTGTCTCAAGCAAGACAACATATAGTTACTGCAAAATTGTAATGTTCTCCAGCTAGTTCAGGGTTAACAGAGTTTGGGATGCTTTCCAATAAGCTTCTCACTCTTCCTCTGATGTGTGACCAGCATGCAGCAGTGAGAAGCAGGGCTGTCCCACTCCTGGGCCTGGCTCCTGGACACTGTCCCTGTGTGGTGTTTATCACACTGCTGACTTCAACACACAGCAACTCATACGCAGAGAAGGCCCTGGGGTTCTCTGCTGCTCTTTCAATGAGTGAACCCAAAACACAACTTTGGTGGAAACTGGCCTTCCACACTGTACCAGCATTCCCTGCAGGTGGTATCAGGAGTGGTTTTTGATAAGTAGAGGTGATGGTGTGGCCCTCCTCTGAACTCTTACCTTGCTTGCCTAGCAATGAGCCTGCAATGGACTTTGCCTGGTCTCTGGACTGTATGGAGCTTTGGTCTCAAACCCACGAACGAGAATTTTGTGGATCAGTGGCTGAAGGTACAGTCATAGGTACAAGGTCAGCATTGGAGGAACGTATACACTGAACAGCTCTAGCACTTGAAGCCTAGATTTTTATATTCTTAGCGTTTAGTTTTTAAAATATACTCTGGCTCCTCTACTTCTGCAGTAGCCAGAAAAAGCCATGCTGTTGTGCCATGGCTTTCTGTGGCTGCTGGGCCACCTGGGCAGTGCCCAGAGAGAAGTGCAGTTCCCAGGTTTGGGACCAGGACTTCCAGAGCTCCTGCTCTGCACTGTGCCAGTCAGATCTAACACAAAGGCAGACAATACAAATGTGATTCTTTGGCTTGCTGGCCTTCTTTCTTGATAACAATCTCATCAGCCTCTCTTTTATCTCACTCCCCATTCATGGTATCTCAACTAAATTCTAAAGTGACTGGATGATGTGTCACATTATGGAAAGATGCAAGACCTCTCAGGATACTGTTGGAAGAATATCTTCCTCAATATCAATCAGAGGGTGCAAATGCAGACCCTGGAGCTACCCTTAGCTGACCCACTCCCTCATGTTTTGAAATATTTTCCCCATGCTTTCCTCAAATTTTCTTCATATTCCAAAATCAAGCTAAATCCCTGATGATATTTTTGTAAGCTGCCTATTTAATGGGCACTAATTGCACATAAAGATTTAGCATTAATCATCTTAAATAACACAGGAAAGGAAGGGAAAGTGAGGACTGGGTTTCATTGTTTGTTTTGGGGATTTTTTTTCCATGATGCTGGAAAAAGGCATTAAATTTTGGGGGGGATATTTGATTTTTAAAAATGAGTTTTATCTTCCTTCTTATTTTTAATGAAAATTGTAAACATTATAAAATAATATTTCTTAATTATCAATACTCGTATCAATGCTTATAAGGTTTTTTTGAGAAGTCTTTGTTTCTTTGTCAAGAGAAAGCTGTGCTCAGAATCAGAGATTCCTAATACATTCTTTAGCAACACCAGGTATCAGAAAAGATGCTACATATATTCATATACATAACTTAACTGAAAGAGGGGTGCATGTCTTTACTTTTGGGAGTAGCTTTAGTTCTGGAAATGAGAAGAAAAAACAAAGCTTACAGTAAATTTTTCAAGTGTTGCAGCTGTTACGAAAAAAGGAATTTTGTCTGAAAATGAGTGTTCTGATTCTAGTTTACTGGGAAGGAGAAACAGTAATAAATTGTATCATGTTTACAAGAACCTGTACAAAGTGTTGCCATATGTGTAAAACCTCAGGGCATGTGGGGCCATACCACAGTTGGGACACCCATCCTTCCTTCTGTTTTGTTGGAGGAAGGAAGTATATTGTCCCTCTCTTGGGACTGGGAGAGGCAGTCTGGGATGGGACCAGTGTTACCACCATCACGGTAACATGGGATTATCTAAATCAGATTTATGTCATGTTTTTTACTTAAAGACAATGAAATCCCTTGTTGGTTTCATGTCTGTTTTTTCCCCCCTGCAATACTACCAGCTATTAGAAAACATTTAAAACAACCATATGCCTGAAAATAATTCATTATGAATTCTGTTAAATTCTCCCAACTGTTTTCATTTTGCTGGTCTTAGAGCTATGTTTCATTGTGTGTTTGGAGGGAATCAGGCACCACAGAACCTGAAACCTGAAAGAGACCTCTACATTTTATTAGGGTATAAATAATGGTAATAATTTGATGGGGCTCCTTGAATAACACAACAAGTTTTTTCCGTTTGGTTTACAGCATCATACCTTGCCTTGTCTGTAGAGCTTGTGCTGCAGATTGCTTTCCTACAGATTGGCTCCTGCTAGTGAGAAGGTCATAAATACCCACCTTAATCACTGGCTATGTCTAAACCCCCCAATTTAATCTGTATATAGAGTGCCATGTACTTTTTAAGATGCAACTTGAAGAACTTAAAAGAGTGGAAAATATGTTCTTATTAAGGTGTAGTTGAGGCTGCCATGTGATAATACAGGGGCCAGGACAGAGAGCTGGTCCCAAGCATGTTAATCTGTAAGGGAGCAAACAACCCTGTAAAGAGTTCTACAACATCACTCTGCTAAGACACTGGACAGTCCAGGACTCATCTAAAATTCCTTTTGTTCCATAAAATAAGTTTAATCTGTTTTAAAAAGGGGGGAGGGGGAGAAACGACCAAATTTCTTATAACTAGAAAACAGAAACTTTCGTAAACTGCAATTATTTTTAAAGAAATAATTGTTTCTAGTCAGCTCCATAGGTTGGATTATATGGCACATGGATGGCTGTGGACTTCAAGCACACTTACTCTGTCTCCTCCTGCCTCTGCTCACAAAGAATTCAACCATGAAATATCACTCGGGGAAAACAAAATGGAAAACTTCATTGGTTGACTAATATTTTGCCCTTTCACTTCCAACACTGTATCTGATCATCCTGACCTTTACCTAAGGGGATGTGTTAGGAGATGGGCTTGCTGGCACAACCAAATAGGCTGCTTTCTAAATCACCTGGTAGACAGACTTTCCACTGGCAATGTCCTGTCTCTGTACTCATTCCCTGGTACAGACATCCCTAATCCCAACAGAAGGGGACAGGGACATGCAGTGGAGCTGCGCCCCAGAGATCACTTCGGTGTATCCCCATAGCTAGTGACCATGTGTATTCCCCAGACAACTTTTTCAACAGGAGAAGGGCAAATGGCCCTCTGGAGTAATCCTCATTTGCAGAGATTTGAGTGCAGCTGTCAAGGAAGGGCAGCAGAGCCAGTATTGTTCCACAGAGACTTGTGGCATCATGGCCGTGTTGCAGCCATTTATCATCAGCCTCTGTCATTCCCAAACCGGGGCCTCTCACACGATAACACTGAGTGCCACTGCTCCTTTACTGACTTGGTCCCTGGTTAATCAGTTTGTTCAGGTTTTGAATGCTGTATTCAAGCATATTTTTAACAATGAAAAGCTCTCTGTGCTAAAAGAAAGGTCCTACGTATTTGAGTCACATTCTTTTCTCTCCAATCGTTTCAGGTTTTGTGTCACTTGATTTGTACTAGCTGTGGCTCATTATGAGAAGTATTTGTCAGTGTGGGCACTAAGGCACGCACAGCCCTACATGTGAAATTTAATTATGGGCATGGGAATTTCCTGTCCATTCCCTTGAAATATTGTTGCTTAAAACTTGATAGAGTGAAGGTTTTGCAAATTGAAAGAGAGAACCATGAAGGAAGATAGACAGAGGAATAGACAGAGGGGTCCAGAGATGTCTGATGTCTGGGAATTGAAGAAAAAAGCCAGGTTCCCTTAGGAGCAGTGAATGACCTTGGAGCCATTGGAACAGAGAAAAAAGAAGACACCCTGAAGGCACTGAGGGATACAGGAAAGAGCCTGATGACAAACACTGTGGGATAGATCCTTGAATTGGATCAAGAGAGAAAAAAGGGCGAGGAGGGGAGAAAGAAAGATGGTTAGGGCTGGAGAGAGTCTTCTGTCCAGAGGACCTTTAAGTCAGAGGTTGTGAGCACAGGATGCACATGCTGATATTACAGTGCAAGGGACTTAGAAAAGATATGGGATAAAATTGGCATAATTTTTATGTCATAGATTTGCTCTGCCTCTCCTATCTCACTAGAAAGATTTGAGCAAGTGCTGAGCCCTGGTCACTAGTGCACAGCTGAGCAGGACAGAAGGACTTTGACTCCTGCAAATACAGCCATTTGCTGGGAACCCTCCTGCTCATGCAATGATGCTGTTTGTATCTTTGCATGAGAGGAGTTTTATACAAGATGGAGAAATCTTTCTTTACAGGTGGGCAAGTGACATCTTCATTGTAACTCATGTCTTTCTTGAGGCAGGGACTGTATTAAGCATTTCCTAAGTATTCAGGGCTTCTGACTGCAGAATCCAATCATGCTGCGGAACTTTGCTTCATCTTTTGAAATCTCATTGAAGTAAAAATCCCTGTAGTTTGTAGTTCCCTTTGCTCAATTTGGGTTATTGTACCATGACCACTGTTTCTGTCCTAATGCTCTCTACTCCCGGGGAGCACAGCTCTGACCCTCAGCTCCAGTGGCAGAGCACCAGCCACATACAGGGCACACGAGCATTATAACACACAAGGACATGGGACAAAGATGTATTCTTTTGGAGAGAAAGAGATGGTGGCAGGTAGCTCATTCTTGTTACAGCATCACAAACAGCTCCAGCATTGTAACAGAGGCTTGCGAAGGCATTGAGGCTCCCTTAATTATTACACTCTTTCTCCCTGCTCTAAATCCATCCCTGGTAGAACTTCAAGAAGGAGTTGAGGAGCTCTGCTAGCTGGAACCAGACAGATCACAGTGGTATCTTGTATCTTAATCAGCAGAGCCTGAGGTATGGCCACAAACTTCCCAGGTGTTTTTTCTCTGCCTACCAATGTGATGCTCTCTGTTGCTCACTGGCTGCTTTTCACTGATGAACATTCAACAGATTTCAACCAAGCTTCATGACAGTGCTGTTGTCACTCATGGTGCAGCTACAGAGAGCTGAGTGTTGTCTCCATGCTCTTGGGAGGAAAACCGTCAAAACACCAGCAGACAGCAGAGTTGCTGGGTTGTCTCCCTGAGTCTGCAGATGGTAGGAAAATAAGGAGCTTTCATTTCAGCAGAATGATAAAATCTGAAACTTAATTGCGACAGCTGCATTTACATTAACCATTTCAGTACCTGAGCATTTTAGCAACATGTTAAAAGCACGAGCCTATCAGTTCTCTCTGTCATGATAATGACCCCCAGTTCAGAAGCTTCCACAGAGCTTCCACTCTGTTAACTTCTGATGCTGTTTTCAGTTGCCAGTATAGGCTGGCATGTCGGACACTGAAAATGTAGATACATACATTTAATTTAATATTGAGAAAATACAACTCTTTCCTGTCTTGATTATATTGCTTATTTTCCTGGTTAGGATGATAGAAGTTCTTGCTCCTTTGACTTAGGCTATGGAGAAGATCTGCTAGGTCAGTGTCAATTCTTTCTGAGGGCATTCCCTGGAGCACATCTGTTTTGCACACAATTGCATGACCAGGGCTACAGCTGAGGAGCTTTTCAGCACCACTTTTCTAGTCATGATAATTAGATTACTGTATCGGCTGTGAATTACTCCATAAAGAATACAAATAACTGATTTTCTTTTGGATGTGGGGTCAATTTTGCACCTTTAGAACTTGAGATACAGCTGAGTTTCAGCTAAAACACAGAAATTTAAGACATGTTACTTAAAATCAGAGATAACTTCCTTCAAAGTTCTTTATTTTCCATTTGAACAACTACCATGCTTTAAAATTTTATCTGCAATCAAATTTAAGAACTTTCCATAAATCTAAGCATTATTTTTGGAGAAAGTAGAATGTGAAGTATTTGCAATAGGAAGTGTTAGTATATAGCTGAAGAATGGAAACAAATTCATACAAAAATATAAAGCTAGACGTATACTTGAAAGCTAACAGTCTTATTTGCAACTTACTCAACACTATCACCATAGTCTCCATTATTTGGTGCTGGAGTCATATAGTCTACTGATGTGCAGATAATGTCAGAGTCCCAGAGTAATAGCTTTCTGTTTGGAGGGTATTGAAAGAACAATTGTTAGGAAATTAAAACTTCAGAGAAGCCTGAGCACCGACATAAAAAAAAATGCAGATACCTTATTTACCCATATTATGTTAGAATCCAAAAAGCAAAGGCATATTTCATACTGATAGCAAGTTATGAAAGCATCACTATCAACTCAGTTATAGTCTAACAACTCTCACACTTTTAAGAAGAGTGGGAAGGCCACCCCACAAGAGACAGAAACTGAGAAAGAAGACTCTCTAGAACAGGACATCAGTACTAAGTAGAGAAAAGGAGGAAAAAGCAGCTCACTGTAGACTACAGTAGCTAGTAGAGTAAGAATGGAATCAGAGGAGAGAAAAGAGACTGGGAAGAATAAAATTCTTAGCCATTATTTGCCCAACGTTAATGCTGGGGTAAAATATATAACTATTAGTGAGATTCTGACAGATTTATAAGCATCAGATCAAGCTGACTCACTTGCTATCAGCTGTAACTATGTAAAATATGCTGCTCCAACTAAATTGGCAAAAAGAAATAAGAAAAGAATGGTTTGCACATAAAGAGCTAAATTTTATGTTGATTCACCATATGTCCTTTGCCACCTCGGAGAAATAAAGATCTGAAGAGCATAAATATGCAAAGAATGTTGGCCAGGTTTTGCATTTTTAGTATTTCCGAGTTCTTCCATAAGTACAACACTCTTGCCTCAGGTTGGACTGCTGTCAGCTGCATTGGTTGTAGAATTCTACCACTGACAGATAGCAAAATACAGATAATATATGGGTCCCTTTTTCTTCTTGTTGGAGCATGGAATTTACAGAGAAACACAAGACAATTTGTTCATATTCATCCAGTTGGAAGACTGTTTCCAGGGAACATGGTTAACACATAAACTTTTGGAGTAGGGACTGTCTTTTGTTCTGTGTTTGTGCCAGGTGGTCTTGGTCTCTAAACAGGGGTTCTGGTTGCACTAATAATAAATAATCTTTAAAGATTATAGTATTTCTTGATTTGGAGGTGACAAAGAGGTGTAGAAAGTAAGCCAGTCATTTATAAAAATCCATCCTAGGCTGGCTTAGCCTTTTCAGTGCTGTGAGCCAAATGTCAGCTTCAGAGCACCTCTGTAAGCCGATCTCTGGAGCTCCATCAGAGCAGGGTTCTCCTGCTCTCAGGTGGGCTGACAGTTTTTGCAGTAAGTGTTTGGGCATGTGGGGGTGCTTGGGGAGGCAATATGCCAGCTGACACAGTCCTGGCAGCCAGCTCTGGCTCATGCACTGCTGCTTTGATCTGGCCTTTTCATCGCACTCATGAGAACTGCTCAATTTTTTCTCAAATATGTTGATAAATTTATCATTTTCTCCTGTATTTGCATAACTCATGTAATCGCTATGAAGTGGACATGAGAGTTCTCTGTATGTATTCCATAATCCGTGCTTGGGAGTTGTGTCATCTTGATTAGGTGTGATCGTGTAGGGTCTTGCAATGAAGGTTTTGTTCCTGGTCCTTGGCTGAAGGAGAACAGAGACGCTTAGGGCAGAAGTGTGGATGCCAGCAGCACTGCCTTTTTGCCCACTCTATCATGGCAAACACCACATTTTCAGGTGGAATCTTCTAAAATTAATCACCAGCAGACAAGCATTCAGTATAAACAGGCAGTGGGATATTAATTATGAGTCAGTATGAAAGAAATAGGTGTTAGTAATATCCTGTAGGTAATTACTTATTAGAAAAACACACAAATATGTAGCACTCAACTGTTCGTTTGCTCTCGTGCAAGAATAAGACCACGACTGAGGTATGGTCTGCACGTTTGCACACAAAAGACATTCACTAGGGTCAAGTAATACATGTAGGCATATAAATTATATTATGTTGCAAAAATTATGTTTCTGTTTCTCTTTGAATCAAGTCTTTTTTAAAAGGGCCAAGAATTTGCAAGGAAATTCAATTGTATAGTGTGCAAGTCGTGCACAGTTTGGAAATATAGTAGCAAAATGTAATACAGACCCTATTATAATTCCAAGGTGATGAAGGGCTAAAATCAGAGTGAGACTAAGAGACCCTTATAAAGAGGTGCACATAATTCATAATACAAACTGAAGTGTGTGTAGAAAACCGAGGATCAGCCTAATCGACCAGCAGAAACTGAACCGCATGCAAAGTTCAAAGGCAGAAAGACTGAGCTACCTTATCCCAGAATCTATTGAAAAAAACATTAGCAATACCTTTACCTACTTGTGGAAACATCATGCTAATTTGTGCTGTTCTGCTCCATGTCTTAAATCATACGTTCAGGTTAAAAGTTGCTGCATTCACTCTCAAAAGCCTTTGTGCTGCTGGTTGTCTTTTTTCTCTGGAGTTCCAACCAGCATGAGACTTCACAGAAGCACCTGGCCAAGGTCATGGTATCTATGTCTCTGGAAGGATGCGAGGCTGTGAACTTTGCAGCCATCAGAGGTAAAAGCATGACTTTCCTCCCCAGGCAACTGCTTCTGGGCTCACTCTCGTCTCATGAGAGTGTGAAGAAACGTAGCCATTCCTGACCTGAGATCAGCTCAGCTGGTCAGAGACTGGTGCTAGTAATGTCAAGCTTGTGGGTTTGATCCATGCATGGGCCATTCATTTAAGAGTTGGACTTGATGACCTTTGTGGGTCCCTTCCAACTTAGAATATTCGGTGAGTCTGTTTATCACTAAAGCAAGGAAACTAAAAAGCGCTTGCTTGTGGTCAAAGGGAGCAATCAAGAAGACATTTTGGCATCTAATAAGACAAGACCTAGAAAAAAAAAAGCTACTCATGTATTTGACCTGAGTGGTTAACCAAAAATCAGCCTCATAAGAGTATTTTGTTGTAATAAGAAATCTCTGATGCAATCATGTATTTCTTTGATGCTGTAATGATTATTTTCAAAGACCATGCACAGACAGTCCTGGTCCCTGAACACAGCAGAAATGTGACAGCAAGGATAGGTTTTCTTTTTTCTGTAGCTCCAAGTCCTTTACCAGTTTTTTCTATTCACTGTAAAAGGGGACTTCCTTTAACATAAAAGTCACTTTTACACAGTCACAAGTCTGCCATGCTGTTCATTTTCCTCCTGCATATGTTTGACATCTGTAAGAAATATTGTTGTACATGGTTTGAATATACAGCCCACCACTCAAGACATGCAGAAAATCTGGAGGAGATGGCAGAAGCTCAAGACATCTGAACAGAACTTTTACTGTTAGAGAGGTATGTGGGTTTTCAACTAAAATGATCTTGATTAGCTAAAAAGAAAAAAAGATAAAGTAATTCTGTCTTAGACATTTAATGGTGGGCTCATTCACTGTGTTTCAGAGCGGAAGCAGTGGGGCTGAACAGCAAATTTTTCAGCAATGCAATTGCAGTCCCTCAAATGTTTAAGTCTGGGGAGGATTCTGATTTCTTCCTGTGCTCTGATACCTCAACAACAGGAAATCATCAATTCTAATTTTTAATTTGTCAGTAACTCTTCTGTCTTTTCCTTTAAAACAAATGAATTACCCTCTTTATTTTTCTAATATGCATCAGAAATGTAATCTATTAATTTGTATTGATCTCTTAGTTAGGCAAATTATGTATATGTACATTTTATTCTTTATTTGAAAAAAAAAGCTCTTTTTTTTAATATTAAGAGAAGGACAATATAAAACAATTTTAAAAAATACAGAGAAAATATAAGACCACACAGGACTACCACACAGCTCTGCAGACATCAAATCCCTGAGCAGGATTCTCTCCTGGTCTCAGAGAAGATTACAGCTATGGTATTAAAGGCCAGTTCCCAAGGGCCTTTTCTCTCACATAAATTAACTGGACAGCAGTGGCAGAGGGGTGAGTCCAAAGGTGGGCATTGACACTGTTGGGAGTTTTGATCTGCTTCTACCTGGATGGACTAGTTAAAGAACTGCCACAGGATTTAAATTTAAGGAGATAGTTGGGATAAAGTACAGGATCCTCTCAAGACTTCTTTATTTCAATATTTTGTGAAGGAACTGATGATCTGAAAGAACAATACCTGAAATACAGAGAGTTGCACTGGCAGTTCACTTGTCGCTGACATGGTGCCTGGATCCTGGCTGGCAGCCCAGCACCAGGGCAGCAAGATCTTGAGGGGTCTTTGGTCAAGAAATTAAGGCACAGGCTGAATAGGACCCCAGAGCAGAGTTCAGTGTTCACAGCCCAGCTCCATCTCCCCAGGGCCTGGATCAGCCCGGCTTCCCTGGTGCTGGGCCTCGGGCACGTCTGCACTCATTCTCAATAAAGTCCTTCCCTCAGCATCTCACTGCTACATCCACCAGCTGGAGCATTACATCTCTTCTGTGGTTTTCCCTTCCTCTCTTCTCCAGAGCTCGTCTCTGGGAGCTGTGTTGGTTGCCCAGAAAGTGGGAATCTGGAGAGCAGAGGAGATGTAAGTCTCTGTCACTGTCTGAAGTTTTTTGTGGGATACATGTTCTATGTGAACAAACCCGTGATATCTCATTGTCATGACAGATATGGTCCTTAAAGGTTGTCTGGTCAGTGGAAATATAGAATAAAAACTATAAATTGGTCTCCTAAGTTGCTCAGGACCCAAAATTGTCCTCTTGTAGTCCAAGGTGTGTATTCCTTGTTCTAAGGATTTTGTGGAGATCAGATGTTAAGCCATATCCCACCTTCTGCTGGTTTCCTGTTTAAGGAAACACCTGGCAGAGTTCTGTCTTCTCCAGCCACCACAGAGAAGTTTTGACAATGCTTTCAAAATGCTGTGAGTACCAGAGGCCATACAAAAGTCTATTGACTGATAAGCCTAGGTTTGTTCCTGCCAAAATATAGCATGGTGTCATGGTTTAGGAATGGTATTCCCCAATTTAGTACTCCCACTACAAAAAATCCAGGAGCAACTCCCTCCCCGCTCTGGTGAGAGAGACAAAAGGCACAGATAATGAGTTAAGAACAATTTATTGGAAACAGTGATAAGAAAAACACAGTTAACAGCAACAATATTACTATCAAAAGGGTACAAAGAGAAAGGGTGATTTACATTCAAAATGCTCATCCCACAGCAACAATGAAAATGGCAGACACGTCTCCCACCTGCACCACGCTTTTCTCGGCCCAAAGCCATGCCCTTCTTCTTGGAAGCAGGAGTCCCTTACTTACAAGCCTGGCAATGATGTCAGTGGTACAGAATCACAACGTAGACACGACCACACACTTCCAGGCTCTGCCCCCTCACAGCTCCTGCAAAAATTTACTCGCTCCTGGCCGAAACCAGGACACATGGATACAACCAGAGAAAGCAAAGACAGCTTGAGGTGACAGTTGGCAGGTACCTGATCTTTGTCATTTGGCTCAGCACACCTGAGCCTGAATGCAGCTGCAGTGACTGAACACCATGGATGTAGCCAGGATGACTGTACTAAGAAAATAGGTAGGATCACAATTATAAGCCCTGCCAAAGGCTTTTTTCCACTTTTCTGCTCTAACCCTGCTCATCCCAATTCTCTCCTGTGGCATGGGGAAGAGGAGGCATACGCACTGTTAGCAGAACAGCATAGATGTCACATATTTTTTAGCTCCCATGCTGGACCTCTTATTTTTTCACAGGGTGCCTGTTTTTACAGGTGAAATGGATTGATTCCTCTGCCTTGGAAAAGGTCTTCTAGATAGCTAACAAAGGAGGCTTTTAACTACAAGGAGGTGGTTCTGGAGGGGGTACTTTGCAGGTTGTAGGTGAGAACTGTCTTTTCTTAAGCAATTTCTAGTTCCATTAATTACAAAATTGTAGTCTAACAGCACCCTGTGGAGTGTCAGTCACAGATGGAGGCAGAGAAGCCCTCCCCACATCATGAGGAGGTGGCTCTGTTTAGTGCATGACCCCATGGCAGGGCCTGTGGAGTTTGACCTGGGAGGTGAGCAAGACAGGGAGGTGAGTTTGACTAGCAAGTCATCAGCTTCTTTTCTTTAGCACACAGAAGAAAAGAGTAAAGAAGGAAAGAGAAGAGGAGGAAAAAAGGGTAAAGGTGGCAAGCAAGTACTGATCAGGTCAACATCTGCACTCCTGCAGCGGACTGGGCTCTCTGGCAGCAGTTTACCAGCATCCATTACATCTTTTGCTTTATTTTAAAAGTAGTTTCTAATAATTTGTCATGTATTTTATAGAGAAGAAAGTAGCTGTGGTGCTAGAAAAACTCTGGAAAGAGTAAGCAAATTAAAAATGACACAGCTGTTCCAGGCTTTCCCAGCCTCCCAAGAAGACAGCTCAGACTGCAGCATGACACACACCACATTTCATTGGCATAGGTCCACTGTTTGTGTCACAGCCAGACAGCTTGCATTAGAGTTTGGCCCAAATGTGAAAAGCCTTCTTATTTGAATTTGAGAAACACAGAGTCATGTTCAGATTTAAAGCTTTTTAATTAATAAAAGTTTAGGACAGAAAATTCAGTACAGCTGTTACTGCTGAATCCAGACGGGGCTTGGAAGGTGGACATTCAGCAGGGGGGTGCTTCCAGCAACCCTCATCCTTCGAGGGTGATGAGCATCCTCCAGCCCCGCTGGCTTCCCTGAGACCAAGTGTGCAGTCTCTTCTAGCACTACCCTCGTGTGACAGGTTGAGCTTACGACTCAAGAGTGTAGATGCCTGCCTGTGACCCAGGACTCTATCACAGCTGTTCACAGAGCATCATTCAGAGAGGTTGGATGCCAGGTGAAAGCTGGAGCAACTCTATTTCCCACCAGTAGAGTTACATCAGTGTAAAGCCACCGTAGGAAAAGTCAGAATAAAGCCTAATGTGGAGAAACTTGCTAGGAAGTGTAAATAGGTCATAAATCTTACTTCAGTTGCACTTCAGATGTGGAAGTTTTATTCTGGACCTGGTGTATGGCTGCTTTGGGTGCTGGAGCCATCTTAAAAATTACTGAAGTGTTCCCTCACGTGAGTATCCCTCACCAGCCCTCTACCTTCTGTGCAATGCAATTTAATACTTGAAACAGAGAGCTCAGCCTTTTGCTGCAGCATAATATAGAGCAGTTTAGGAAGTGGTATCTTGGTCTTATACTTGAGTTGCACTACAAGCTGTTTTGGCCTTTACCTAGACCTGAAGGGGAGATTGGGGGAATAAATATATGTTTAGAAATAAGATTGGGATTTAGGATTTTCAATTATTTATTTGGCCACCAAAAGAAATTTGAGGACAACCAAAATTATTTGCAAATGTGAGCTGAAATTGGCAAATAGCTTTGGATTAAAAAAAAAAAAAAAAAGGAAAAAAAGAAGAAGAGGTTAGAAAAGAAATAACAAAAAAATTTAATTTGATTAGTTTGGCATTTCCTGAATTTTTTCCTGAATCCTTTTCAGACTAGATTCAGTACAGCCCACATAACTGAGGAAGATGAGTCTGTTGCAGGGTGACAAACTACTTGCAGACTGAAGACCATGTCTAGTGTAGTCCTCTGAAATGGGAGTTTAAGTGAAATTCCTCATCTGATCAAGTGAGAAGGACTGGAGGGCAGATTTTCTTACTGTTGGAGATATAAGAGAGGACACAGGAAAACAATACCTTTTGTTAGATTTGTTTTTAATTGATTAAAAAATAGATTTAGGTTAACTCAGGACAGGGTTTTTTTTCCAAAGTCAGACAAAAATTATTTCCATATCTCTGCTCAGACCTGCATTTCTGCACAGCTCTCCCGGGCTGAGCCAAGCACAAGCTTAGTCTGAGTGAGTAACAGTGTATTCCTAGGTATGACGGACCATGAGCGTGGATGAAGGAATTACTGTATAGTCTTGTTCTTGATTTGGAAATATGGTAAACATTTATCTACTAATGCAAATCAGATTCAGTCTACGAAGATTGATTTTGATATAATTTGACCTTGTCTAATAAGTCTTCTTGACCAGATAAATTGCAGGGACTTTGTACTGATTTATTTTTGCTTATGCATAAAGTACTGTGTGCTTGTTCATTTATTATGCTTAGCACATCAGACTCGGGAAGATTATATTATTTGAAAATTAAATTTTATACCTTCATATTTTAACACAGACTCCTCTTCAGCTGACTTCCTATAGCTCTGTTCTCCAACCTGAAGAAAATACATAGAAAAAAATTACTTATTTTTCTGAAGTTTGCACGTTAAGTAATAATCCCAGAACTGTCACTGTGCATACTCATGCCATGATGGGAGAAGAAAACTACACAATGTAAGGTTATCTTAAGCATTTCATCCTAAGCTGTGTCCACAAATACTGATGTGACTTAATTATCATTATGCTGTTATTGTGCCACTACAGGGAGTTGCCACTATTCGATCACCGTATCTTTAACTGTATTCCTTAACATATTTTGGTTTCTCTTACTCTTGATATTAACTCCATCCTAAATCCAGAAGTTTTTGTAAGTCTGGATCCAAAGTTAATGATGTTAAGGGAAAGGCTCCCTTCCATTTTAACAGCCTGTGTATCAGGCTCCTGAAGCCATCAGTGCCTTAAGTTCTTGAATCTATTTTAAACAATAACTATATAGGAAGATAATTGTGTGAGGGGAAGGTAATTATGATTGTAATTAATCTTTCTCTTACTATTATCTTACATTTCAGCTGAAGTAACCTCATGCTGCTACGTTCTTTCGATTACTGTGGTTCTTTTCCCCCCCCGTCTTCACTTATATTGAAATTTAAAGATACATCATTTACTAATTTAATCAGCTGCCCTTTTCAGAACATTTATGCTTATAGTAAATTTTTTTCGACCTGACATCTTCAGTATCTCCCCAGATACCTCTTTGCATCTATTTCAACAGATTGCAGCCTATTTATCATTATTAATTGTTTACAGTCCTTCAAGCAGTCCATTATTTATCTCAAATTATTTAATATAAACCCCTTGTTTTTTAAAATATGAAGTTGAATTATGTCGTTTAGCCAATTATCCAAGTAAATAGGGAGTGTGGTTATCCTGATCATTAAAAAATAGTTGTGTTTTGGCCACTATATGACTGGACAATAGACCTTCTATAAAACTCATCTAGTCATGTGTGCATGTATATATCCTTCCAAACAATTAACAATAAAAACTGATTTGTCCTATAATCTTTGCATATATCAATATTCATGCACACACATACATATATCTGGAATCACAGTCTCTTCTTTTTTAAAATAAAATTTTGACTACATTAGAGTTGTTTTGGGATTCTTCACCTATAGGGTCATGTTTGTAGGGCCATGATTCTGCAAAGCATTTAAACATTTTACAGCATGGTGTTCCACTGGTGTCAACAGAATGAATGTGCCTCAAGAAATGCATTTAAGGCCTGTGAGTGAATTTAAGTAGCAGAACTTAAAGACAAACCAGTTCTAAAATAACTTTGTATGGTTCTTCTGTTAATGAAAGTGTAAACATTTAAATGGTGAATACCTGTTACTGTCTTGCCAGTGACAGAAGCAAGCACTGAGTTCTACAAGAAAATTATATCTACTTCTGTCTATCATGATAGGGATCTAACTTTTAGCCTTTAAGCTCCTCATGTTTTGAGATTGAACAGTGTACTTCAGAAATATATAATACTAGCAGAAAAATACCCACATGTAAGAGGCAAAAATATTTCTCTAGAAGACAGATGAAAATTAAATATCTGGTGTTTTAAACTGCTCAGGTGTTTAGAAAGTTAGAATTTGCTGAAGGGAAAGGAATTTGTACCCAAAGATCAGGCAATGCATTAAAAATGCATGGGAAAATATGAAAAAAACCCCCCATAGAATGCATTGTGGAACCATGTGATAAAATCAATTTCACAGTGAATCATGCAGCTCTGCAGTTCAGTGTTGATAACTCATGATTCAGCTGAGAGTCAGAAAATATTTAGTAATTTTTTTACAGCCCCAACTCTTAAATTCATATGATTATAGCAGGAATTCCAAATTTAATTAAATTTGAAGTAAGTCTCTGCCTGCAGAACAATGCTACAAGCCATGTTCATGTATGCTCTAAAGACTTGGAAATCAAAAGACAAATAAAAGCAACCTGTATTTTTTTGTTGTTTGTGTAGACTTTTATTTCTAATAGATTGTAAATAAGCTTTATTTGTTTCATCTGGAGACTGCTTTATTCAAAATGAGTAACAACCTACAATACTGAACTAAGGAGAGGAATACAGTGAAATGAGACAACCTACAAAGCATCCTATTTAATCTAACACAGGATTGCAGAGTAACAAACTTTATCCTGGTAAACTAAAGCACTAGCAATAAAGGTTAATGTGGTAAGAGCAGAAATGTAACCCACCTTAATGCCAGCAAAAAGATCCATCCAACTGCTGTGTGTTTCCAGCTAATAAAATACGATTGACATGTGTTAGCAGCTGTGTGTAAGGGACCCAAGAAATGATGGATCAACAGACAAATCATCTCTTTCCCCCTTTTATTTTTGAATAATATACTGACTGACTTTATCAAAGAACAAGAAGGGTCTTTTTCAAGAACTATCCCAAATTTACTCCCTTGAAACATTGGGGTATCCTCTAAGCATTCGCACTGATCTTTTCTGGGAATCATACAGGAATTACAGGTATAAAACACACATATAAATAATGATAACATTACTGAGGTTGAAAAATCAAGCTCCCCAAAATTAGGCAGTGCCACAAATGTGGTTTTGTGTAACTCCAGTCTTTTATGAGCTTGTATCTAAGTTTTGACTATCATGGCCAGTAAATCTTAGCACTTGATTGTAACGTTGAAGATTGCTCTATTTAAGATCTGAAGAAGTGTCTGTCTGTCCAACCCCTTTTTCTCTGAACCATCATAATTTGATTTAATGAAAGGTGCTACTTGTGACTGCAAATCTCACTTCATGAGTATTTCTGATAGTCTTTAATTAGTGATACCACTGAAAAACCATGTAGCACTTAGTCACTCCTCTTCATGTAGCTCTTCATCAAATACCAGTACGTTCCCTACAGGCTGAAGCCAACTAGTCTCTAAATCCAGTCTCTCCTGCCTCCCATTCTCCATTTTGTCATGACTTTCTGCCCTCAAGTTTCTTGTCTGGCTGGTTCCAGGTCTGCCAGCTGCTGCCTCTCTCTGCCCTGAGTCAAGTGGCTCCTTCCCCTTGCACTGTTGACACAGAAAGGACGTGCTGCTTTTCTTGCTACCTCTTCAAGAGGTATTAAGAGCAATTAATGTTGAGAAAGTACAACTTCCCCTGCATATATTTGTTGGAAAAAGCGTGCTTAGGTGCTCCACCGACAGCCACACAGGACTCTGGAAGCAAAGGAGAATACTTTGTGGCACGGAGGGAAGGCACATCTATGTGGTTGTCGCACTGGAGCTACAAGCAGATGGAGCATATTCAGCTTGCAAGGTGAATGTCTGGTTTTTGTCGATCTGTTTAACTCCTAGTTCTATAGTTTCATGAAAAGAAGTAAACACAAAAGCATAGGCAAAGTTGCATCAAGAAGGTCCTCCTGCTGTTCCTTCTGCTTCTTGATCCCGAGACATCCATTCCTGCCCAGGGGTGAACTCACTGCTCCTCACATCGGGCTGATACAAGTCCTTACAGGGTCATCCTGCCAGCTGGCTCACAGCAGGGATCTGGTTCAGGATCACCAAGAAACAGTGGCTGCAATGTAAAATTTTATCTGGGGCCCTGTGTCTACACCAGTACTAAGACCTATTTGTGGCAAAAATATTTATTGGGATACATGGAGACCATGGTGCTCAACCCTGTAGCACAGTAATTTACTCCAAAATTTTTCCCAAGGAATTGTCCATTTTAGATGGACAAGGAGGATGGTGGAGAGGTACAGAAGAATGTGCAGTAGAGTGCCTTTGCCATGACTTTATAAATTACAGGATAGTTATATTAGTAGTTGATGAGTTCTAGTGTTTTTAAGTTAATACCTCTTGCTGCTCTTGGGTCAGCCAATATAAACTACAAATACTTTTATATTTGATTTGCTTGTTTTGTATCTCTTTGTCCTTAGGATTCAGGTTAGTTTTAAAGGCCTGTTTTAAAGTCATCATGATTTTTGAACATCAGCCATCCTTCCTGATTTAGTCTTCCTGGCCCTTTTTAACTGGTTTCCCTGACTGCTGGACTCAGTGTTAGAGAGGTGGCAAGAGCAGGCACAGAAGACACAAGGAGAAGCAGAAGGACAAATGTCGATCTCTTCTCTCTGGTGGCCAGTGACAAGACCTGAGGGAACAGCATGAAGCTTAGTCAGGGGGGGTGGGTTGGATATTAGGAAATGATTCTTCACCAGACAGAGTCTGGGCATTGGAACAGCTCCCCACGGCAGTGGTCACAGCACCAAGCCTGACAGAGTTCCAGAAATGTTTGGACAATGCTCTCAGGCACATGGTGGGATTCTTGGGGTGTCCTGTGCAGGGCCAGGAGATGAACTTCAGTGTTCCTCATGGGTGCCTTCCAACTCAGGATTCTATGATTCTGTGAAACTGTGGAAGAGAGCATGGGTACCTTTTGATACCTTCTGATCTCTTCCAGAATCATCTCCTGACTCAAACTCTCCTTGTTCTAGTTCTGAAGTGAGGGAATCTCAAAAGTTATCACTGTATGGTTAACTACGCGATGAAGACAGAAAACACTGAAAATTAGGACTAAACTTGTTTATGGGAAGGAGAGATAAAGCACCACAGGGCTTAGTGGAGCTGTTCATATTCACATGAGAAATGAATCTAGAAAAAAAAAGAAGTTTAGTTTTGAAGTTCTGTGCTTTCTTTCGTATTTACAGTTTGTCAGCATCACAGGACCTTCCTCTGGATTTCAAGTGCAGCTCATGAGACCGTATCCCTGCAATCCCATCAGGCTCTTGTCAATAGGATTGTTGTGCTTTCTCCAATAAGATTATAAACGCTCATTTGCTTTCAGCAGAAGTTTTACCAAGCATCTATTCATATCTTAATGGATTATTGACATAACACAGCAGACTGTTATGAAGTATTCCACTATGTGTAATTAGTGAGTATTTAATCTGCATAATAAAAATCCATATGAACAGTTGTTGTCATTCATGCCCAAAAGCTGCTCATCTAAATGAAATATCTAGTTTGCCCTATAAATTTAGGGATGGAAAACAGCATTTTGAAAAAATCTAAATTCAAGAATGCCAAAAAGGTGCTTTTACTCAGCAACCCAGATGTGGGCAATTTGATTTCTCTCTGCCCTCTCCCTGCCAAAAAAGAAAAGAAAATGGCATATATATTTGAATGTTACATTCCAAGCTTCATCTTGTATCATGTTTTTACAGCCATTTATTAAGTATTTACTGTCCCTTTCCTTGTGCCTTTGGTAGGATGCCAAGACAGCACACAAGGAGCTTGCTCAGGGTCCTCCTGCCTCGGCTGGGGAGGAAGGGTGGGTCAGGTTCTCTGCACTGTAGGGCCTTGTGATTTTCTTTACAATGCATCCACCCAGTGCTCCCACATGTACAGAACGGGCAAAAGGTCAAGGTGGCATCTGTATATAATTTAAGACCTGCTAAAGCATGTGAAGTAGAGCTTAATTGGGAATATGAGTGGTTCATAGAGCATTGCTGGGTGCTTCGCAATGGGAAAGTTTTAGGGTTAAAAAACAGGGGGGGAAGAGAAGCTGTAACTGCTAATGCAGCCTGATAATGCTGAGAGGGTAACCAGTAATTAGGGGAGATATTTTATCCCTGCAGCCTGCTAGGGCTTCCTTTATGAAAGGCTTTTAGTAGATCAAAATTTGCAAAGAAAGTAGGAAAAAAGGAGCTCAAAATATTTAATAAAGTATTTTTATTTTTTTAACCTGTTTTAATAAAAAATTGCTGTGATTTTTATTTTGCTAAGGAACCTTCTTGAGTTCAAAATTAGCCAAAACTGAAGGATACAAGCTTTCATTGTAAATAAATGTTCTGTTCCACCGCTGTCACTGCTTGTTATGTCGTGGTGAAAATCCATCTCCAACTAGCCTGAAAACAGACAAATGAAAAGTTTTACCAACCAAGGTAAAACCTCAGCTGTAATTTTCACATCAGCTTTTTACAGCCAGAGCACAATACAGTAATTTTGTGGTATCATAAAGACTTGTTAGTTGTTCTTCTGGTGATTTAAAGCCCTAAAATTGTCCATATAGTCTAGAATATTATTGAGTATAAAAGGAAACCCCACAGCATAAATTCCACAGTATCTGTTCATTTTGGCATCAAAATAATAAACTCAATTATGTGAGAAAAGGCATCTATAGGGCATACAGTGGACTTACCATGGCATTCATGGCGGGGTTGTGTTGAATTAAGCAGAAGTGTTCACAAAGAATTGAAAAATCTGTGCTGATACATGAAGGTACTGTAATATTCAGGTAAGCAAGCCCTGTAAAGCAACTGTTAAGTGATTAGTGCAGAACTCCTACTTTTGTATCTAGACATTAATGTCAAGTCAACAGGAAGTAAGTTATTCTGGAATTGGTTCTTATTCTGGTATTTAACTTTCGAGTATTTGCCTTCACAACATTAGCAATGTTCCTTACATACAGCTTCTAGTAAATGTGAATTTAGACTCATAAATTGCAGGCCCCTCCAGAACATCTGCACAAATGCATTTGTGGTTCTCAGCTGAGGAAGCAGGATCTGGGGTTGTATTGTAATTTAAACCAAAGAATGTTATTTGTAGTGTATGTGTAAAACATTTGGAACTATCCTAGAGGAGTCTCAAGATGCTTTATCAACCCAGATATTATAGAGAGCTTTCAAGAACCAGTTCCTGAATGTCTGAGTTTAAGAAAAAAAGGGCCAATGTGATAAGAAATATGCTGACACACCTTCTAAATCCCTTTATCAAAGGGAGAGAGATAAAAATAATAACACTCAGTAGCTAAAAAACACAATCTGTGGAAATCTTAATGAAGACTAATGAATCATGTGAGCTGTATTGTTAAATTTTCTATCCCTATTTCACAGCTAAGGAAAAAGAAATATGAGAGTGAACACTGATACTTTAATCTTTTGGGTGTATTAAATTTTGCAACTTAATCCATATTCTTACATACTCGTGATCGAGAGAAGAATTGAGTTCTTACTGCAAGTTAAACTATCACCAAGCGGAGGGAGAAATTTGCAAGGGAGAGAGAAATACCCCCATTCTGTCAGACATCTAATGACTAGTGACCCTAACTTATGGTCTGAAAGCATGATGCTGAAAGCTTTAGAGTGCCAGCCATCCAAACACCTTTTCCCTTTAAAAGAAAGAAGAGTATTTCAATAGTTCTCAGTCAATGCCAGTTTAGTCTCCATCTCATGGAGCCGGCACTTGAATGCTTGTAAACACCCACAGGGTTTCACTTTGTGTGTTGTTCTGTGCATAGTCTTCTCCTCATAATCGCTGATCATCCTTTGGCCTCTTGACAGTCTCTTCTGCTTTGGAATTTGTAAATTTAGGATCTTACTAATTTTTCTCCTTCTTTTCCATCAGAAACTGTGGATGTCTCTCACCCTTCTGCATTCTGTGTTTGACAAGCACTATCTCTGTGAGAGAGTGCTGCCTTTTGAGCCTCTGTTTGCTGTTTTGTACATATATAACATGCTATCTCGTGGTTGCCTAAACACACATATTGATATTTATAAAGAACTAACAATTTTGATACAGCTCTCTAATCTGTGAGGATTATAATGTGAAAGGCCTGTGTTCAGCATTTTGGTCTCCAGCATTAGGTTCTGGTCCTTCTTTTTCTTGGGCATACTTTACTATTATTTTATGATCTTATTGTGTCTATGTTTTTTCTCAATTTGCTGTGAACTTGGCTTTCTCTTTTGACTACCTATCTACGTATGTCTCTACATTGTCATCTACTGATAAGGAAACAAAATGATCCAGGTGGGAGACGCACAAATGCAGGCAGCCCTGTCCTCATTCCAGGCATTCAGTGTTGAAGGATTTTGTTGCCCCATCTTAGTAGTCCATCTGATTGGGATCAAGACCCCAGATCCTTGTTTAAAGTTCTGTACAAATACAATTATTTATAAAAATAGCTTCTCTACAGAATGTATACATACACACTTAGATGTATATATATGTAGGCAGAATCGACATGTAAATAATATGAAGTATGGATTTTTAAAATTCCATATCAATATAAATACATGTAGATATAAAGTTTGGGCAATTTTTTAGCTACTTTTTGTCTAAAACTTTACCAGCTGTTATCTGCTTTCCTTACTTGGCACAGACTGCTGGACTTTTCCATGGGGAACCTGTTCTTCCACTTCTGATGGCTGCTGTTGTCTTAAATGCCGTAGGGAAGTGCACATCCCTGGCAAGATGTTCAAAGTTGGATTCAGACCATGTGGGGATCACTGTTGTTATCTCTGAGAACACTTAATGAGGAAATCCAAAGGTTCTATAAAGTTAAACAGCCTGGAGAATGAACTGTCTGGCTGACAGCTCTTGGATTGGTTCATGTTTCTACAACCAGAAAGAAGAGACAAGCTTTTGACAAAGAGACTGCTGGCTCTTAAGATGTGTTTTGGTCAGATGTAGGTCTACAAAGGTTGGCTCTTCACCTTTAGCTCAGGCCATGTCTTCCAAGATCCCCTGGTTTGGAACAGCAAATCATGAGACTCTCCAGAACAGCTGTTCCGCTCACAGTTTTGAGATCTACAATGGTACTTACTTCGTTCCCTCCAGAGTCATTCATAGATAGGTCCTGGATACTGACTCTCTCTTCAAATAGCTTCTATTTGTGTCCTGAGGTTTTCCTTTATATTATTATGAGACTTTGTCATTGATTCAACAGCCTTTACCTTTACCTTATCACTTCCTTTACACTGCAGAAGAGAAATCAGAGGAGTCAATCAGACCTGTAATCTGTTCCTTACCTTCCCTGGAAGGCAAGAGGGCTTTCCACTGTTGTGTTCCCAAAGAAACTCCTAACTCCATAAGCAAAAGCACAAAGCAAAGATCACAGGCTTCTTAAACACTGACCTGTCCTTTTGAAACAGTTCTGCTTCCTCAGTGTTCTTCAAGACACAAGGGCAAACTGAAAGTCTCTCACTCATTTTTATCATGAGAGAGCTTTGTTATCACATTACTCCTCCACCCTAACATGGCCAGAGGGATTTTGTATGGACTTCAATTGACTTGTTCCTTGTGTAGAGCATGTCCCTTTAGCCTGTCATTAATTTATAAGTCTTTCTTCGATACATAATGATAGATCATGTCTTTAAAAATGCCCACTGAATCAACTTGGTGAATATCCTTTACCACCTGCTAGAGGTTGTCTCCTATGCCTTCGATGTCCACTGGAGGAATCAGTCTTTCTGCCATGGAGCTCATTCATCTCTATAGTTCTTGTTAGCCAGTTTCTTGATTTGTGAGTTAGAGGAGTATTTGTGCATAGAAGTTTATTTCATGACCATAGTCATCCAGTAGATAAGACAATATATGACTGTAGTGATTCTTCCATGGCCTAAGGCAGTTTTTTCTCTACTATGCCCAAGCTTTTGTTACAGTTTCCTAAAACACTGATTTCACTGATTGCCACAGCCTCCTAGTGCTGAGCTTGCCTTTAGTCAGCAGTAAGCAATGCCTCTCTGGATTAGTTTACCTGTTTATTCTGGTTGGGGATACCCTAATAAACAACAGTGGAGATTTCAGCAGGCACATGCAGCAAGTGTGCTGATGTGTAAAGATGATGTATAGGACAGGATGTTTTGATCAGCTTGTTTGAAATGGGCCTCATAGTCACAGCCACGTTGTGTCAACAAGTGAAGGATTTTCCACTTGGATTTGCTGAATGCTCTTGAAACTCCACAAAGTTTCTTCCCATCAGTGTCTTGGTCCACCTTGCCATGTGAGATAGCCTTCATATCTCTGGTTGTACACTTTCCAAATCTTTCTCCATTCTTTGTTTCTCAGTGAAATCAACCCCACAGTTATTTTGGTCAGGAGGGTAAAAAGACAGTAGCCTGTATTAACAGACAGCTGTGTACTACATGTTTTAGAGTTTACGCTTTATATTCATCCTAAATACCTTCCTAAGCAGTGTCAGCATTCTCTCTTGGATGGGAAAGTGACTTCTATCAGCTGTTCCCAAGCATCCAGGACTGAACAACCTGGCATACCTTTGATACTCTGTCTCTTGCACCAAGACGTAAATTATCTGGCTAACTGTGCTTGGGTATAGTTACACTGACAGTATGAGTGACATTCAACCACATCTCAAAGAAAATGATACAGATAAGATACCTCTCCTATGTTACTTCTCTATTCCATTTCATTATGTTATACTTTCACTTTGTTTTTGCTTTCCGGACTTGTGTTTTAACTCATTATTTGCATTATCGTCTCGTAGCTGACATTTCCAGTCCTAAAAAAGATACAGTGTTTCATTTTTGAAACTACTGCAAATATTAGTTTTTCTGAATTTTGTCTTGCCTAGGCTTGCAGTTCACATTCCCCACAGCACAACTCCTATGAGATGAGTTTTGCTTGTTTGTACTCAATATAATTAGAATTTAATTTCAAAAGTATATCTGTGACTTCAAATACAGTATGACTTGTGTATTGTGTCCAAGTGCAAGTCATATGTAGTCTTTTCATATTCAAAGTGTTAATCCAGTCTTTGCTCTTCCAGAATTTCTGCTACAATTGATTTTTTCTAACTCTTCTTTGTCTCTCTTCAGCTGTTGTCCACAGACTTTGGCAAAATTGTTTTACTTGTTACAAATATAATGGATTTGCCCAGAGGCTGCTTTGGTCTATATTTTATTTCAATCCTTTGTGCAATCTTCTATGTGACTTCTTACAAATCTACTCTGGTTGTATTTTGTGGACTTCTCTATAGAGCCTTCAGTTTTGTTTTGCAATTGCATATCTTTATGAATTTACAGTTTAATACATATAAAGCATCACACATCTCCTTTTTGATTTCTTAGAGGAAACTGATCCCTCTGCAGCTTTAACTTTCTGTAACTGAAGAATACTCTTCATTTATTTAGTGCTGTGCAACAGCTGTCTTGCTTTTTCTCACCTGCACATAGGCTATTTGTCTAATCTGGTGCATCTGAGCAGCAGAATTTTTTAGGCCACCCTTTAATCTTCTCAGGAATAGAAAAAAAATTGTTGTCCTGCTTTGCTCAGTTCTCTAGGCTTTTTCTGAAAAGTTAGATGCATAGTGCAGTTTTTACTGGTTTCTCTAAGACGTCCTTCACTCACTGTCTTTTCTTCTACTTGTCTGACTATTCTGTTGCTGGTACTGACTGCATTGTCTTCTGAGGTGGCAGTGAAACAGAGCTCCAAATCAGGACTCAGAAGTACAATAAATCATTACCATAACTAAAGAGAAACTAATGCTGGGGAAAGATCCATGTGTTTTACTCGATCAGGTGTTCAGCACTGACTGAGCACAGCAAAAGCTAATGCAGACCAAAATTCTTCTTAAAGTGCCTTTTACTGTGAGTGTTTTTTAATGCTCAGAGTTGTTACGTATTTAAGACTGTCTCTGAAGTTTAATGAGGAAGGAATGAAATGGTATATTTATGCACCAAATTTAAAAGACCAAAGTTAAAAATTGGCTTGTAATGCCTTACTATTTAAAAGTGCTTACATCCAGTTAAGTTATTCAATGTTGTTTTTTATGGAGATATTCCAGAAAACTGCTTTCAGTTCTGGAATGACTGATCTCTTTCTAATTGAGTGAAACTTGGCAAGCCTCAGATCTACAAGAAACAAAGAGTTCAGGTACAATACTTTGCTATAAAAAGATTTAATTAAATACTGTATTTTAAAAATCATAACAGCTGAGAAACCACCATTTTGTTTCACTTACTGTGAAAAGGCAAAATGTAACCAGAAAACAGTAAGATCCAATTTGTTTATTCCTCAGCTACAAAATCTTCTTTCCAAAATAAATCCTTGTGCTGCGTCTTTCTCCTTCTAACAAATGTTTTAATCTCTTACTGGCAAAAATGAAAACAGAAACAAAGACAATAGTTTGTGAAGAGCCTTTTCACTTGGGAAATACTACTTTATAGTATCTGTAGTATAATCTGTCATAACTCCAAATATAACAGACTAGTACAAAAAGAAAGCAACAATGCTAAGTGCCTCCCTGGGTGTTTCATGGTAATTACGGCTCTCTGGCTGAGAGAGCTGATGGCTAAAGGAAATTTAGATATTTAAATTGACCAGTCTGATTCCTTTCCTTTTAGGTTGAGATCACTCTGTTAACAGACATGTAGATTGATGGCGCATCCAAGATTTTCTGGAGTGGGGTGCAGTTTCAGGAGACAGCCTTCAAAAATATGGGTAAACGAGTGAAAGTATCACCACACAATAACTGAGGCATATTTAAATGATAGCCAGGAGAGTATCATGACCACCATTTTACAGTTTATTTTGACTGCCATTGTTACTTTGTACAGTCCTTAATATGGAGGAGATGGTGTGTCTGTACATGGTGTTGTCCTATACATACTATTGTTAAGTGTTCACTGAATATTGTTTTCCATAAGGCATATATGTCTTTTAATGTAAATTAACAGGTCATTATCTTCAATAGTGAGCCATGGAGCTACAACAGCAGTAGCTTTCTGATTACAACAGTATTTAACATTTCCTATAAAGATACACAGAAATTCCAGCTCAGGGGGGACCCATTGCTGCACTTGTGCCTCTTTCCAGATTGCTTTTGCTTTCAATATTCCCGTACTTTAAAATGACTGCAGAGATGATGGGATTTTGGCACAGCAGGAAGTACTGCAGTTATGGAGGTACTGTCATTTTGTTGAATTTTAGTCCTCTACTCAGTGGGAACAGGAAAAGCAGTGTGGAGAGTAGGGGCAGAGTTTGCTACTGGGCCTGAACATGGCACACAGCTGTGGCAAGTTCGCTTGCTTGTAATTGCAGAAAGGCCTAGGTTACATTTTTAAATACTCCTGGGAAACCAGACAACACTAAAAATCACATATGTACACAAGGGGTAAGTAAAAATTATTCAAAATCAAAACAGAGATAAAAAACCCCACAGTTAATATTTTTAAACAGAAAACCTAATTATTTTTTTCCTTTTGTGTTTCAATGTACTGCATTCTTCAATGTCACATTTCAGAAAAATACAAGGACGGGTTTCTTCCTTTTCCTGCCAGGAGCTACAGCATTCAGAGGGCTCTTCATCGCCTCTGTCAGGTCTTCAGAGGGCAGATGGTCACAGATGCATCTCCTGCTCCACTGACCTGTTCTGGCTCGTTTTCCATGTTCAGAGTGCTTGATCCATTCTCAGCTGGATCTACTGACAGAATAGGCTGAGTTTGCCCCAGAGTCCTTTAAAAGAAAATGTAACTTGTTAAAGGCAAGTTGGGTGGGAATGTATGACTTTTGGCTAGAACTTATCCATTATGACTAGCCTTTGGAAAATTACCTAACACTTGTTCCTAAGCTGCATGGTCTAAATCAGTTTTTTTCTCCTGGAAAAGTCAGCAGGAGTGGCTGTTGGCACATAAGAGGAGGGAGCAAGAGGGGCCCCAGCTCTGGGTGTCGCTCTGCGGGTGTACGTGCCGGCGGAGGACAGATTTGCTCAGGTTCTTTCTCCATAGCCAAGGCTGAGGCTGGCATGGATGCTGGAGCAGAGGCTGGAGCAGCAGCTGGGGAGCTCAGTCTGGGCTGGGTGGGAGTGGGAGGGAGAGGAGGCTGTACAAAGCAGCTGGAAGGGGCTGCATGGCTGCAGGGAGCTGCTGGTGGTCCCTAAGGTTGAAGGACAGGCAGAATGGCAGCTCCTGTGCGCTCAGGAGCTCCCTGCAGACAAACCTGACACCACACAGTGCAGGGAAGGGCAGGCGCCGCGCCTTTCCTTAGCCAGGACTGACAGACATCCCTCGGAACACAGAGCATCCAGCAGAAAAGTTCTGTACCTTGTTTACTGCTTCACCTGCCACGCGTTTGGTTTGCTGTGCCTGCACCGGAGTGTGCACCTGCACTGCTGTCATCTGGGACCTCCCTGGCTTTACACCGACCATCTCCAGCTCTGGGTTTGAGAGGACCGCAGCCACCGATGGCCAGTGGTACAGAAATGATCTGTCACCGACATGAGAGTTGTGGGAGGGCAGCCTGCGACCAGTAGGAGGTACTGCGGGGAGAATTCCTTCTGCCCCTTCCTCTAAAGTGCTGCAAGAATAGATCACCTACTCAGTTTAAAGGGTGCTTAAGTGATGTAATAGAGCCCTTGGCTGGCCTGTAGACAGAGACAACAGCACCTTGATTAAGCTAGATTAAAATTCTGCTATCCTGGTGTTTGTTTACAGTTTAAAAAAATATTTTGCAACAAAAGCGAAGATGAAAAATATAATTTGGCTATAAAAGCAAATCTGGAATAAATGGAATAAGGACAAGTGGGCTGTTCTTTGACATTAGTATTTGTATTCAAGGATATCCTAAAGGTGCACAAGGGACATCAAATTCCTTTTTATTTGCAGGATGTAAGAGAGTTTTGAGGCTTGCATTATGGGTCAAAAAAGAAGAGAATATTTGTTTGGCCTCTGCAACACAAGGGAAAACAATTAGTGGATCTGTAATTTGACTAACTGCTTCCATTAGCACAGCTATTAAGGATGGTTTGCTTTTCCCAGTTTTCATAGATAGTTTTGATGTTAGGAGGATTGCCATACAATTGACAACCTACTAAATAGGGGTTTTTTTTGTCTTGTAACTTTTTGATACTTTGTGTTGAAGGTATGAATCATTAGTACTACTTACGTAAAAGTGGATCCAGATAATCCCAATGTGTACGTTCCTACTCTGTGCCCTGCAAGCCACCTCCTCAGCCTGCCAGTGACCAAGAACATGTACCAGGAGCACCCACTAAGTGATTTCTTCCTGTACATGCCACACGGAGGAGAAGTCAATATTTATACCTCTCACTTGATAGAATTCATTAAATATATTTTGCTAAAAAACGCTCTGTATTACATATCCTTTGTCTAATATTTGCCCACAGAAGAAGTATTTGTTATGTGAGTTGAACGCCTAGTTAAGAACTAAATGAGTACAACATATTTAATATTTATTTGGTAGTACAATACAGTAGATACAGGGGAGATGAGAGAGAAAGCAAATAGAGGAAGAAGAAAAAGTGATTAAAGGGCACAGACAGAACATGAAATACTTCTACATGACTGAAGTGATTCTGAAAAAAAGTAAACAGCAAGAGAAGTTGTTATGTAGGTTTTAGAATTTAGAAGCCATACATTTTAAGAAAAAAATGTTTAAGGAGATTGTAAATGACTATTAATAGCACTCATGCTTCATCTAAAAATGCGTTCCTTCAAGAGAACTCCAGAAATGAGCCACTTCTCATAAGATCCGGACCATTTGGGTTCTTCATGCTTAGGGCACGTTTTCTCTTCAGTGACAGGTTCTTAGTATTGTTGCCTTTTCCTGGTTTTAAAATTAAAAGCCAAAACATGGTTAAAGAGAAAAGGGGTTTTTACTTCGGTATTTAGTTAAGGATCCTTAGGTGCACCACTTCCAGATGGAGTGTGCCAAAATGCACACCAGAATGCTCACCCACCATAGATCACTTATACAATTATAGGCCTTGCAAATTAGCATATTTATCAAAGATTCTCCAGTGAGAGGCTTGAATGAATCCCCTATCTCAAAGAATTTTTCCCTCGATGGATTTATCTTAGTTTACAAAATGTGTGCTACAAAGGACTTTAGTGTCTAGGGTTTTTTGACCCTTAACTGTGAGGCTTCCAGGATGTTTGGTCTCCTGGTTTAATGGAATATAGGTCTGTACTAAGTTATCAAGCTTACGGAATTACAAGTATGTGGGCTAAAAGCATTGAGGATACATAAAGCTATATAAAAGGGTATATAAGAGGGGTATAAAAGAAAAAGCAAAAAATCATCATGGCATAAGTACGACAAATCTTTATTTTTACTTTTCTATTGTTTTAGTCTGTGATGTAGTGAGTAAACTCATACCAAACAAAACATAGTCACAACAACAACAAAATCCCCATGTTGCTGAGAGCTGTTAAAGCTCTGTTAAAGACTACTTACTAGAGAGATTGTATTGACTAATGGGATTTAGTGAGAAATTACATTGCAGAATTTTGGCAAAGAAAGTGCTTTGAACAGTAATTTGTTTTTCTGATAATAATGTTTTGTAATAAAAGTAACATGCTGTGCTCTATTTTCTGAAATATATTCCTTGAGACCAAATGGAAGTCACAACTGTGCAGGCAGAGGAAGGATTTTGGCCATTTATGTGATTTCAAGAGATCTCAAATATAATCCACCAGCAGCAAGATACTATGACATGTTTAACACTGAACTTTTAATTTAATAAAAGCAAGTAAATCAAGAAGTAAATATATCTCTAGTTGACATGATAGAAATGTAGGAAAAGCTATACAAGGCATTATAATGCTTATTTTAGCAGATATGTGTTTGCATTTGTAGCTGTGGGTAGGATTTCAAAGGTGCCCTTTGGTAAACATAACCTTGGAATAATCAAATCTCATCTCTTTATATTGGTTTGTACCCATGTACTTTTTCTGCTGCGTAGTTGTGATTATCCAGTCCAGACTGGTCTTCCTAGGAATTTCTTTTTTGTATCTGTATAGACTGGAATTTTGTGGATGAGAGTGCAATGGATTCTTTTTCCCAATCACAATTAAGTACACTGTTAAATTTAAAATGGAATTTGTAGAAGTTTTATAGGCTTTTCTTAGAAAGACACTTCTACACATACATCATATGAATGGTCTTCCTATATTTAATTAGTTTTGCATGGTTTCACACTGTATAATCAGAGTATAACTACTTTGTTGATGCAATCCTGAAATGTGAAAACTATTTAACTTGAAATTTAACTTTATTTTATAAAGAAAATATTTTGAACATCCTGAGCAAATTTCAAAGTGTTATCCTCAATTTTGAACAGGACAGCAATTTACCACCTAAAAGAAAAAAATCTGTGGTACGGAAACAGCAGTTTTGAGTAAAAGTGTATTCTATGTTCATCCATCATAGCTTTCAGTTTCTTCTCTGGATGGACTCAATCATTTTATTGAAAAGATATCCCACAAACGAAATGCCGTCCATGATTAATTCCTACATATGTTTGCTGTAACAGGCTCTTCTGTTATACTGTTACACAGCATGTTGTGCTGCTGGTTGCACAGTCTCTCTATGCATACTTACATACACTAGTTTATATTGTGGTGATGTATTTTTGGTTTTAGATTAGTCTGATTCTTTTTATTTTCTCCAATGTTTCATGGTGCTAGTTCCTTTCTCAGGAGGGTGCCTTAGCAAATGTCACTAACATACTTACCTACCACATTAACAAATGGGAAATGAGTATTATGTCCTGACAAATGCAATTGTATGATTTTCATAGAAAATTCCTGGGTGATATTTAAAGGTTCTTTTCATTTGCAAAATCAAATTCCATTTTTAATTATTCCTAACATCAGCTCCTCTCTGGCGAAGCAACAAATAGAAGGCGGGACCAAGCAGAAACAAAACAGCACTGACAGCATTGAGCAAGGAATTAAAATCAGGTGAAAAAGAATGATTCCACGATTCCGTGATGTTACAATACTGCTTACAATACTGAGTTACTATTGTTACCTGGTTTAATGCCTAGGTGGTTCTCATTTTTGTCTGCACAAGACGCAGCATAGCGTGTTCCTGACAGAGGCGCAGAACAACCACACGCACAGAGGACCAAAGCAGCGCTCACATCACAGCCATCTTGTACCACCTCTTCTGCTCCTCCAGCTTGCTGTCTCTCTCAAAAATTGTCTTAACCAGAGAGCAGTCAAGTTGGCAAAAAAGGTAAAGATGTCCCTCTGATGTATTGTTAGGTCTGCACACCTTTTGTTTTTAATCACATCTGCAATTACTGTGATGTAGAAAAGGACCTTGGAAGGGTCATGCATCTATGAAACCGATATAAAATGTTCCCTCTGGAGAAACAGTTCTTTGCCCCCTGGTGGTGAATTAATTTTGAAAAATATTACAAAACACTTTTAGGAAAATTTACTTGAAATGAAAAATGAATGCTAATTGCTTCATTGAATACAAGTAATAATAAACTGCTAAGCAACACTTAATGTGTCAAACATAATTAGGAAAAATCCTATTATGAGCAAGCTCCATCAATCTTTGATAGTCACTGCAGAATAAATTAAAAATAGTTTGAAAACTGCATGAAACCTTCAGTACTTCAAAATCATGTTTCTCATTTTGGTTTTATTGAGAGGGTTAACAGAAATGCCTTGGGAATGTAGTGTAGTCTTGAGAATCCCTGATTTCCAGCATTCTTACTGGAAATGAACTATGGAAATTATCATCTGAACAGCGTCTTTAGATCTACCCCTCTCTGTATATTGCTCATACATTGAGAGCTCTCATTCTGGGCCACTGGAATAACATTCCCTGGATGAAAACTTTAAAATAGCTGTACATATTTCTAAAAGTTGTCTAGAGGTTTTCAGCTTGCACATGCTGAGCATCTCCATATGTCAATAGTCTACCAGGATGTCATTCTTGGAATAATAATAACAAAATTGACGCTGGAAGTGACCCACTTGCAATTTTAGCCACAGATCATTTTGAAAGGTGTCAAGAATACATTGTTTAAAAAGATGGCATTAGACTTCTAATCACTGATTTTATCTTTTAATTATTGTGCCTCCAAAACTTCTGCCTGAGAGTGTTTGCCCATGTTGATGTTCTTCTTCAGAAAAATATATATTAAAATTTAATGAGACTATTGTCATGTCATGCAGCAAAACATTACACATTTATGCTGGGAAAAGGCCATTTATAATGATCAGGACTTTCATATGTTGGCTTTATACTATTAGGATATGGCTGATCTTCTGAAGATGATCTCCCTTTTCCTATTGCACACTCTATTACCACATCTTGTATGATGGTAATGTGGCTTCGGGTAGTTTCTGAGTTTGGAAAACAGCATCAAAGGTATGGCATGCTCAGCAGGCATTATTAGGTTTTGGCACTAATGATGTAACATGAAGAAAAAGGAAAAAGAAAGAGCAATTTAGCTAAAAGAGACGACTGAGCTGCCCAGACCAGGCTCAAATGAGCTATTTCCTAAATAATATTCTTTCATGTCTGATGGACTGGAATAGCTTTCTGTTTTCAGCTCTGTTGCTTTTTCTTCTCCTTCCATTCCAACATTTCTTTCTCATTACTTTGACTTATGTCTGGCCTAAGGTAACAGCTGGTGTACACAAATGGCATATTCCTTACAAATCTTTCAGTGGGCAGGGTGGCTATAAAGTGGTCCTGTCCCCCCTTCTTGCCACATTGGATGTCACCTTCTCTCAGTCTCCACTCCATTCGCCCGTTCGCGTGGCTAAACCCTAAACTGCATTTGCAAAACGATCTGACTTCAGAAAAAAATCCCTTAAAAAGGCAATACCCAGGCCACTCGCCTGCCGGGAGGGAGCCCCGCAGCACTCCCCGGAGCAGGGCTCTGCCGCCTCGCCGCTTCGGCGGGAGACCCTTCTCTTCCGGGGCGAGTCCTGCGGCGTTCCCGCCCGCGGGGAGACAATTCCTGCCGCGCTCCGCTCCGCTCGGCCCGCTGCCGGGAGCCGCTCGCCGGCAGCCCTCCGCCTCTGCTCACACCGGGCGCCTTCCGCCGCTGGGAAAGCCAGGTTAAGTCGGGCTTTTCCCTGCCTGCTCTGCCCCCTTGTTCTTGCTCCCTGTCCCCGTGATTATGCCAGTGCAGCTGTTTGTGGGCTGAGTTGTAAATTGGATCAGTAAAACATCTGAGTTTTTCTGTGTGTGTGTGTATGTGTGTGCGCGAGTAGCTTTTTTTTTTTTTTCCTTTAAAGCTGGATCATCTCAGTCATTTGGTTTATAATGTGGCCCACCAAGAGTTGAATTAGCACAGCCGAGGAGGCGGCGAGCAGCGGCGCAGAGGCGGGAGAAGCCGGGGCCGGGGGAGGGCGCGGGCGCTGCGCAGCCAGCTTTGTCAGCGGCCGGGAGCGCGCTGGGGCTGCACGGAGCCAGCCCGAGCACCGACACCCGCCAGGAGAGAGCTGGAGCAGCCTGCAGAGAAGCCAGGCTCTTCAACTGCAGGAGATAAGGCTTTATCTTTAGGAAGAAAAGGGGTGGTCCCGTTAGAAGCTCGTTCCCCTAGACGTCTGCTATGCGAGACATCGAAATCGCAGGCTGGTTAGCTATTCAGATTATGATCGTGTGAATCCTACTGGGCTTATGAAGCATGTTGGTCTTTCAGTGCTGTTAAAAACGCTAGTAATAACTGGTTCATGCCTCGGGTCTTGGGTGCTACTGTCAATTAATGTCAGAACAGAGATTTATTTAAACAAATTATTTCTGTATATGCTTCTTCCCCTTACACTTTGGAAAGTAGAGCTTCATGACCAAGTGGACCTGTTTCAGTGACACCTGTCTGCATGCGCAGGCAAACTTGGGGCACAGAAAGAAAATGCCATCCTTGCCTTCATAGCTCTCTATAGTCTTAAATTAAAGGAGCTGCCCAGCTGCAGAGACTACATACAGGATTAAAATCCGTTCTCTGATCCTCTAGCAATTTAAATGTCATGGCTGAGTCACAGGAAAAAATACTAATACCTCCCAGCAGGAGTAATTTTAGACAATGATGAAAAAGCCATGTGTAATCCTCTGCCTTCCTCTCTACCTTTGTGTCAGAGTTTGCAATAGTGAGATTTAAGTCGTCATCACCAGTCTCCCAACTCACCAGCCCATAATGCCTCAGGTATAGTTGCAGGCTCATAGCGAGGCCAAGCGTTGCTGAATTTGATTATATTTGTTTTATATTTTAAGTATCTCTCTGAAGCCAAGAGAGAGAACTGATTTGTAATTTAACAGATTTATTTTATATTGGGGAAGCCTAACGTGACTTGGATTAATTGAAGTGCTGGAGATGGGGGAAGTACTCTTCATGACTCACTCTCATGACTTTAAAGAAGAAAGCTGAAGAATGAGGAGACGTCATTATTATGGAGGCGCTTATACCTTTTTAATAGCATTTTCAGCATTTTCTTCCCAAAATTTTAGGATTTATGTTTGGAGTACAGAAAAATTTTAATATAAACATTTAAACTAATCTCATAGTCTAGAATTTTTTAAAAAATCCCTTTTGGAAATGTTCCATGCAATATTAGGCCTTCTGTTCCAGTGGTTTAAGGAGTAGAATAAAAATGAGTTTCAAATTTCTCACATTGTTAAAACTAATTGGAATAATTTAACTATGCTGACTTAAATGTAAGAGATCTCTTAAATATGTATTTTAGATAATCATAATCCCATTAACATTAGTGCATTTTTTTCTCCGATTATTCTTTCCAAATTCACATTCCTCTTGACTAAAATAAGCCATAATTTATCTGAAGAATTCTGAGGCATTTCTTTCAAAATAGCTATGTTCTCAGAAGAATTGGTGCCACAAGCCACCTGCAATTTGTGATCAGTGTTAGGACCGGTTCCCCTGGTCTCAGTAGAATGAATTAAGTGACCTGTTTTTATCAGGTTTTTTGAAGGCTTTTTTAACAGTGTCAGCAAGAGCAGCCAGAGGTGGGTTTTGAAAGCAGTAATTTTTCGTAACAATTCCAAATGGTGAAAAATAAGATCAAAATAACAAATGCTTCTCTTCAAGGCTGATCATTGCACTACATCACCTTGACTAAGGAGGCTTAGAAGCTGATGAGGCAAGAGGAAGTAGGTACAGAAAATACAGAACGAGTCAGAAGGAAAGGAGAATTTGGAAGTATTTATTATGGGGAATGAAAGATCACTAATCTCACATTTTAAAAAATCTTCCACCTAATGTAAAAATAATGCTACCTTATTGAACTCTGTATTTGCCCCTGGTTTCTGAGTATGCTTTGCATCTTTAAACTTTGTTCTACAACCTTATGAGTAGGTAATGTTTTGAATCCAAAGCTGGTATTTTTCTGCAATAAAGCTTGAGGCTTGAAAGGAAGGACAATGTAAATATACCGGGCAACAAATTTATACTATGGATACTGGCATGCAAAACAGAACAGCTCAACAAAGTAAGGACATGGGAAGAAACTGATCTATACCAGGTTCAGTTACTCCAGCCAAACAAAGCATCTGATAAATTAACTAGCCCTTGACTTTCTCTTTACTTTGTCATTCTCTAGAAAAGGAATTTTTTTTGGCTTTGTGATCAAGTGGGAGAAAGCTTTTTTAAGCTGATCAGAATGAACAGTTAAGTGCACCTTTTTGTGAAGGGTAAATTAAAAGGGTCTACATAAGACACTGTTGGCTAAATTATAATTTCCTGACAAATGGGTTTAGGAGTCTTTTCAGAAAGCAGAGCCGGAGGCAAAATTGTGATCCTAAAAGCCCAGTGGGCACGCATATGGGATATGGAAACATGAGTTTAAATATCAATCTAATTAATATTTAAATAGTTTATACAAAAGGGAACAGTTTCAATAGTAGAGAATACCTAAGACTACTCTATAGTTTATGAGTTGGAAAATTGATAATGGTTATGTTGGTTCAAGTCCTTACTCTGAATTAAGCAGAGTGTATTTTAAAGCCACATCTTGCTATTCCCATTGAGTATCCAAGGAAGCACTCTACTGTACAGTGATTCTGTAAATGGTGTCTAGCTCCTCTCAGGTGAATTGAGGTGCAGATAAGATTGGCGTTTAGGATTTTTTTCTTTTCCTTAAATTGCAAACCCTATTTTTAAATTTTAGTTCATGAATATTTTTCGGATGAGTGAATGTCTTTTCTAAAAAAGATTCCCATAGTGAGTTATTAACCAGGCCTAGTTTCGAGAGAGATGAAACAGATGGGGTGTGCCGAGGAGTCTGCCCGTGCCAGAGAATAGTGATTTAATGCTGATAATTTGTATTGTTCAGCCATTAAGTTTCCATCTAATTTCTCATCTAGCGTCCCACGTGAAACATTTCACATTAATTTCAGCAAGGAAAGAACGAAAGGTCCGGGGAAAACACCTTAAAAAGCGGGTTGATACTCACACTAGGATGGAATGATTTTAGGGTATAACGGGTTACAGGAATCAAACCCGCCCTTAAGGAGTTAATAAAGACAGAAAATCGAAAGGCGATTTAGCGCGCGGGGGCCCCGAGGGCACCGCAGCCACCGGGGTTCCCCGGCCCCCGCGGAAGCCGGGAGGGACCCGGAGCCCTGTGTCCCGGTGTCGCCGTGTCCCCGCAGCGCGGCCGCGCTCCCGGCGGGAAG
>VZRO01000011.1:43388-136560 GCA_013397915.1 Daphoenositta chrysoptera | reverse complement strand
CGGGCCCCGCCGGTCGCCGCCGCCGCTGAGCCCCAGCACAGCTGCCCGGCTCCCCCCGCCGGCCCCGAGCCCGCTCGCCCGGCGCTGTCACCTTCCTCCTGCCCCGGCCCCCCGGGCCGCGGCTGCCGAGGCTTGGGGCAGCGCGTCTGTCCCTTTCCAGCCTCTCCCTTCCCGCCGCGGGGGCTGCGCTCTGCTGCAGGTACTGCTCTGTTGCTTCTCCTTCCTGCCTCACCATAAATCAACCCTCCCTCTCTCACTGTACCTTTGTGTGTTCCTACTGCCTGTTGCTCTTCCGAATATATATAATTTTATCCAAATGCGTCTACAGCCAGACAAAAGTAGCTTCTGGGCTTTTCACACTTCCCGTTAGTATCGTCGGTATGGGAGTTTCTCACCTTTCCCTCATTCTGCATAGCTGCTGGTTCCTTATCTTAAGATTGTGCATCACCATGTGTTGCCGCTCGTATTTTCTCTCACTCATGCCATGTGGTAGACCGTGACCCTTTGCTGTGTAAATGGCTTGTAGATTGTTATATTTGTTTACTTTCCATGTATCTTGGTATTTGTGCATGGTTTTCACCTCTCCTTGGTAAGTAACACCTGAGATTATCTTAAAGAGTTTATTATGCACCTTCAGTTATTTTTTCATACCAGTGTAGTCAAGACTGGAACTCCTGTTAGGGACATTTTTATCCCACGGTTCTTGTGTGCATCTTAGATGTGGTTGCTGGTTTTGCTGTCACTTGGCATCTTCAACTTGTATCACTTGTTCGGGCTCCCACGTGATGCCCTTCCTTATCTCTAGATGCTCTGCTCTGTGTGTGGCCTTGCTCAATGTCTCTACATGCATTTTAACAATCTTTTTGCCTTTCTTCCGGTCGGTGTTCTTCATCTCAATAACGAGAGACACAATTCTTTATAATCTGTTACTTCACCCAGAGTCCCCAAAAGACATTTTGCTCTTTGTCTGTCTCCTGGTATATTCCGTACCCCTAGTACCTTCTCTCCAGTGCTATATTCTGGCGAGTGATCCTGTTTAAATGGCTTCCCTGCCAACCTTGAAGTTTATTCTGATGTAGTTCTTGTAGATTTTGAGAATAATGACTGTATTTTCAGGTGCATTTAATTAAGACCACGTCTAAAAAGAGAGGGAAGATATCTGCAATATCTAAGGGTCCAGTATTGGAAACTACTGGCTGTGGTTGTTCTGACTGTTTCATCTCTTTCTTTCCTTCAGTCCTTCTTAAGCATCCAGTGTTAAATACTATGGAATACCATCATCTATACAACACAGCAAGCACTGCTTTCATGTTTCATTTTCAAGACCCTAAAAATCTAGGTGTTAATTTTCAAATTTTAGTGTTAGATAATGTAGGAATGCAAAACTTAGTTTCTGTTAGTGATGTTCAGGTCTGGTATGCAACTCGTTGTTAACATCTTCCACAATCCTTTTTCCTAGGACCGAATCTGTACCTTGCCCTGTATGTTTAGCAAAATATGTTAATTTTAGCAAGCAAATATTCTGCCAGTTCACATTTCTACCTCTAATCATAACAGAAAAATTTTATCACTTGCAGTGTGGGAGCAAGGAAAAAGTTGGTGGAAGTGCAACACAAAATGAAACCAAGTGTTTTTTTTGTTTAAAGTGCACTTTTGTTTAAAGCGGTCACTCGTCATGTCATTATAGCCAAGACTGGAAGTGCACATAGTGTTAGATACTTTGCACATGCAGCAGAATAGACCTGTGAGTGCAGTAATAGAGTATGCAGTGTTGGAAGTTGAGCTTCAGTAGGAATTTGTAAGGTTGGAAGATGCTCTATGGATTTACAGGTTCTCTCTAGGGTTTCCTTCCCTGTGTTCAGGTTTTCTTGTCAACAATAGTTGACAGTGTGTGTGACAATAGCCTTTGTGGCCACACCTTTGAACTGTTTAATTATCTTTCATTCATCAAAGCTTGCTTTTCCCCCCACCCATTCCTATTTCTTTGCCTTGTATCATGTCCTGATAATCCCTTCTTTCTTCTGGGAGAGGGAGTACTTCTCCATTATGCAGGATGTAACTTCTACATCTGAGATACAGATGCTCAACTGTGTTTGTCAACAGTAGTGTATCAGGGCTGCCAGATTTCTTCTAAACATGTCATCTTGTGTTTTGAAAAAATATAGGGAATTACTTTAATGCTTCCTTAAGGCATTAAAGCAGCTTAGGTTTTGATGGGAGAATTGTGGCACTGATTGTTGAACTCATACACGATATCAGAAGCTGATGTTGACCTCAACTGGCAAGGTGCAGAAGGCATTGTGGGAAGTGCTGTAGCTCTCAGACATGCTTTGGTGAAGCCTCTGGCATGTGGATTTTTTCACTCAAGTTGGATAGAAATTATTGGGTTTTTGTTTTGTTGCTGCTCTATGCTTGCAGGAGTATGGATTTTGTGTTTTGTCATTTTGAGGGCCTTGTGGAAGCCTCCTGGCATGGTCAGATAACTCATCCAGCTCTGCTAAGTTGTTAGGTTTGAGCTGCTGTAGTGTTTTCTAATATCAATGGCAGAGATTGATGATCTAAGGGAAGTGATTTTTGTTGTGTTTTTGAATATGGAATGACAAAGAAAGAGTAAGATTGTGACTGTCTTGGCTGTTAAATAACTGATCTTCATTCCTGACTTCAAAGAGGGATTGGCTGAGCAATCTACAAGTGCTGATGGAATGGTTGAGGTTGGAAGGTCCCTTCTTGTCTGACCTGCAAGTGTAAGGGCTGAGCACCTAGATTAAGAAGTATCTGATTTTTATACAAGGGCACATCTGTTTGGTTTTTTGATCAGATCTAACAGTATCATAGCATAAGAGGAAGTCTTGCATTGTTGTGTTGTTACTATTGCTGTTCTGCCTAATGTGGGAATTGCTAATGGGTCATTTAAAAAATAGCTGTTCTCAAGAAGTTTGACCTAGCAGAATAGGGACATAACCTTTGGCTTGAGAAAAGGTTGCATTTCCCTGTCCCCCAAGTTGTTACTGAAGAAAATAGAATCATAAACTCTTGACAGATCTGATGTAATAATCATTTCAGTAACTACTTCAATACAGCCAGTTTCAAAGCGATGAGGGGATCAGGACCAAATAGTATTAATCTAAAAACTCAGATGAAGCAGCAGAATTAAACCAGAGGCTATGCAGACTCAGTAATATGATGACCTGTTACCTGAGAATGAGAATATGGAAATGTGATGTTAAAGGGCACGAAAAATTCCAGGAAAATTCCAGAAAGATCTGAGGAGCTACAAGCTTGTATGGTGGACAAATGAATGGGTCGAGTTAATGTTATTATCTCTTACAGCTTTTAATAGTTGATACCTGCCTGAATATGATACACTTTGAAAGAATCAACTTGGCATCAGTTGAACCTGTGGATCTCCTTCCCAAAATACGCTTTTGATTGTATCTTGTTAATACAGCTTCAGGGGAATTATCTGTTCCTCCCCTTTTTTTTGGCTTGCAGCCAGGAAGGCACTACAAGCCTTTGAGTGTCTTTTGAAACTTTGTGATACGGTTCTTGGATACAAAGGATATGACCAAGAGATTTGTAGGTAACGTTGTTTGTGAAGATGTGTTAGAATGCATGAGGTGTACTGCTGGAATTGAGCTGCGTGGAGCCATGTGTCATGTGTCACTTAGGACCGAGGAAGGTCTGCACAAGGCCTTGGCTTCCACTGGTAATCAGATAAAGGAGGGGGTTGGTGTTGAAAGTTCTGCTAGGCCTGTGCAGTGTAGGGAAACAAACACAGAAAGGTTCTCTGAGCGCTCTGTGAGATAGTGGAAGAGGCCCTGGGAGCTCAGGTTCCTGAGGGGGAATTAATACAAGTAGGACTTGCTGGACAACATGGATAAATATATAACCTGAAAAATGTTGACAGGGGTATTTTCTTCAGTATTGGCTTTTGCCTTTCTTATGGCACATGAGATTTATGTTGAACCAGGCTCTGATCTGTTTGTGTGGCTTTATTGTAGAGAACAAAGAGCATTATATCCATTGCAAGATGATGGGTTTGCTAGATGGTGCTGCAGTGCAAAGTCAGAACTGCATGTACAGAACCTGATTTTGGTCTGACAGCCTGTGAGACATTGGTATGTTAACAACTCCAAGAAAGTGCAAGACAAGAAAACCAAGAAGTTGGCTTTCTATAGCTGTGGAAAACCACAACCTCTCCAGATGAGCTGGATGTGTTGGGCTTATAGGCTTCTTTCAGAAGGCTGGAACAGATGAGCTGTTGTGTACTGTGTCAAGTAGCAGGATCTGACAGGGTTATGCCTGTAGAATGCAATGTTTGGTGGTGTGGAATTGATGTCCATACTGTTTGCATTTCAGGGATTTTTTTTTTTCTTGTTGTTGAACTAATTCCAGGCTGGCTGCATGGACTCAATGCCTTAGAAACATGCTGTTTGCACTCTTGGTTTCACATCTTAAGGGTCAATTCTCTCCAAAAGGAATCCTGCTCATCCACTCTGGGGCTGCTTCATGATATGCAGTCAGTAGGTACAGTAAAGAAGTTTGCTTTACACATGCGGTCCTGGTCTACACTGGAAATATGAGGTAGCTGCACCTTTAAGACTATAGTTTCTAGTAGATGGCTGACCCTGAATTTTACCTCTTGGCATTGCTCTGTAAGAACAGGAATGAACACCACAACAAACTGTGTGGCTTTTATGCTATTATCAAGTGTTACTGGAGACGGAAGAAAGTTCTCAATAAGATATTTCTACGTGGTCTGTTTTATGCAAGTGCATTGATTGATGCACGCAAGGCATACATCACCACAGTTCAAAAATTGTGAATTTGTATGTTATGTAAGTAAAGTTCTTGGACGTAGATTTAGTAACCTATTTCTCAGAAATAATGGCAATCTTGGAAGTTGTCAGTGTTGTTTTGTGTGGCACTGCCATAGTTCTGACTTTGAATGGGTTATTGTCCAGAAAAAAATCTAGACGAAACTATTCTTCCTATAGAACTTCTGGGGTGCTTTGAGTACATAGATTGCTCCCATCAAGTGGGAAGAAACAGCTCCTCCCTCATGTGTATCTGTCCAAGGAATACTCTTAAGTCCTCATCGAGAACAGCTTACCTGTATCCATGCAGTTCTGTCTTTCCCGGCAGGCAAGGTGCACATAACTAAAGCAAGGAAGGGGGGAGATAAGGAGGGGTAGCCCAGAAACTCAGCAGTTTGTTTGTTCTTCCCAATGACGATCTGGATCGCACTCTGTAGATGTGTTTTGGTTGCTCTTCTAACACTTCAGACTGTTCTCCTCCCTGCTGCTTTTTACGGTTAATGTATGTGGGTGCACTGTTGCTAAAATCATGGAGCGTGCATCATCTGCAAACGTTTCAGTGAAAATCTAGGTTGGTGATAGTGCTTCAGTCTTCCAAGCTTTGGAAGTATTTGATCAAGTGAGACTAAACTTCACTCCCATGCAATCGTAACATCACTTTTTCAGATAATTGTGTCAAAACTACGAGCTGTAAGCTATTCTTGCTTTGTTTTGTAAGATTATTTTGTCGTGCATGAAAAATAAGATACTTTCTGTGACCTTCAAAAGTGCTGTGCTGTGAAATGATACGGAGCCACGTAGCTCCTTGGTGTCTCACTCGTTTCTGACAAAGCAAAGTTGTTCAGCTAGTGAGTAAACATCATGTCTAATGGTCTCAGCCTGTTTCAAGATTGCTTTCTACTTGTTGTTCAAAGTATATTTTAAGGAGATCTAAATTGGAAGGCATTAGATTTCAATTCACTATCAATGGCAACATCAGAGTTCTCAGTTGGAAAGATAAAATGTTTCAATTTTCTTGCTCCAAGCTTCCAAAAATAATTAACTTTCGTAATACACAACGGGGTGATAGTAGTAGCAGACCTTTATTTGGACACTGAGGGATTTTAGTAATTCCTGAAACTGTATTTCTTTTAAGCCTATGAATATGCTGTCAACATTGAAGCAGTAATAGTCCATTGTACCGGTTCAAACAAAAATAGCATTAGAAAATCTAGTTTTGTTTCCGGTGGCTTTAGCTATAATGTCAGTTCATTCCATAAAAGTAATTGTGTGTTTTTTCTCAGTGTTACTGTGACACAATTCTGCATCCCTTTATGATTTAAAACTTCCTCTCTGAATCTGTTACTTGTATGTTATACATAGAAACTGAGATTTTAAGCAGTTCTGGAAACTCTGCTTTTACCAAAAGATGTAAATTATTAAGATGTGTGAAGTCATCATTGAGATTATCCACTTGGATCCTACAGAACAAAGTTGTTTTGATGTTGAGTAGTTTAATTGCTTGTCTGAGTCACCATAGGGAAATGCTAATGATAACTGAAGCATTTGTACCTGGGGATGGTGCAGGGTGCAGGTTTCTGCGTGTTTTGGGATTTTTTTAAAAATTGCTGAACTTAGAGGTAAACTGCTGATAGATAATGTATTCTATTCTGTAAGTGCCTTGCCTATAACTTTTTGTTCACTGTTGTTGCATATAAAAATGATTGAGACATCTAGATATGTAAAGCTTGTGTTTTCCATAAAAATGGGTTTTCTGTATTGTTGCCTATTAAATTTCTACTTGGATGTTGTCCAAGAATTTTAATTTTTTTTTCTTTCATTGTTGTCTCCTTTTTTCAAGACACAAAAGTGCTTTGGAATCTACCAATTTAAGTAGTTTTAAAGACACTCTTAACTTTCCCTGACAATTCATTCATACAGTACTTTCCTGATTTCTTTCAGGTTATTTTTTTTTTCTTTCTTGCTGTGTAGAAGGACATATGGCAGTAGGAAACTACTATGTTTGGGAAGCCAAGGGAACTAACAGTATGCAAAGTGCAGTACAAAGGATAAAACAAGCAGTCTTGAATTGGTTTGGTTTTGGTTTTTTTTTTGTCTGCAGCAGCCATAATGTTTCATCTCTTTCTCTCTATACTTCCTGCTTCACTAATCCTTTAAGGATGTATCCATAATAGCTTGATCTTCAAATTGCAAAAATAAAAAATGGGCTATTTTTTTTTTCTGAGTAGTTCTGTGTTTGACCTGTAATTCATTGAAGGGATTGACCAATTTCTTAGTGAAGAAGGGGAGATAACCTGTGCCAATGGCCTTTGGTGCTCACAAAAGGCTCTACCTTTTATGCTTGTTCAAAATTCATCTCCTTTGCTGAAGTTCTAAGTATGTGCCTATGTTGGTATCTGAAGCAGCTACGTAATTGATCTAACATGGAATTTTGTGAACAACTTCCCAGTGGGCCATTTACTACTTGACTGCTGTGGATTGTAGTCATCATACTTGTGTGTAAAGCTATGTAGAAAAAAAAAAAAGCTTAGAGGCAGCCTTAATTTCATTTTGTTGAATGATAAAGCTTTTATTCTCCATCTAGAGTCATTTTACAATTAAGATTAACATGGTTTTCTAAACAGATCTAGAGAAAACTGTAGCTTTAAGGGAGGTATTTGGAGGTATCTATGGTGCTATTTTAACTTTAAGTATGTGGTAAAATTTAAAAAATAAAATGAAAATTCAGCATATAAGATGTTCCTTAATTGGTTTGGTGCTTCTTGTGCTCTCAGCAGAGCTGGTAACAAAGAGTCTGTGGTGCTGTTTGGCAGCTGAGCCAGTAAGAATGAGAGTATAAGTGATAACAAAGGGGGTTTTTTTGTCTCTAGGAATGGGTCTGATCTCCATTAATTTGCTCCTATTATTCATTTTAATATCTGAAATGTTTTGATTTTCCACAGAATCCTGGTGGGCTAACAAAATTCATGCAGCATATGAAAACCTGCAGTTTTGCTTTTGATTTGCTTCTTAGTCTTTATGCTTTTGCTTAGCTAGATGCTGTGCAGGTTAAAAGTTTGCTTCTCTTTTGTTTTTTTCCCTTACAGTGTAAAATTATTGGGTTTTCCTAAATTGTGAGGAGATTTGGGCTTTCTGGATTTCTTTTGCTAATTATTTGTATGTCAGTCTCGTTTGGATGTTACTAGCTCTGCATAAAAGTGATTTGTAAACACACGCATGCGGCCATGTGTTGTACACGTGGTGTATGTTACTGTTATGCAAACAGTAACAGTTTAAAGAAGGATTGTGTATTCCTGGGCTCTCATCTGCAGATTTCTTAAATGACCTGGTTGCAGGCCTTGCAAACTGTTCTTACTGATGTCAAATGAGCAGTGGGATGAGAAGTGAAGAAAGTTCATATATGCAGGCTCTGACCAATCTGAAATTCATCCTTATCAGTGTTAATCTGGAAAATTTGTGGAGGAAACCAGACGATGCATAGGAGCTGTTGAAATAAAATCACTCTGCAATTCTTTTATGACTGAAGAGAGAAGGAAGAACTAGAGGGGTCTTGCCACATGGGCTGTAATTATGAAATGCTGCTGTCTCCAACGCTGTAAAGTACTGTCATTTGTTGAAGGAAGTAGTCAGTGCTGATGAGGACATGAGAAAGCTGTGAAATAGCTTTATTGTACTGATTCGGGGTGAATAGCTTCTCCTTTAAGGGGCAGTGATTGTTTTTACCTACCCCTAAAAATACTTCAAATAATTTCTTAGTGTGATCAATGCTTTATTAAATTTTATTTATTTATTTAGCCTAAATCATTTTTATCAAATTGATCAGTTTTAATTCCGTTTAATCAAACTGATTTAGGCTAGCTTTCATATTTACTAATCACCATTTCATACTCAGTGTTTCTCTAGTTTTCTTCTATGGGATATAAATGCTGTGATGGGACACTAAAAGCGTTCGTATGCCGTTTATTTTTGTGTCAGTCTAAGTCGTATTATGAGTTGTTTTACTGGATGTTGTGTCTAACAGTGGGTGCTGAAATGTTACAGTACAAAAAAGTCTGTAAAATTTAATCCTATATGGAAGTCTCTTCCCATTTCCTATTAAGATTTATTAAAAATCTTATTCTAATCATGCATTTCTTTCAGTTAGAAACTTGAAATAAATGTGTTTTCTAGCCTGAGTCTACCCATCTATTGAATAAAAAGTATTTCTTCTGTATCGTTGTAACCCATGTGGCTTGTAGTTTCTGTTCTACTTCAGAATTTTGTATTTCTACTTCAGTAGCTTTTCCAGACTCCAAGCTACGCCAGCAACATTCAAAACAAAGCAATGAATTTGATTGTGTCTGTTGAGAACAGAGTATCCATAGTTGAAATACAGATTGAAGGGATCAGCCAATCAGTTGTTTTTTGCAGCTTACAATGATAAAAGAACAAACCTCTTCTGTACGTAAGTTGTGTGCTGTATTTGAAAATTAATTGTAGCTGACTTACATTCATTCTCACTTAGATAGTACAGAGTTCCCATGCTGGAGTGCACCAGTACTCTGTTTAGTAAATATTTTTGGTCCTTCTGTTTTCTGGTTGAGTAATACTAGGTGCTCGATTAGAAAGCAGTTGTGTGGATTTTTTGTTTTGTTTTAAAGGAAATAAAAATGAACGTATTTGTCTGCTGGAGAGATAGAGACTTAGCCTATCAATGAGTTACTGACTTAAGAATTTCATGATGAGTTTGGCCTTTTGTACACTTACACTTACCTTTCTTACCTACAGACAGATATGATCTGTAAACACCTTAATTTTCTGGAGGAGGTGCAGACCTCTGTTTAGTGAACTTAGATTTAAGGACAAGAGCTGTTGTATCAGTTAAAAAATAATGTGATTTTTAATGCTCTTTGCACTTGGGAGTACTAAACACGCTTGCCTTGCCTGGGTTGCAGATGTTTAATAATAGTCTGGTATTGTCTTGAGCAATGCATGGTGGTGTCTGTGAGGGCCTATTTTCATTCCACAGTCTTCTCAGTCTCCAGTTAGGGCACCCCATGCATAAGCTCCTTTGGATACCTTCAAGGATTGCTGAACGCTGTCAGTGTGCTCTGTCTGGCTTCTACTCTCGATTCTTACTATTTATGCACTTCTTTCTTTAATAAAAGCAATAAAGGCAGTGGCACTGGATGGTGTCACTGGGGAGCACATGTGAACAGAACCATGTTTTGCAGTCCATTTGCCCCCTGTACCTTTCAGCTGCCACAGTATTTGATTAACAGTGTTCAAAGGTACATTCCTGGTGGTACCTTTCAGTCTGGTGCTGTACAGTGGATTTGTAGAACTGTCAGCAATGTGTCTTGGATCACTTAGTGATTTATAATTGCCAGCTGCAAGCTCTGCTCTGTGTAGGAGAGGTGTAGTTTAAGGCAACAGTCTTACCTGCACTAAATCTTACCTCTCACTTTTTTGCTAGCTCGCTTGATTTGGTATTCCCTTGCTTGTATCTGGTACTTACCCAAAACATTTAGTGTCACTGCATGCTTGGCTCTTCAGGTTGTCTTTGAAAATGCTGAATGAAGCCAGTCCCAGCACCAATTCCCCAGCAGGAGACCCTTCAGCTGCCTCTTCTCTGCCCTGAAAACTGGCCATTAGACTTTGCTTTTTGTATCCTGTTCATTAATTTTCTATTTGTAAGGTTATTTCCTCCCATCTTATGTTAAGTTAGTCTCTTTAATAGCCTTTGGTATGGAGCCTTGTCAAAAGCTTTTTCAAAATTGCCAGGTCCCTGGTGGCATTTTCTTTGCAGCGCTGGCTTACCTTCCTCACCTGCAGGTGTGCAGCTTTGTATATAAATTTCGTTCAGCAGTCTCAGGTGAAAGCCGTGGTCCTGACTTCTTAGCAGCTAGTTTGTCTGTTTGGGGTAATATGTCTAATATATATTTCAAGTTGAATTAGCTTCTCTTGATCTGCAAAGAACATGTTGGTGTGGGAATCTCTTGAACATCTCCAACAGGAAAGATTCACTAAGTAAATTATTAAACTACCTGGCCATAGCTTTGTTCCTGAATGAAACTTTTCATAGTTTTGTCATCGAGCAGTCTCTAGCATCCTGGTTTTGATAACATCTGAAGAAATAAAAGCGTTTTGAAAATCAAATAAATTGCCACTCTAGTTTGCTTGGACAAATACAAAAGTCCTCAGTAACATGCTGGAAATAAGTAGGCAACATGTTTTTTTAGCTATACATTCCATGAACTCCAATGGAACTGGCTCAAAAATCCACCATGTTGCTGTTGTGGTTATTTATCATTAGTAGGAAGAATAGCTGCTGTTACATGTTTTTTTTCCTGTTTAACTACTACACATGAATGATTAAGCACATTTTCATAGGAACCCAAGCTTTTAACTGAGATATCCCTGGGAAGTTAGGAATATATCACCTGCTTCTGGTCACTTTGCACTGGCCTCAACTCTGTAACATCTCAGTAATGGACAACAGGTCTCTTTTCAGGTGCTAAGATGGAGGGCTTGGGTTTGTGTTACTAGTCGAGTTAAGACTTCAGCAGAGTTGGTTTGTGTCCTGTCATCACTCTCCCTCCCTCCTTTTTGACTTACAGTTCCTTTATACCATAGTGAATCTGTGGATTTATTAATTCTGCAGCAAAGTTCTTACTGTGATGTACTTAAATGTATTGTTTTGGAGACAGTAAGATTATTTTAATCCAGTTATTGTGATTTTGATGATACCACTTACTTGCTATGTCTTGGCTTATTCCTCCTGGTTTAGGCAAGATTTTGGTATTGTGTTTTTTTTGTATAAATCACAGTGAAAACTTCAGTTTTTATTTTTTCTATTGGATGTTGACATTTTGAGGAGAAACGTGACGGGTTTTATGAAATACACTCACTTCGAGAAGTTTTTAAAAGGTAGAGAATTGCTGAGATACATTTTGGAGCAGGGAACTTGTTTGAAATGGAGGAGCTTTAATTGGACATAGTAAAGCTAAAAGTTTTATCAGATAAAAGATATTGAATTTCAAGGTTTTAGTACAGTTCTTTATTGTATAATCAATTTTCTTTTTCTTCTAAATAGTGTTGACCTGTTTATTGTTCAGGGGCACAATAAAGTCATAGCTCTAGGTCCTATTTAAGGTAATTAAACCCCATCTCTAATCCTGTGCGTTGCTTCCATGCTGTGTGTGCACCTTGACTATCATCAAGAGATGAGAATTTAGGGTAGCCTGTGCTCTTTGCTAGTGTCCATGTATCTGATGTGATACTTTGAGAAGTCAAGTTTGAGAACACAAAGAAACAGTATGTAGAAAAAAATGTGGGGTAATGAAAGATGAAATCAGACTGTTTTGTAGTAGTTTTTGAATAGTACTGTTTTTGAACAGTAGTTTTGTAGGTACAGTGTACTGGGTGCAGAGTTCAGATGGAGAGTTTGGCAGCAGAGGTGGTAAATACTTTCTGCTTTGAGTTCCATTAACAGCTGGACCTGTGATTGTTCCTCAAAGGCTGCAGTTTGTCTCAGTGTGACAGCAAAATGCAATAGATAGTCAGATTTATCTTGGTTTTTAGGTAAAACTGTAATATTTAATTCTCTTAGTCTCTGAAGATGTATGTTTGAGTATTGACTGGATGTAAATCCAAAATGCTTAGGTAATATTACGTTCTCCAATTAAAAGGGCTAGAGGTGGAGAGAAATGCACTTGAATTAAGAATCATGCCCTAGCAATAAAGAACTTTGATCTTGTTATTATACCTCCTATTTTAAATCATGCTGGTTTGAGTTTTTCAGTACAAAGCATTTGTTAACATTCGTTTTGTAGTATCTGAAGTCTAAAAAGTAAATTTGGACACCTTCTGTTTAAAAAGTGTTTTTGCACAGGTTGCCATTTTGCATTGCACAATGTTCTCTTCCCTTGTTAATGTATTTGTGAAAATAAACACTGCTTAACACGGAATATGGATATCCATGTTTTCTTTCTAAGAAACATTCTTTCATTTGTCTTCTGTGTGTTTGACTTCCTCGAAGTTCAGATTTTTAACACAAAAAATACTTTTTTTGTAAAAGTAAATATGACTGGTATTTAGACAACTGTTAACAGGGGCATATCTTCTTAAATTTCTGACCTAAAGGAAACAGAAGGCTGTAAAATGTGAGTTTCTTCACTTCTGGAATACATAAGATGCATTCCTGTAGCTTCTGGGGTCTTTTTGAAAAGATCAACTCAAAGACACTGTCATTGAATTAATGGTATCCCATTATTATCAGGGTATTGGTTATCCTGTCTGCTGTCATGAGATACGAGAGCCTTACATGACAGCTGGTTAGACGTGATTGGATTGATACTGTGGCCAGGAAAGACAGTACTGGACTAGGTTGCTTTCCAAAATTGATTTCTCAGTCAAGATAGAATTGTATCTTGATCAAGTATTCAATATTTTGCAATTCAGCTAAGACAAATATACAAACTATTTCCCATTCCAGCTGCAAGCGTAGAATTTGCTGTTATCATACAACTGAACACCTGCCCCGCCCCCAGCTTACACCAGGGTTGCTTGTGGAGTCTCAGAGTGTTTGTCTGCAAGCCTAAAAGGAGTACATCTATTGTAGTCATTGCCATGCTTCACCTGAGTATGAGATTCACAGGATAATTTAGTAAGATGATTATCTTGACTGTTCTTAAGGGGTAGCTTGTTCAACTAGAGGTTCCTCTTGGACTCTCCATTCGCAAGGGGTAGATGGATAAAAAGATTCACAAACAAAAAAATTATCACTGTTCCCGCTTCCCCCCCCTCCCAATCTATTAATGGCTTTAGGTGTGAAAGTAAGAATGCCTAAAAAGATGGAATCTTGTATAAGTTGGCAAAGGTGGAAAATAGCAAACTGTCATGATAAAAATCTCATCTTTTGTCCAGTCATATAGTGAAACTAGTATTGCCAGTGAAAGATGAGATGGTATGAATCCTGAAGTAGTGGTAAAAAGAAAAAATAAGACTATGAAGGACATTGATCTCTCAGATACTCTAAAACATGAAAAAATCCAGTGTATGTTGAGAAATGTGGGAATTAACAGATCTTTCCCCCTCCCTCCCTGCTTAACTGTTGAGGGTTTTTTTGGTGTGACTGAATTAATATGCAAGGTATTAATTCCTGTGCTAGGCTATGGTAAGTGTATTTGAGATAATTTTTCAGTCTAGAAAATGCTGTTCTGACTCTCAACCCAATGCTTGTGCTCTGGGATCTATTGAATTTTGGTAGTAACAACTTCATACACTGGCAGTAGGCACCTTGAAAACAGGATTCGTTTTCACAAGGGTCTGTCTTGCAATGAATTGGTTAAGGAAAAACCTCATTGCAAGAGGTGAAAAAATACTCTGGACGAGCTATACTAGTGTAAAATCTATCACTTAGTTACGCTGATGCACAGTGCAGGACAGCACTTTGCTGAGGCCCAACACACTGGCAAGGGGAAGGAGAGCAGAAGAATAGAGTGAGCCAGTGTGTGCTTGGAATAGCAAGTTACTCCAGGGAAGTTTCTTGTGGTCGCTCTTGCTGATTGCCTAACAGGCTTGAGGTCTTCTGTATTAAATTTTTAAGATAAATACTGAATTGGTGATTTTAGCAAGAGTTACTGCATGTGCTGCGGTATATTGTTCTAAAATTGTGTTTCTTTTCAAGCATCAGGGAAAGTGTTGGAGTTTCTAATACAGCCCAAGAAAAGAGCTAATCTTCAAGAAACTCATTGCTGATCTTTTGATGACATTTCAAAGTTGCTTCTTGCGTACTATGCTGTCCTTTGGTTTCTGTTTAAGTTGGACGCTGGTGGTTTTACTTGGGTAAAGTATGAATGCCTACCCTGTTTTCTGACAACACCTGGTTCAGACAGTGTTTGGGGTGAGTTGATCTTCAATTTGTAGGCCACAGCCTTTCTTCTAGAGTCCCAGTGATAGTCCCATCTTGAAAGAGAAGAGCAAAGGCAGGTTTCCTTCTAGTTGCCACAAGGATAACACCTGTGGCCCCAAAAAAGAAGATGCTTTCTTGTAGACTTCCTGCATGTTTTGTTTTAGTTAAGCTTTGTTATATTCTTTACCCAGAAAAGATGCAAACAAAACTTCAAAATTACCTATACTGATAATATTTTTTCTTCAGTCTCTTCATTTCTCTCTAGACTTCACAGCAGATCTGTTTAGACCTGCCTACCAGGACTTCATTTTCTAGATTAATATTTGGCAACAGGGTTACATTTTTTGCTGCCACTAGCTTGCTGGACTTCCTGGTGGTTTGGTTTTGGTTTTTGTTTTTTTTTCCTTTTTGCATCCTTTTGCCCCCAGATGAAATCCCTTTCTTCAAACTTTCAATCCTAGAATAATGATGGAGTACGAGACAGTTAAGTAAATGGTTTCTTTTTCTTCGGTATGCCTAAAGCGTTGTTTTTCACCCAGCCAGTATTGAGTGTTTCTTTAATGAGGGCGGTGTCCGAGGTCCCTTGTGGCCGCAGCTGAGAACTGCTGTGCTGGTTATGATGCTCGAGTAGTGTTACAGCTTTGGAGGTACATCCTAGGAACCTTCTGCAATGCAGTTCTGAAGCTAATAATTATTCTCTCTTCTTTGGTGACATTTTCCATGGCTTCTGTGCTAGTTATTTTTTGGTTTTTTCCTGCTCTAATTTTTGGAGGCTGAAAGAATGAACAGTCTGACAGTCTTCTCTGTTCTGCTTGAGTTATACTGTAGTTTGCCTCCTGAGTCCCTTTCCCTTTTTTTTTTTTTTTTAATTTGTCCTCTCATTAAGAACGAGAGTTATCAATCAGGGATACCTTACAGGGATATCTGTAACTTTTAAAGCACCCTTTCTCTGGTTACTTTTCTTATCAATGTATTTGATTCTTCTGAGACATCTGCTATCAGCTCAAACTAAATGTAATCATGTTTGGGAGGAAAAACTAAGGGGTTTTTTATTTCTTTTTAATCTCCAATGTCTTCTGTTTGTCACTCCTAATCTTTGAGGTCATCTTTTCTCTTTATTGTGTGGTTGGTTGGTTTGTTTTTAAATGTATTCCTGCTGCTATCAAATTTTACTGTGGCTTTCACTGCTCATCATAAATTCAGTCCGCCCTTTCAGCTTGGGAGCTAAAGTGGTTGCATGCACCCTGGTTAACTTACATTTCAATTACTTCAGGAACACCCTCTTTGTCTTTTCCCTATGCTTTCTGTAACTAAAATGACTGCCTAAAATTGGTTTTGGCTTTTCAGTTGGACGTGGAGATGAATTGCCAAGCAACAGGCACTTAGTGTTGCCTTGATATTAAAGCTGCACGTGGCTTTAGGCTGCATGTTACAGTTGCCCTGTATATTCCCATTTTTTAAATCCTGCCATTTTTTTTAATCCTCACGTACTTTGGCATTGTTGGTGGTGCTTTTTTATTTATTTGGTTTTTAAATGGTTAATTCACTGATTTCTGTTCAGTTTTTAGTCTCTTCTAATTCATGTAATTTCTGAAGATCTGTTTTTACTCCTGCCTGCCAGTATCAGTTCTATCCCTCCTTTCCCAACGTTGTGGAAGAAATAATTGTCCTAAGTTCCCCGATATATACTTTTATTATGTGTACTGTGTCATTCTCAAATAAGTACTTGATGTGGTCTAAATTTCAATATGTAGGTGTTGTATCAATTATTATTTTGAAGGAGGATTTTTTACAATTGTGTTTGAAAATTGTTGGTCTAGAAACAAAGTGTCTTTGGATGAGCAGGCTAGGTTCCAGGGACAAGCAAACACAGCAGTCAGACTCTGACTGACCTCTTCCAGCTGGAAAGTTTGGCTGTCTGGAGGTTGCTTTTCCAATGGCAAAGTTTCAGCAGACTGCTTTGTGTGAGCCTTCTTTCTAGCAGAGTTCGCTCTGCTCTGTTAGAAGTAGGTAAGTGGCCACCCAGACACAGATTAGATTCAATCTGTGGACTGGTGAACAGAGGATTTGATAGAAATAGATCAATAGTTCTTTCTTTACCAATGAAGAAATTATAAGGCATAGAATATCTCTGCTATTGAAACTGGGTTTTTGTTTCCTAATTTGATAGCTATTACTTTTTCTGTTTTTAATTTTCTGTAACAGAAGTTGAATTCCTAATCTCCGTTGCATGTACTGGTCACTGTTCTGTCTAACAGGAAAACACCAAGAAGTCTTTGTACTTCTGCTATGGGCAAAACACCCAATTGGAATACCAGCTGAAAAGGAGGTATGGTGAAACAAGGTTGTGTGCATGCAGGAGCACATAGACGCTCCTGGTGCAGTGACACTGGATGTGTGCTAGGAGGTTTATTTTAGTCATATTCCTGGTCATGGTGGAGACCTTGTGGGGTTTCTGTAACTCAAAGGGCTCTATGTGGGAGTGATGGGCAACCCTGGGAGGAGTTGTACTATAAGCCACTGAGGGGTTGAAATTGAAATAATCAATGTTTTGCAGCCTGGCTCCATTCTGTTGTTACTTTGTTGGTTCTTTTTCCTATTTATTTGATCTAGACAAACCCTCCCAGTTTTTTAGTGTGTTGTGTGCTTGTTTCCCAGTAGGTCACTTGTGATTGTAGAGCATTAAGTCTTCTGACATAACAAATGTCCACAGTTGATTACAGCTGTGGAGCACAAAGAGACTGACATAGCTGCATACTTGCTGCATTAGACACTGCTGGAGAGATGAGCTGCTGTTTTGCCCTTTCTTTTGAGATACTGCCAACAGGCAATGCAAAGTCTGAGGAGATGTTTGTGCTGTTCCTTCTAATTAGGTTATGAAATTCCTCCCAACTGCCAAATTAAATATTTTTAAAGTGTTAAGCATTACGTATATTATTCCTTAAAAATTCTTTTATTGTGATACCTTTCTTTTTCTAAATCTAGTGTTGGGGAATATGGATATAGATTTTTATTCTGTGCAATTTGAAGTAAAAATAAAGCTTAAAAAAAGGGATTTGAAACCAATGTTGAATTTACTGTGTGAGGCACTGTAGTGCTCTGGAGCAGATGTATCAGAACTTCAATGAAAAGAACCATAAAGATTTTCAGTATTCAGTAATTATAGTTATCTCTCTACCATACTGATCATTTAATCTGATGATTGAGATTTTACATTTTTAAGTTCAGTTTGGGTTTCTTACCACTTGATGGCAGTGAAGGAGCTAGTGTTGCCGGGCAAAGGTTCAGGGCAAGAACCCATTATGAATAACAAAAGAGGAGGTACAAAGGAAGCCTCTGACATTTAATATTGTTCACATTTCTAGGTGTTATTACTTATACCACAAATGACAGTAGATGGAGAAAAGCCTCTAGATGGAGCTTCAGTACTTTCAATGGGGGAGAGATTTTTATACTCAAGTGGTTTCCTCCTATTTATAATAATTATTTCTAACAACAACTTTCCCATTTAGACCTGGAATTATACCAGACATTATCAATAAATAATATCAGAGCTTCTGCTATTATAAGCATACTACTTGAAGAACATGCAGTTCTGACGTTTTTCTCACACCTTCTGTTCAAATCTACAACCTCTCAACATTCTTAGGAATTCTCAGGTATTGTTAGAAATGTGTGATGTAGATTAAGGGTCAGCATAATTATTCAAGGTTTGTAAAAAAAAGATAGTTGGATTTCACTGGTGGCCAAAAAGAGAAACTTCAAAAATACTGTTCAGACTGGAAACTGCAATATTTACTGTTGTGCATGGTCTAGTCCCATTGAAGAAGTGTTTGTTGTAACTTTAAATATTACAATGCACGGATGTGTGTTTGAGGCGCTTTATTAGTGAAGGTTCTTTTGCACTTCCTACACCCATGTACACCTCTTGCCAAGCTGGTATGGGGAAATGAACCATATAATGGCCCTGCCGTAGTAATTGGCTCCACATGGGTGGACTCTAGTGCACAGACAAAACCTTATTTGAAGTAATTGGTGCTTTGTGTAGGTACAAGGGTCTGTACATGCAGATTTATTTTGGATTCTGGGTCAAACCTTGGCATTAGTAAAGGTTTCAATTTCATGCAGTGTCTTTGACATGTAAGTGATTTTGAATGAGTATCAAAAACATCCATGCAGATGCAACTTGACTGAACTTTTTTGTTAAAATACACGTGGCTAATATTTTGCATTTATATTTTTTGATTGGATACTAAATAAAGAACTTGGTTTGTTACATTTTCTGTGTGTGCAGCCTGTTACTAATTTAGGAGAATGTCAAAAAACAAACTCTAAATTTGCATAATTATTGAATATTTTAATCATTATCAGCATTATTCTAGTTCTATAATAGTACTGTATAAACTCACAATTGAAAATAAGTGAAAATTGCCAGAGCTACCAAATATTTGTTTTGGTTTCAGATGCCATTCTTATTTTTAAAAAGCATTTAAGCATATTATTCCTTGTAATTAGCATTATTCCTCATATTAGTGTTAGCAATTGGAATTGATGGATAGCTGTTCTGGTTTAATGTAATGGCAGCCAGAGCATACTTACTGGGCAAAATTCAAGTTTACCTTACCAAATAAGTATCAAATACAAATTCTGTCTAGTGGTAGAAAGAAAAGGTTAGAAGACAGAGCCAAAGATAGTGCAGTATTTGGAATGATGGTTTTAGTCAGTAGAGACTCATTTGCTGGAAATGCCCTTGTGAGACCGTAGCATTTCATCTGTGGCATTCGTTCATTGTGTGGCATAAAACAGTATTGAAATGGGTTTCTTGTCAATGCTGTTTTCAGTAAGATTTGTTAGAAAACAATGTAATTTTACTTCATTACATGATATGGCTGTGTTTATTTAATGTCATTGGAAGATCTTAGCTACTGTGGTGCAATACAATTTTATGATAAGGTAGTACAAGCTTTTCCAGCTGCTACTGTTCAATTTAGGGGAATCTGAAATTTGAAAGATACAAGAAAATTATAACAGGATTTGGAACATGAAATCTGTTTTAAGAAGTTAGTGTTAATCTTTCTGTATTTTTCTTCCAGGATGAACAGCATAAGTGCCAAAAATCAGATATGGGAAGAATACATGTATTTGTGCAAAATAAATATTATTTTTCTAGGTGATTGTTAAGAATTTTAGCAAATGTAACTTTAAAAAAAATCTGGTTTGTTTGTTTGGTGTTTTTTCATCCTAGAGATAAACTTATCTAGCTGATGGGCAACTTATTCATTCAGGGGTGTGTTATATGACTGCATACAATTGTTAAATGTTGTGTGCAAGAAATCACATTTTATAAAAGGGGGGAAAAGGCTGTGAGTATAATGCAACTCTCATGGAGGGTAACTAGTTTGTGCTAAATAGTTTCTATATTAATCAGTGCAGTAGTAGCAATTCCCCAGAAGCAATGTGTTACTTTTATTTCTCCTTATCTGGTAAAGAGTTGCAGATAATAGTAAAGGTCTCAATTTCTAGGTTTTATCTCTGTGGAAGTCAGCAAATTCATATTGATCTTTTAAAAATCTGCTGGCCTTTTTCTTTTACTGTGCTAACACTTGGGATAGTTTTTGCCCTGAAACTGTCTCTTAGTTATATCTTTATATTAACGTTATCATTAAAACTTTGAGGTTTGTTGATGGCATTTTTGTTTATCCTTGACTCCTGAGCAAATCCCAAATTGTTACTTCCTGTGTGGGCAGAAGGAACAAGTCAGTTCTTGGAGGGCATAAAATTGAACAAATTACCAACCCAATATATGGAGTTAATTTCCTTGACTATTCCTGTGTTTACTCTGATGTATATTTTGAACAAAGAATTAATTCCCTTTATGTAGGCAATACTTAACTCTATAATTTATAAATAAAAATGCCTTACCAGAACTGAAGACTATTGTGGAGTTCTTTTTCACATTTGCTTGCTTTTTAATAGTGATAGAGGAGAGTCACTATTTAAAACTACTGAATTACTGAAAATAATCAAAAATTTCCCTTCAATGAAGAGACCTTGTAAGCAATTCTGTTTTACTTTGTTGTAATTGTACAGTAATAGAAAAAACCTGATAAAACTGATCATAGAAAACTGTGTAAAAATTAGCATTTTTTGTTGAAGTGTTTAGTGTGAACAGAATAAATATGAAGAATTTAAAATTGCTCATAGAATTAATTCTTCCTGGTTTTGTTTTATTTTGCCATAAGAGAGCCTTTCAGAATTTGAACTTCTGTTGCAACTTATTCATGTAATGAACAGCAAGTTTTTTGTGTGCCCTTATTCGATAGTCACTTATATTTCAAAGCCAGCTAAAGATTTCTGCAGACTCATTTGGTAACGAAAGCAAAATTTTTCAGTTTATAGATATGAGTCTGACTGGAGATCTGTAAATATTATTGAATAAAAGTTTAGCATGCCTGTCAGTTTGAGAGCATAATTCCATAAGTATTTAGGCAGCAGTCGTATTTGACTCCCCTGTAAGTACATGCATGAGTCCTAGGATTCCTGGAAACTTGTGTAGTTGGAATTTCACTTGAATGTTGGTTTAGTTGCATGCAAATTTTGATTGTCCCATGTGGGAATAGTATGGTTCTGTATTTTAAGTTATTCTTTTATATAGTGCATGAAAACTACATTAAATATAAAATACATGAAATATTGTTTCAAAAATATTACTACAATACTTAGAGTCTTGGGGTTTTTTTTAAGAAAGGCTTGGATTAGTCATGTTTATTCAGCTTGATGGAATTTGTCTTCCAGGGTCTATAAAGCTTTTGAACTCTTAGTCAAATGTTTTACATTTAATGTGATAAATTGAGATAGAAGCAATATAAAGTATTGCAAGTATGTCTTGTATTGATAAATGCTAAGAATGCCATTGACATAATTAAAACGGTTCTGGATTATTTATAACTTCTGTAAATGTGCCTCACAAATTATATTTCAATAAGATTCCAAGTCATTTGTTTAAAAATTTGTTGCAGTTATTTGTGTTCTAAAAGTAGGCATCTCTATTTGTTTTTCTGGAGTACCCTCTCATGTAGGGAGCTTCTGTTGAATTATTAAGAAAGAACTGCATTGTACCATAAGAGAATTAGTAATTAAAACACTTTACCAGTTTCTCATGTGGCTGCCATTATTTTTAGAATCTCATTACCTTCATTATACTTGAGAGATTTTGCAAGGTGTTGGGTCTTGGGCTGCTTTGTCATAGGTGATAAAAATACATAAGCGCTGCAGAAAGTGCTTGGTAAATACTTCTGGGTCTTTTGAGACAAAAAGTACACTTTCCTGTAAGAGAATCATCAGTTGCCTGGACACTGTGTGTTTCAGACCTGTCCGTCTAGACCCAGGCTCGTCTGCTTCAAATACATGCAGTCTCCTTTCCTTTCCTAATTGATGCACTTGCTTTACTGATTTCTCCAAGCCCTTCTACAATGATACAGCATATTCTAGTTTTTAGTTCTGTGCAGACACCAGTACTACTGCACATCTCACAGAAACGTTACACTTTTAAGGAAAAATCCATTATATGTTCTATTTGTGTTAAGATCTGTAATTTGAAATAGGCGAGTTGTTGGCTAGCCAGATCGTTCTGCAATTTAGTGGAGCCTGTTAGAATCAAAATGATGCTTCAGAGAGCTGGGGTTTATTTAAAGGGAGGGGGAAAAACACTGCTTGTGAGTTAGTATTATAAAGCAGGTCTGCATTGGTTATGCAAATTTTTTTTCCTTTCTGTATCTGCTTGTTTCTCTGTATTTTTGTACAGCAGCCGTGTACCTTAATATCCCTGTTAAAAGACTAGTAACAAATTTCTGGTACTGCATACTCTAAAATTAGGGAATGTCAGTTTTCAGAATGTCTCAAATCTTAATTTGGTTTCTTTGTGCTTGTTCATTGTGATGATTTTTAATTCACTACATTATATTCTACAGGGTCTTTACTTATTCAGGCTCAGGGAGAGATCTGGCCCCAGTGCAGCTTCAGGCTTATGTATTGAAAGAGACTGTTGTCTGTAAAAACTGTTTAACCTGTAGATGTTGAGGGTATGTAGAGAGTGGGGGAGAAGATTGCGGGGGGGAAATGGTTTCATGGGTAAGCTAGTCAGACGAAAAGTGCCCTTGAGGATTGAATTCTGTTCCTCTCTCTGCCACAGAATTCCTATGTGATGCTCGGCAAGTCGTTTAAACGAAACTTTTCCCAAGTGGTGACTAATTGATTTGAGTGCTCTGCAATTCTGGTTGCATAATTTGAGATACTAGGGGCTTATATGCAGAAATGCTGAGGGTTTGCAGCTGCAGCTGAAGTCGATTAAAGACTGTGCCCTGAATATATGAAATGTTGTTTATTACTGAGCACTTGGAAAAATAATATCTGAGATAAAATTAGCACCTGAGATTACTGAGGATTTTACCTTAATCTGTGCCTCATTTTACGATATATTAAAAAAGGCGAGTAACGTCCGCTTGTCTCTTAAGATACTACAATGGTGAATAATATTGATGAACTCTGCTGCCAACGAGATGGGCTTCAAAACAAATAACCACGGTTTCCAAACGTGTTTGAACAGCATGCAGCTATGAGCAGATCAGGCCACACATGAATAAATGCGTGGAGAAAAATCCTGAATAGCTGCTTGCTGGGTAAGCAGTCATCTTCTGTGTGTTGCTTAAAGACAGAGTGGCAGGAGTAACAACAGATTGTAGTTCCTTTTCAGGGAATCACTGAGTTCTTCCCAAATCCCCTTTACCTGTTCAGAATATTCCTTATTGTTTGTAGCATGTATTATCTTTATCATATTTCTGTTATCTCCTTATTTTTGAACTGTAAGTTTACATTTTAGATGGAATTAAATTCAAATTGAACTCTTTTCTTTTGGCAATCTCATTATTTTTTAACCATACCTTCTCTAGCTACTTGAAAAGTTGCACCCTTTCTCTTAATTCAAACAAAAATAGAACTTGACCAAATATTTTTATCCTGTAGGTCTGTTTGCTCTTTGTTGACATTGCCTCAGGGTATACAGCTTCCACTGCTGGCATCTGCTTAAAGTTGGCTCAGGGTTTGTGTGGTACTAATTGAAAGAGGGGAGCTAGATGAGGAAACATTAATTTTAGTCTTTTCTTCCTGCTTCCTAGTTTCTTAACCCGGAAGTAAATATTTCTGTTACGTTGTCCAGTGGTACTTATTGTGACTGATATTTTCAGAACTAGTTTTGCAGTATTTCTGCCACCACTGTTTTGTGTTTGGGTTTTCTTCCAAAAAAGTTCAGTTATGAGAAGAAGAAATTGCATCTGATGGGAAAAAACTGTCCATGGATTAGATTCCATGGCTGGGATTATGACACAGAGGGAAATGCAGTTTTGGCATATCATTGCTACTTGCAGGATTGTCAAAAACAGGATGCTTATTTCTGTGTAGCTTGTGGACTTGCAGTCTCAGTCCTTTCCTTTCACCTCTGTGAAAAGTTACCTACTAATTATATTTTTGCTTGTATGTTGATTTTTCTTTTAGTCTTGACTTCATAACTTGAAAAGTTGGATGAGAACCCATGTTAGGATTTATCCTTGCTTTATTTAAATCTTATCTTATGCATTTGAAATACTGTACATTTTCCAGTGTTTCTACTTGAGGCAGCAGGACCACAGTTTTATCTCCCAACTTTCACTGTTATCTTTGATGCTGATAATCCTGTAATCCCATGTTGAGAGGCAAGTAATGAATTGGTAGTAGCCACTATCTTCTGCAGTCAGTTGGCTGAAACAGATTTCTGGTAGCACAATTAATGGGATGTAACCTGTGCCAAGTTTTTATTGCTGCTCACTCAACTGCTGATACTTCTTTTCCACAGGCACAGAAAAAAGCATACTTCTCTTTATTTTGGGGTTTTTTTTTTGCTTTTTGCAGTGTTTGTCTTGCTACCAGCTCTGCTCACCCAACTTTGTAGTTCCTGCAGTTGGCTATTGCTCTCTTTTCTGCTCTATAATCCTTCCAGACTGAGGAGGTATCTTTAAAATACAGGTGTCAGAAGAAAATTTCTCTTACCTGTTACTTCTGCTTGTGATGGTGGAGAAATGGAAATTGAGATGGAGGAAGCCAGACATTTTGTTAGTAGTTCAGTTTCGACTCTGCTTTTATGACTTGAGGACAGGTCTCTCTGGGTGGGTGACACATGATGGAAGGCAAATACAATCCATATACCTGCTGCCTTTTAATATCAGTGGCTGACAAACTGACCTTACATTTGCCTCTTTACTTGTTTTTCTCTCAGGAGCAGGGAGGATTTCCCATTCTATTTCAGTTATGACTTCAGGGGGAGTATTGGGTAAGGGCTATGACTGTGCCTTTCTCAGTGCTCTGAGGGTGGTGATGGGCTATCTGGCTTACCAGCACAAAAGGCTTGTTTTTGCTGAATCATTTTTATGCAAAAGGAGAGAAGCAGGCACATACATGCGGTTGATACCCGCTGTTCTTTGTAGTGGTGAGGCTGTTGGGTGTTGCACTCAGCTAACTGAGGACTGCTTGAAGTAGATCCAGAAGTGTTTCCTCCATGCTCATCTCTGCTTCTCTTCCTTGTGCAGACCTGTGCTCTGTCTCTTGTTGTGTTTCAGAGCGTCTGGTTCAGCTCCAGCCTTGCTGTGGACAGTGCTGGGAGAGTAGAAGCTCGGCACATCCTGTGCCTACCAGCTGCTCCCTATGCTCTTTCTGTAGCAGACTGCCCTGTTGCCAGGGTCTCCCAGTTTGGGAAGAGTCTGTCTTCTCCTCTTTCAGCTCTTGCAGGCCAAGAGAGGAGGCAGTTTATGGATTGGTATGAATTACCCCCTCCTTCCCTGATGAAAAAGATGCCTCCAAGGTACTGGAAGAGAAGAGCAGTAACTGCTTGCAGGGAGTGGCTTTATGAAAAGCAGGGAAGTGATCTTTTTGCCCCTTGCTTGGGCCTGTGTGGTTCAGTTAAAACATTTTGATTTGAAAAACACAGAGGGCAATTCAGGGAACAGCATGCCACTGTGTGTAACAGTATCTGCCCACAGCTGCCATAAATCTTGAGAGGTAATTATCTTCCTTAAGGATTATTTGGCTCATTCTCGCTAGAAGTAATGTCAGATAAGCATTTTTAGAGACCAGAATACCAGTTTTCCATACAAAATTGCTACTGAATGGGAAAGGCTGTCTCCAAGTCAGTTCCATCGTAAGTTGTTGCATATATGTGGCTTTTAAATTATGTCCACAATTTTTCAATTTTAACATTATTTAGGCTTTAGTTGCTTATAAATTAATTTTCTGTGTGAATTTTAATTGATGGTTTCTAATGCTAAACTTGATTTCTTTATCCAGGTACCTTTTTTACATCACCTGCCTAATTTATGACTCACACAGATTCTGGCAGATTTTGCCAATAGACTTTTGGGATGATATTGTCCCCTGCCTCCTACCCTGGCTCTTGATCAGATTTGCTGTATTTTATGCCATCAAACTGTGAGCTGAAGTGATCAGACAATGCTCATGCTTTCAGCCCATTTTGCTAGGAGTGTGCTAACATTTAGCAATGTGGTGGGCTGTAGTAATAGTAATCTATTAACCTTATTGGAATTTAACTGAGATGCTTTTTAAGTTTTAGGCTGGGATGTGTCTTACATGCAGAAATTTTGCTGATGCTGGCATCTGAACTAAAGAGAGTGATGGAGGGCATTCCTATATTCTTTCAAGGAGGCTATGTACTAACTCAGCAGTGAATTACTATATAGGTAGTGGCATGTTACAACCTCCCTGAGGTCTTCTGAGTCCCGAGGTAGTAATAGCTCATTAAAATGGTAGTTAATGAGTATAAAGGGATCATTATACGACTCTCCTACATGACGGGTAGGGCTAAATCCTAACTAGTTCAGTAGAAAGTATTCTAAATAAAGAAGGAAAGAATTTTACAAATGATGCTGGTAGTTCTTTATAAACCTAGCTATTTAAAGCAATGTTTTTGAGAAAAATACTCATAAAAATAAATTTTGAATAAATTAATACTGGATTTTAAATGTATTTTAGGGTTTTCAGAAGTATTAGTGTCCTGTATAATCTCTAGGTTACCTTAACATAGTGTAATGAAGCGTCTTTGATTCAAAATATGCAACGTTTTGCCATTTCTGATCATTTGGGTTTGAAATTAGAAAAGAGAAAAATTATTTTACCTCATAACTGCTTACATTTGATGTTTTTTTTAAGATCACAGAATATTCTGAACTGGAAGGTACCCTCAAGGATCATCAAGTCCAACTCTTAAATGAATGGCCCATAGCTCAGGATTTGTAGACATTTTCTGTTTTATATACCAAAAATAAATAGTTGAACAATTTTGCCTTGTGGTAGGAGGAGAGTGGCATTCTTCTTATATGGTTTTGTTCATGGAAAATATAATCACCTCACATGTGAGGTGGTATTTTTTATTTTTTCATTTAACTATGGTTATTTTCTGGAAAAAGGTGTTAAGAATTTATCCAAACTGAACAATGTGGATTTTGTAGCAGTGAGATGAAAAACTTTCGATCTCAGTAAATGCTTCATGTCTTCTTTCAGGCTCTAGAAGGATAAACAAGCAAATGAAAGACTGTGGATTCAGGTACACCTGGATTTCACAGCTCAAGTTCAGTGGGCAAAGCTATTTCTAAGTGTCCTTAACCTGAGAAATGTAACTTTGCTTCTACAAAATGAGCCCTTCAGTAATATTATAGGAAAAGGAGGGTGGAAGCAAATATGAAATATATTAAGTGAAAAATATATAAATATATTATAAACATATGCAATATATTTAAGGTTTGGAGAGAGGTGCTCCTGCTTTCTGTCTTAAATGCCTATTGTGCATGGATGTGGTTTACTACAGCAGCTCTACCCTATCCTAATTTATGTGTTTTTGTTGCAAGATTTAAGGATGTATTTATAATAAACCAAATACAGAACATTTTAAAAGAAGTAGTTTAATTTTTTAAAAAGTTTTACTTGTATTTGTAGAAATTTCTTGTTTTTCTTGGTCAGTTTAGTCCTTATTTTCATCTGACATTGTCAAGGAACCTTGCTTATCATATCTGTTCTGTATTACCATCTTTCAAGGTTAAAGCTGGTAATGGATGGAAAGGTATTCTAAACTCAAATTATATGGATGCCTTGCTTGTGATCATCTACTACAGGATGACTTTCTTAGTTTGGAGCAGCTGCTGTGTAATAGGAAAAATAATCCTAATGCCTAGTGGTGCAAGTCATGGAGTGGGGTCCCATGGGTTTTCATAGCAAAGAAGTGTTTCCTGCTTTCCACCCCTTTTTATTTGCCACTCCTTTCGAAGCCCTTTTAGGTTTTGTGCAAATCTCATGGACTCTTCCGGCACAAACATCTGTCATCTTCAGTGTGACAAGAATGCTGTCTTTCAGCTAGGACCTTTTAAACTACATAAACAGATGCAGTAAATCCAGTTGGAATATTTTCAGAGTAATTATTAAATTGATCATCAAAAGGATATTTAAATTCTAAAATATAAGACTGTTAGTGACCTACTGTACCCTGCTGTGACAGAGCTGGTTAAATCTAAGTCCTGCCTGATAAATGTATGCAAGACTTGCTTGTAAAAGAGACTTCAGCAGTCTGTTCCAGTTATATGCTAGTGATGCTTATGGGGTCTTTTCCTGGTACTTAACTTGAATCTTCCTGTGCTGCCAGCTGACTGACAGTGCTTAGCCCCAGCTAGATCAGACAAAGCAATAATTAAAGTTTTCCTTTAAAACTACCTTCTGTATATTTAAAATGTTATTTCCTTGTGTCAGCTGCCTTTTGTGTAGGCTTAAGTTACTCTTGTTCTTTTGGTTTCTCTGAACAAGTTGCTGTTCTATTCTTCTAGACCTCTTATTAGTGAGATTTTTTTGTTTATCATCTGAACATGTCCCCGTCTGTCTTTAATTGTATTCTTTGAACTGGATGCAGCAATCTGCTGAGGTCTTACAATTGATGCGTGACATGGCACGGCTGCTTGTTGCCATACTGCTCATGTCACGGTGCTGTGCTGCACAGAAAGGCAGCATCATGCCTCTGACTCATGCTCAGCTTGTGATTTAGTGATCATTTCTGCCTAGCTGCTTTTTTCTAGCCTGTGTTTTTGTAGTTGATGAATTCTGTCCAGATGTAGACCATTAGTCTTTCACTTAGGAAATAATATAATATTTTTTTACAGCAATTCTCCATTTTGTCCAGATCTTTTAAAATTCTAGTTCTCTTTGACTGCATCCTGTAGGTTTTTCAGGTTAGTGTTAGCTACCTGATTAATCATGATTCTGTAATTCACCTGCTAGTTAAAATACTGAGTGTGGACTTGGGACAGACTTCATAAAATCCTGTTTGATACACCTTTTCATTTTTGACTGTTAGAGCCTTTAACTATTCAAGGTATGATTTATTTTCTTTCCATTTTGTTTTGCACTTGCAAGAGAAGCTTTATGATATCCATGTTTTTGTCATCTGTTTAAAATTTTGTACATTAAAAGCATTACTAAAGTCAGCATACAAAAATGGTCACACTATTCTTTCCAAGCTTATTTAAATGTGTTCTTAAAATATTTCATGAAGTTGAGCAACAATTACAAATATAAATTAGAGCATTGTATAAACATTAAGGACTGCTGGGGAGGTAAGGTTGTTTACACCTGTTTTGAAACTAGTGTGTATATATGTACGAAAATGTATATGGTGGATGTGTCTGGGTGTATGGGCATATAAATCGGTGTCCTTCACTGCTGATAGGGCTGAGGAAGTTGCTAATAAATAGTTAATGTTTATTCTGGAAATTAATGCCTGTGGGGATTCACCTTGTAAATGTTGTTGATGCAGAAGATAATGGGTAGGTTTTTGAAAAGTTCTGTGTTGAAGGTAATTGTGCTTTGTTGGCTTCTTTTGTATGGCTTTATAATGTTTTCAGTCATACCTCCTATATCCTGTCGCTCAAATGCTCTTTCTTCATTTTTGGTCATCAGAAGGAGGGTAATAAACACCTTTCAATAATACGAAAAGTTTTAGCAATTAAAGTTGTAGTCACAGAAGTGACAGTAACTGTTTAGGTGACACAGGAATTCAGTGATTAGAAGCTCAAGCAATTTTAGGGGGGTTATTAATTTATTATTTATTTTTAAATGCAGGTATTTAGTTTTTGTTAAAACCTAAGTCTGTAGTTGTTGGAAATATCCCTCCAAAAAATTACACTTGAACTGAGATCAAGGAATCAGTTTTTTGAAAAGATGACTAGTTCTGTCAGAGTGTATGGGTCATTAAAGTCACTTGTTGGAAGGGTGTAATGAGAACAGGAATAGCAAAAGGAGGGAGAGGTAAAGGTCTGGTATGGATGTAGCCTTGCTGATTTTCTAATTTTCTTTAATTCCTTATCCTAAGAAAAAAAGTTGGAAACATACTGGAGCAGAAATGTAACAAAAAATTATATAAACAATCAAACAGCAGCATGTTTTTGGCATTACATCATGGGAAGGGTTAGAACTCATCAGATGCAACACCCCAAAACCTTTGCTGCCTTATACTCATGCTGCACAGTGGTGAGTGTGGACCGCATGCAGCTGTCCTTGGGTGTGGTGTCACCTCTTGTCAATCAAGGGCTGTGCTATCCGAGAGCAAAGGTATTGAGCAAGAAATGCACTGCAGGAGACACCACATTTTGCTTTCCCTGCCAGCCTGGGCTGCAAAAGCAGTAGTCTTTCTTTGCAGCAACTTAGTTCCTCTGAAAATGTTGCAGGATCAGGAATTTTATAGGTAATGTTTTATGTGAGAACTGTGGGCTGGAAATCTCAGATGTAATAGGCAGATTTTTAAGAGAAATCACTAGAAACAACTTTCTTTAGCCTATAAGGTATAGGCACACACGCATATATAAATATATACAACTATCTATATTATAAAAATATGTAACACGTGTAACTATGTAAACAATAAATATAATATATCAAATAGAATAAAAACAAATATGTAATAGTGTTCCTGGAAAAGCATGTGAAATAAGTAAAGAATATCTACTAATTCCTTCCTTTTGAACTAGAGAATAGAAAACTAAATGGAAATAAAATACAGCAGTAGGCAGAATTTTTAATTAGTCAATATTGTTCTTGAGTAATGTCCTCAGTTGTTCTTTGGTAGCCTCTATCCATGGTGAATTTGAAGAGTAATTCTAAAAACGTTGAGAGTTGATGAGTGTTCTCTGCATCTCAGAGACAAAGTTTATGTTAAAGTATAAACTTATGGTTGTACATGACAGAGTTCTCTTGGACAATCTAATTTTTCCTAAGTAATCAGTTTCTGAAAAAATGCAGAAGGTAAAACAGTTCAAAGGAAGAAAAAATATTACATATAAATGCTGTTGTTCAAATTGGTCAAGAAAACCTCAGCCCATATAATTGTGCACATATGCTGAGGAGAATACTTTTTTTGGTTTCTCAAGCATGAGGCAGCAGAATTGTCATTCATTTGGCATGCTAGGCTGAAAACAGAGTCTTCTTTCATTTGACACACTCCCCTGGAAACAAACATGCCAGTGAAGGGATTGTGCCAGTTATCAGAAGCTTACAGGAATACATTGTGCTGGTTTGTATTCATTTTCATTTCATGAATTGCTTTAAAACTTAGCAGCATTAAAACACCTTTTTTAGCATTAATTTTAGTTCCTATGTATTTCCCTGCTGTGCTGTCATTCAGTTTAAATCAACGGAATGTTGTGAGACACATGGCTGGGTTTGCAGCAGAGCAGATCTCTCCTCCTGCCTGTGTATGCTCGGAGCATTCATCTGTAGACAACCAGCAAATTTGAGTTTAACTCATTTTACATCCTTGGAAAAGATGAGTGTCTTAAAAAGAAGTTCAGTAAAAGTAAAGGGTAATTGAACAAAGGTTATGCAGCAAGAAATTTAAGCCAAAACTCAGCTGGTATCTATTAACTATGAAAGTTCACAGACAATGCTTGGTCTTCTGGGAGACACTTGTTTTCCTTTCCTAGAGTTGTATTCTTCAGGATTGCCAGCAGGTCTTTCCCACCTCTGGAATTTTCTACAAGATTCTATTTCCCTCATAAATGTTTTTCCACATGCAGAGTTGGCAAATTCAGGTGTACTTCTTGGAACTAATCTGGTTATGGGAGCTTAAATTAGGCCCAGGTTGCAGTGAGTATGTGTGAAGTACATCTGGGAGTGGTGTTGAGGGGGTCTGTGTCAGCCTGTGCCAAAGCAGAGAGGGGGTAAAGAATCGGGAAGAAGGGTCACAGCTCTATGCTTTCCATCCTAGGAGTTACCTAGAGAGGGGTTGTGGAGTCACAGCTGGCACTGTTCTGTCCCCATATGATAATGAGACACTAAGTAGGCGATCACCCTGAGTTCCTTGATGCTGCTTAAGGAATGAGGACAGTGGATATTTAATTGTTGCTCTACAGTCACGTTTGTTTGTTCTCTGACACTTAGGGATATTACTTTTCTGTGGACTTCACATGAGGACAAACAAATAGAAAGTATCAGTGTTGACACAATGTTTATATGATGATGGTAGCTTCTGTTCAGTTATCTGCACCTGCTTGTTTGTGAGTTTTGTAGAACAGGCTGTACATCCTGCAGTTCCAAATCACAGTAGAAAAACAAGTGATTGTGAATTTACAAAGCTTACTTTATTTCTTTTTCTGTACCATTCTGCTTCAGCTTGTATGCCTCATGCTCACCAGAAGGAAAGTAGTGACTTATACCCCCTCTTCTACACAGAAGTACTAACTGAAATATTTTTATCAAAGAAACCCTGTATATTTGAATTGCTCTAGAATTTAAAAAAAAGCAAAAGTTTCATAAGTTCGATTTATAGTTTGGGAAGGCTAAAAAAGGCCTCACGAAGGCTTGCCTGCACTGAGGTTACTTACAAGTTCAGACTTGAAATACAGTCATCTGGTGTTCTATACAATTGTCACTTTTTGCTATATAGCTTTGGTAACATGGCTGTGGAAAATTCTACACAGTCATTCAGCAGCACTGCAATGAAATAGATATAATGATGTCATTTTCCCTTCACCCATTAACCAGTGATTGAACAAACTGCAAGTGAATAGAAACATGATTTCTATCTGCATAGTTGGTTCCTGGACCATGTGCCTTCCCATTGCTAATAAAGATACTGCCACCTATTTGAAGACATTGGCAGGCATATTTAAAACCCAAGATGAATTGAGCACATTTACTGCATTAGAAGCAGTTGCTAAATTGTAAGTAACTAAGTCTTGTTGTATAACTGCATTGCACTCAAGGGAACAATTTAGGTTTTGAATTGTGTATGTTGGTAAGTGAAAACTATGTAGACATTGATTATTTTTTTCCCCTTGACCTAATCACTGTTTGCCTATGGCAATATCTGATATGTTATGTGTTCACCAAGAATTGTCTTGGGACCACAATGAGGCTTTTTTTTTTTAGCTTCATTAGTAATCATAGTTACATTAGGAATAGAAGGCAATTGAGTAATGTACTGTTTACTACTCCAGTTGTTCAATTTATTGTAAAGGTGGACATGAACTCTGTGGTAGTCTGACTTTGTATAGGCAGAGGAGGGGACCAGATTTACAACTTTGTGCATCTTGAGCAGGAATTTAATTTTAAAAGAATGGAAGGCAAAAGTGCATTTATATATTTTATTTATTTTTTGTTATGAAAAATTTCTTTCTGTGTTCCTACTTATGTATTTATAGTATGAGAGAACTTTCCTTGGTAATAACAGAGAATATGGAAATGATGCTGAGTAAAATAAAATTTAGTAATGTGTTTTTCATTGTCAGAATTCGATAAGCTGCCAAATGTACATCATAAATCAGGAGAAGAATGTTTCCTCTTCTATCCCACACTTTGAATCTGACATGTATTGCTCTTTAGATAAAAATAGGATAGTCCTACAGAGAGCCTTAAGAAATGTGCTTAACTTTTGACATTCTTTTGATTCCTTCAAATGATAATTTTGTTTCTATGCTAAAATACTTGTTTGAAATATAAGGGGTTATAAAAAAAAATGTACAAGATTAAACTTCTAACCTGTGCCTAGAGGTCATGTAACTAGACACATGGACACTCTGATTGTTCGATGAGGTGTTGGGAATTAAAAAATGAATACTTGCATATTTCCATGTGTAAGAAGCCAGACTATGGCCTATCTAAGTGTAGACTTGTGGTTTTGTATTTCTGAGAACTAATTCTTGCACAAAACAGAGATGTTCAACCTTGGAAGTATGATGGGACACTACTGCTTTGGAAGGATAGTTATCAGGAAATAGGGCAATACTCATGATGTTTGTATCCACATGAGGGTGACAGTGTGACAGGCTTATTTGACATAATTGGTGGCAAAACCTGCCAACCTGAAGGAGTGTTGGAGAAATCAGTGAATGCACTTGCTATCTGAAACATGACCAACTCCTTCTGCTATTAACTGAGATGCCTCTACAGGTTTTATTTTTCTCTCCTTAGATGTAATTGAGACTGAGATTTCTAAATTGTAAACAAAGCAATCCAACATGTTGTTTCTTTAAAACAAACAAAGCCTTAGTGTGGTCATGGCTTTCTCTAGTCTCTGGACTTCTGCTGTAATATGTAAAATAATGTCTTAGTCTGCAGAAAACACTGACTCTTAACTCTGTGTTTAAAAGCCTTAGCTTTTATGGAAATTTCACTGAAGGTGGCCAGAAGAGTCAGGTCTCTTAGAACAGCTGTCATCAGTGTGGGAGCTGTTTCTTTATTGGTTGGAAAATAATAATTCTTTATAGCTTATTTAGAGTCATACACTGGTAGAAAGTTCTCTAGAGATGAGAGTCTTTTCTCAAAAACCAGCAACTTTTGTTCAGGGCCGGTCCTAGAGGATCTGGAACATTGTCTGAAGATGCCTAGCACTACCCATAGGCAGCATTAATTGGCAAAATATTTGGAATATACAGTGTTCCCCTGTGTTGTGTTTTGTGGTATTGTGAAGAATGGGTTAGCAGGCAGACTTACTGCTTTAGAAATTGATGTGTGCCAGTTGTAATGAAATAATTGACAGTAATATCCCATTAATTAATTATTTGTAGATATTATAATACCCTCTTCAACCTTTTAGAGGCTTAATTACAATAAGCTGAAATGTTGCTAAAGATAATTTTCATGGTTTAGATAAAACCATAGGCAGTAAACTATTTCCTGGTTTTTATATGCTATAGTAGTGTTTAAATAGCCATATTTTGTTTAAAGACAAGCCCATGTTGTTTATGAAGTGGCTGACTGGGTTAGTAGATAAGGGGAAACAAAACAATCTCTACATTATTTCTGGTAACTAAGATGAACAATCTGCTTTTGTAAATTTATACATTTTTATTTCAACGTCTCAAGGTTGAAACAACATAAATATTTAAGCAACTTTATTATTTCAGAGTTGTCTAGGGATCTTTTGCTTTGCTTAAGCATTGAACAGATAAACTGCCTTTTGTCCTAATCTCTTACACAAATAATCCTGCTGCTCCCAAATCAAATCGAAGTTTTAATTCTTCAGAACAACTGAAAACACTAACTTTTTTTTTTGCTTGTTTGTTGTTTGAAGTAATTGGAAGAATACTGCAGAACAGCTCTTTAATATGCTTTTATCAGGTTTTTAACTGTTAACCGTGAGTGCTCCAAAAATAATACCAAGCACATCTAAATGTGTGGTAGAGAAGGAATAAGTTGTAGCTTATCCAAAATACGAAGCTGGAGGTACTCATTTGTTGAGGTTATCATGGTCTCAATATAATTTTTAAAAGATATTTTTGCATCTCATTTTTACATGTATTTAATATAATTCTATTAAGTCCCCGTCTCAAGGATTTAATGTTTCTTTGAGTTTAGAATAGATATTTAGTCACTGTCTCTTCCTTCCCCTTAGCTGAGAGTTAAAAATAAACCTGTAAAACAACACCAATATGAAACAACTCATTAGCAGTAATCAAGCTGGAAGTAAGCTGCTTTTTAAGCACAGGAATTCTGCTTCAGCGTGCACATGCCTTAGTAGTAGCTGTTGAAAATGGAAAAATTTCAAAATGCATATGTGAGCTTTTCAGTAGAAATCTTTCAGTAATAGAAACATCTTCCTTTGACAGATAAGAGACTATGGAAATTTCGGTCTTGTATTGGGGGAAAAGACGAACTTCCTTAAAATAAAGTTTCAATGCTGAATTTTCTCAAATTCTGCATTTTCCCCTGCTTTTCTCCTTCCCCTCATTCAGTCTTCATTATTCCCTTTGGGCTCAAACTTGTATACAGCATTTTAATAGCCTTATTTTATAAAACTGAAAATTTTAAAATTAAAATAATGATTTGTAATAAAAAGCCCGACAGACTAATTACAGTATTGTGTTATTATTATCTTATTTCACTCTGTTCCAAGCTAATTCAGGTCTGGGTTTTTAATCCCTCTGTACATGGTAATTTTGAGAGAGAGAGTATACTTAGGAACAATATATATAAAGTCAAGAAATAAAAATGGTCAGATAACAGTTGATTTCTAAAATGTTGCCTTGGACATGTTAGAAATAAAATGCAAGTAGTTCTGTTTAAATGTTGTGTTTTGTGGATCTTCTGGTAAGAGTAACACCCATATGACATAGAATACAACTCTGGATATCTTCATTTCTGGATATCTTTACAGCATGTACTAAATAGCAGTCATTAATTCAGAAATTTGCATTTGTGCAGCTTAGTTGTTACATCATTTTGTGTTTTGAGTTTTATTTTTTCTCCCAAAATGCGTGCAATTCTTACAATGGTTAAGGTATAGATTGACGTCAGTGCTGCAGTATATAGCTCCAAGACTGCAATTTGAAGCTACTTTAGAAAAATACAATTCTTTAGACATGGTGAAGCTGAAGTTGAATGGAAGTCCTATTAGGAGTGAATTGCATGTAAATATTAATAAGGGAAGAGTTCCTAGCAAGTCCTGAGTTTGGGAAATTGAGCATGATAATTTGCTGAAATTGTGTCTGTCTTGAAGATATGCAGATGCAATAATTTTCAGTTTTCAGTTGAACTTTTAAATGGTGCAGAAAGTGTCTGGGTTAGGTTTTAAGTAAGAAAGTGTTGGGAAGTATTGGCAAATGTCGTTGTAATGGATGTATGATAATGAAGGGAGTTAAGATGAAAGATGAATTGGACTGAATGGCTGTTAAGTCTTTTAGGCTGGGCTGGTTGCAGGTTTGGTTGTTAGATGTCTCAAATTACGTTGCCTTACTTCCTACACTCGGTTGGCTGTCTTCAAATCTTAAAATTAGGTTCAGGGAGTCGGTTTCTCACAATTTGCTTTGTTTTCATTTTTTTCAGGATGCTTCATCTTCAGACATTCGTAAAGCATATCGAAAGCTTTCTCTAATTTTACACCCAGACAAGAATAAAGATGAAAATGCAGAAATACAGTTTAGGCAAGTAAGTGCAATATGTGGCAATAAAAGTTTTAGGGGAAACTAGAATTTTTATGTTGATGTTGTTTTAGTTAGAACAGTGGTACACCTTTGAATTTAATAAGTTAAAACATTGAATTACATTTTTGCTGATGTAGCTAGACTAAAACTAAGTACCCTTTTTTGGAATTAACTTGTTGAATAACTTGTATTTAGTATTTACCTGTATATTAGAAATAATTTGAACATAATACTTATACTCTTCGGAGGAAAATTTGTTTTGCACTTTCAAAACAGTGGGGAAAATTTCTGATCAGTTCTCAACAGAAGTCCTAGGTAGGCATAATTTAATGAAAATAATTTATTGTAGTTTTTTAAAAATATTTATAGGATGAAATAAGATGACTTTTTAATTAGCTCTACCTTTAAAAATGTACCTCGAGCTAAAGACAGCTTATTTCGTTTTAGTAAGATCTTCAGGATGAAACAGGGGATACCTACTTTTAAGGTATAACTGAGACAAGACTCAGTTTGATAGATCTGAGGATGGGAAGAAAGTCTCGTATAAGAGTTTCTTGTTTGTGTCTGATGACACTTTGTAAATGAATATATTACTGTTTCTTTTGCATGCAGGGTTTGCTAGTTGATGGTGTAGGGAAAAGTGAAAACTAGCAAAGGTCATTTGTTGGCAAATGTAAATATGGTACTACTATTCAAAAATCTTCCTGTGTTTTCTTGTTTGGTTTTTCGTTTGTTTGTTTTAGTTGGTGGCCATCTATGAGGTTTTAAAGGATGAAGAAAGGAGGCAGAGGTGAGTTCAATTGCACAGGTTTTTAAAGTAAGCATTCATACCAGTGCTATATTCAACCCCTGTTTGACTTAGTTGTAACACTTCAGATTATTTTTTTGCATAATTGAAATTAGTATATCCTATGTAGTTGTTTAATTAAAAATTGTATGTGGCTTAAAGGGCAAGGTGGTATTTTTGCATGACATACTGGTTTTTCTCCTTTTAAACTAGTACTTGAAAGAACTTTGAAAGCTAGCTGTTATTTCAATCAATTTTAAAAAATACTCAACAATTATATAAGCTTTTTTGCTCAGTTGTCAATTTTAAAAACTGTGATGAAAAAATATTGGCCACTTACTCAAATGTCAGTCTTACCTTCCTGTTTCAGTAAAAGGCTTGTTGCATGGTATTTAGGGATTATTTGCACTGTATGTTATCTTCAGCATTGTTTTCTGTTGCTTAGTTCACTGGGGTTCTTTTTCTTTCAGATGTATTATCTCTAATAGTGCACACTTTGATATACAGAATATATATTTTTAATAAATGCTAGTTGTCCTTGCTGCTTCAGGAGCAGTTCCAGCAGTACCTGAAGGGGTAGGATAAAGAACTGGAAACCTGGGGCTAATCTGCTTTCTGGAAGATTATTTTGAACTCGGTTTTCTTTTTTTAAACAAATAGGAATTTCAACCAATGATTGTCAGAAAAACTGAGACACTGAAAGACTTTAGCTTTTGGGTTGGTGTTTTAGTAGATCATCTTTCAGCTTACAAGTCTTTAAACGGGGTTTTATGAGACATTTCTTGAAGGGATTTTGGCTTTGTAGATGTCTTGGCAGGAGTCCAGGGTTTATAGTACAGATTATCTACTTTTTTGATAATCCCCTCTTCAAGTGTCATGAAAATGTACTTCATAGAAGCACTTTTGAAAATTTGTGGGGTTTTTTATTTCATGCACCTAAGGAGAATTTTGTTGTGAAGTTACACTTAACAAAAGTTTAAAAAAATGTTAGCTAAATGATTTCAGGCCACTTAAAGTGAGTTATCCCCCAGATCTTCCCAACTTTTTGTTTATAGCATTGTTTGCATGCACTTCAGGGTGTTGCCTTTCTGAAACTTAGTTCCATCATGGATCTTGTAGCAATTTCCTTGCAGCTGTAAGGAAAGCTTTTTGCATGAAACTCTGATGCAATAGCTTGCAAAAATTATGGTTTAAGCCTTGCATACATTACAAATGTGACTAACTTACTCAAATACTGTTAATTAGTCCATCAGTGTTTACAAATGAGAAGTTAAAGCAGCAGTAGATTGTTCTATCTTGGATTGATTTAATTGTCACTAATTTATTTTGTGCACAGACAATGTCACATTTTTCTTGCACAATATGGATGCATGGTTGGTACTGATTTTATAGTTGAATAAATAGAACTGTAGTGGATCAAACAGTGTTTACTTTCAGAGAATTTTCTGGAAATAATATGCAGAGTTTAGAAATAACCTGTAGAGCAGAGCTATATGGTCTCATAGCTTTGAGAAGCCCTGTATTGATCAGGTTTATTGCACAGTCTAATGATAATCTCTCAGTTGAGCTCATGAAGGGAGGGTGGTCTGTTGTGTCTCCTGTAAGGCGTTGCTGTGGCACGTCTCTAATACAAGTCCTCAGCAAGTGTGATAGGAGCTGCTCCCCCTGTTATAGTCCTGTTGTAAGGTAATTCGAGGCTTACTTGCAACTGTACAGCAAAGGAAAGGGTGGGAGTTACTACTTTTTGGAATCTTTCTACTTTAAATGTTGATATTTGGCTTTGAACTGTGTGAGATGATGGACATAGTGGAATAGGCTCCAAGCTTACTGTCATGGCCTTGCACTGGGCAGAAACTGTGCTGGAGCCTTATATTGGCAGTTGAGCTGGGAATCCCTTCATTCATAACTGGACACCTAAATGGTTTGGGGCAAGGATTTACACCACTGAGAGAAGAGCGAGCTGCAGGCTTCTACTTCTGTGCAGTGAAGTCAGCTGCCTCTTACTGTTTGTCTCAAAAGTGATATAATCCTGCATCGTTCCTGGTGCGTGTGCAGAGAGTGCAGCCAGCAAAGGCAGGAGTAAGGTCCTGCAGTGTAGGAGAGAGAGATGAATTCATTTTGAAACAATAAAAACCCTTCTCCATTAATGTCATAGTTGGTGAATGTCAGAGGTGTTGTTTATTTGTGTGAATACAGAAACTGTTTTAAAAAGGCAGATCTGTTGGCTAGCTATATGTAATTAATTTTCTAAAACCTTTGCATTTTCCTATTTATCAGTGATTTTTTATTTTATCTGATGGCAGAAGCCTTTCTTAAAATATTATGGTTCTTCTACTGACAGGGATAGTACTGGGCTTTAAAATGTGGTTTTCTTTTTTACAAAGTTATATAGTTGCTTGTGAAGTATACTGGTATCATTAGTAGTACTACATAATATAGTAATATTGCCATGTTAGTACTTCTCTCTTGCACACTTTTGAGTGATACATGATCAAAACATTCAAATATTCTGATAATAAACATACATGCAGCATCATTTAATGTAGCACTGTTTAACATTAAATTAAACAATTAAAATATTGCAGCAGAACACAATATTTTATGTTTTGTATACACACTCCAGTGTGAAATTCTACAGAAAATATTACCTTTAGGGTATGTCGAGAAAGGTGCATTTCCTGAAATACACTTCACCTTTAGGGCATTTATTGGGAAATCAATTTGGTGATGATAAATTTTATTAGCCTTGTATTATCTTAGTTTATGAAAAAATAGATTTATGCACTTCTGTTAATTGTAATTAGACAAAAAAAATTCTTAGATCTTAATTTCATTGTTTGTTAACTTTTTAGGGAGCTATTTTACCTATCAGGCCTATCCTCTGTAACAACATTGGCTTGATTACAGGAAACATTTGCAAAGACATCAAAATACACTTGTGTAGAGTAAGAAAGATGTCTTTCTTAGTTCTCATTGATAATTAAATGTCTGTATTCTTCGGTATAAATTGTTCTGGTTGATGTTGTGCTGGATGTCTTTGACAGCTTGAGGAAAATAGGCTCCCCAAAATGAAAACCACCAGTGCAGTCTTTCCATGGTCCAGAACAGTCCTCATTAATTCAAGGTTATAGTATATAAACTATATCAGATCTCTGAAATTATTTGAAATATGAAATGCAGGGGGTCTCTTAAAGAGAAAACTAAATTATAATTATATTAAGATTGATGATACTGTAATTAGTTACTACAGTTAATGGATTTTTTACTTGCAATGTAATTGATTCACAAAGAACTTTAAAACCTATTTTATGAAACTTTACAGTAAAAAAGAAATGTTAATAATATTGCAGTTTGTTACTTTTAGTACAGGACTACCAAGTCTTTTGTAGAGAGATATACTTTGCTGAGTTTAAAATAAATATTCAACATAATTTTTAAAATAGGGAATGTTTTTGGCTTTCTGTTTCTGTACTGGTGCTTTGGGGTTTTGTAGCTTGTTGACTGCTGCATTTCAGAGACAACTGGTAGGCATACTCATATGTGAAAAATTTCCTGTATTCTGTGTGCATATGTTTGTGGAAAAAACCCTGCAGATGTATCTTTTCTTTTCAGCTTGTTTTTTTTCTTACGTGGAGTTACAATTAATATAGGTTGCCAAAAGAATGCTTTGTAATTAAATTTCAAATGTGGTTCTTGGTGCACACGGATTAACTGTCTTTCATAGTTAATATAAGTGTCTATACAGGAATTCTTTAATGAGAAACTTGCTTTTAATTAAATCACATTCTAAATTTGAAAATCAGGATTTAAAAATTATGGAAGCTCCTGAGTTTGTGTAGGATCACTTTCCAGTTGAAAACCTAAAAATCATTGATATCTTTATTTTTCAAATACAGAGCTTAATTACTATTGAAAGCAGTGATTTATCTTTTAACAGTATATATTCTAAAAACTGGGTTATAATAGAAGCTATCTTCCCTTAAAATGGCCAGTCGTGTGAGCCATAATGCTCATTGATAGTAAAATCAATAGAGCATTGATTCTGAGACTTAATCCTTGGAGACTGTTGTTCAGAACAGCGGACACAGCCTAGTAAATACCGAGTGCTGTTTAAAGCACTTAATGCAAGAGGCTCTGCTGTCTTAATTTATTTTTTCTTAACAGATAATTTATAATAGAACATGGTTGCCAAATATGAGTTTGAAATCTTGGTTTACATATTACTATATTGTTACCATCAGCATATAGGGACTTTATTTAATCAGTAGCCACTTTTTCAGTACATCAAGTAACAACCCTTAGTATATATGAAGGCAACTACTTAATAAATGCATATTAGTATTAAATTAGATTCTGCATGTATTTCTCTGAAGATCTCAAAGGAAGAACATCTTATGTAAAACCTTGTTATCAACCTAATGTATTTTAAAACTGGTTCTGTTTCTAAAATATTCTATTATCACTAAAATCTTGTAAATGTCTTCTTATTTTTAAAGGCTAAAACTTCTACTTATTTCTCAAACAAAAGTGAAGTAGAAGTTTTAATTTTAAAATAATATCTTAAGTGATTTTTCTGAACAGAGTTTGTATTAAAGTATCAGTAGTTAATTCGTTCTGACTTACCAGGAAAGGAAAAAAGTTACTAGTTCAAATTTTATGACAATAGATGTTAACCTTCGTATTCTCATAGTTGTAATGAAAGATAGAAATTTGTATTATGAATTTTACTTCTGGTATCATTCGGAACACAGCAGAATCCTGAGGTGTTAAATCTTTTATGCAGAAATAATGGTGCCAACTTGAACAAATGTTTTATCAGAAGTCAGCTTTTCAGATATGCACTATATTAAGGTATATTTTTAATTGAAAACCACTGCTTCTTTTTCTGCTTAAAATGAATTTGCTTGTGGAAATTTTTTTTTAGTACATCTCCAAGGTATCAATTTAATAACTATCAAAGTAGCTAGTGCAGTTGTTGCATTTAAATTGATTTACATGTCAAGACTGGCAGTTTAGCAGCTGCGCTATTATTCCTGGATTGGTCAATTTACTTGAGAAAAACCTACTACTGAGTTCTACTGACCTGCATGACAATATAGGCCCTATTTCTATTCCTGTAATTAGGCCTGCGACTAACTCAGAATATTTTTAATTAAAATATTTTGGTCAATGTGTTGCACCAAATTAGGCCTTTCAGTGCAGATTTAATTCTGGAAATGCTGTGATTAGAATATGTAATGAGTGGTGTTCAATTTAAGATTAACAGGTTGTGCATCTAGAACATACAGGTTTTTTTAGTTTACTGTAGAGATTTTTGTTTGAAAGTTTACTCTGAAAAGTTAATTTAAAAAAATCTGGTTTGCATGTCTGTGGTTTGTTTATTTTTAAATTGATCAAATACTGTAAATAAAAGACCTCAGATATTTCAAGACATTTGTGTGAAGGAAAAGGGATTATCATAAAATAGTTTCTATACAATTAGTACTGTTAGTAGTTAAACAGTTTTAAAATAGATTGATTTTGAAGACAGTGTTTTAAGCAGAAAATCAAAAACTGGGCAACTTTGTTTTCAAACATCAATATCAAGCCTCTAACTTAAACTCTTATCTTACAAAGAAGAGATGATAAGTCTGGCATGTTTTTACCTAATGGATTTTGTGGTACTAAAGGACAAAAACAAAAAGCAGAGATACTTCTCCCCTCCCCCCAGCACTTGTGCTTTTAATTTGTAAGAGAAAAAAGGGTTTCTAGTGTTTGAGACGTTTGTTCCTGCTACCTATTTAGTTGTTAGTGGGTTGTTATTTACTTCGATCATGGAGACCTGCCCCACTGATTTCTGAGCACGTAGAACACATCGACATTTCTGGAAGTCTTACTTCAAAAGTGAATGACCTTGGAGGGGGGAGGGGGTGAGAGTTGCAGGAACATTTACAATTTTTTATTTTCCCCTGCCCCAGCTTTTGGTTCTGGAGTCTGTTTCCACAAGCAAGCCTATCTGCGGACAAAACAAGGCATTTTTCTCTTTAAAAAAAAAATTACTAAATGATCTTTCATGTGTGTATTATTCAAGCACTCTCTGGATTATCTTTTGGTTTATAGTTGTATGGCTTGGCTTATTTCATTTTCAGCTCTCCATGAAAGCCTGTTATATTTGCTACTGTAGGTATGATGATATTCTGATCAATGGACTACCAGATTGGCGACAGCCTGTGTTCTACTACAGGCGGGTGAGAAAAATGAGCAATGCTGAGCTGGCATTACTCTTGTTCATTATACTCACAGTGGGTCATTATGCTGTGGTTTGGTCAATCTACCTGGAAAAACAGCTGGTAAGTATTGGTAATAAATCAAACTTACTTCAATTATTAGTATTGAATTTCCTGCAGAAGTTTACATATTGTAGAGATCTCTACCACTTCCCCTGGTTTGAATTTGGATTTTTCATATTTTAAAGTGATTATATTTAAAATTATGATAATTACAGAATGAGATATTCAGCATCTCAGAAATAGTAATCAAAAAACTATTTAATTTTTCTAGAATTGGTAATAAATTGCAAAGCTGCTCCTGGGTTTTTAGCTGGAAGGAAGAAAAGAAATAAGAAGTCTTCTGTCACTTGATTTTGAGGAATCATATGCTACTGTAGTCATATCTATGGTTTAAAAATAATCAGGTTTTATTCGTTTAAAAGTCATACTTGCTTCGCCTTTCTTCTAAGCTAAATGCTTTTTTGTATTGGGTTTTCCTTAACAGAGTGGGAATTGGTAAGCAGTATAAATCACTTTTTTTTTTGACAATTTTATTTTTTGTCATATAAAAGTCTGTTGCACTTAGTAGACTAAGAAAAAAACCAAGCATAACTTGAAAAATATTCATACATTAGCATCTATTTACTTTTTTTATTTTCCAATGCATTATTGAAGTTGATGAATGAGAAAGGAGGCAAGTTGAATGCTTTCTCCTCTTAGAAAACTTTGATTGCTATGGAGATACCCGTGAGTGACAGAACTGGACTTCATGTGTGTTTAAAGACTGGATACCATGGCAACAGTTATTGTTAAGATAGATCATTTTACTTAATCATGTAGAACCCCAGATACATTTGCATAAATGCTACTCTACTGTTTACCCTTCACAGAAGAGTCCCAGTAACATTTGTGGTTTACATGCTAATGATAACCTGTAACCGTAGTTCTTTCTACATCAAGGATGAACTGCTTAGCAGAAAAAAGAGGGAGAAGAAGAAAAAAACAGGCGGCAGGAGTACAGAGGAAGCCAAACTTGCTGCTCTAGACAAAAATGAAAGGTGGGAAAGAACTCTCTTGTTTTCCACATTTTAAAACATTCTGTCAGCTACTGATTTAGTTCCCTCATTTTCTTTTTGCATCTTTGAAATACTCTGAGAAAAATAACTGTATTTGTAGTAATAGCTATTGCTGATATAAAGTGTGCCACTGTAGATGTGTTTTCAGGTTTGGATTTGTAAATAAACACATGGTGTTTATTCAGCAGATCAATAAGCATTGAAAGATTAAGACTGAATTAAAAGTATCTGTCTTATAAAAGGGTATTATTTCTACAAGTTGATTTTAGAAGATTTTAGAATTTTTTCAGTCTTTAAGGGTTTTTGCCTTCCATTACAGTTAACAAATTTCTGTTTATTTGAGCTTTAATTTATTACTATACCAAGCAAGGAGTTTTTATGGGGTTTTAATGCTTGTATGATTAAATGCTTTTTATCTGATTAACTTAAAAATGAGCATGTTGGTAAAGACTTCTAACACATTGTTTGTCAAGGAACACATAGGGAAATAGTGACTTTCAGGACACTCCAAAAGATACCACTATTTCTTCTATTGATTCATAGAAAGAAATAAAGGGTTTAAATAGTTCACACAGCAGGGGCATGAACTGGATCAATGAGGGATGGAGATCAGAGACCATTCTGCCTGTCGTCTTTCCTGATGACATCAGTGAGCAATGCTCCAGTGAACTGCAAATGACATTAATTTTTATGTATTGTTTTGTTTATGCTGCAGTCTTCATATCTGCTTGTCAGCACTTGTGAACACTTGGTTGAGGCTTGAGTGGTTTTTTGGTTTGTTTTTTTATTTAAACTGAAGTGATTATGTGGCTTATGAATTTATTTTCTTGAAGAAAAGTCCTTTAGGAGATGAAAATACAGCAATGATTAGAAGTTAGCTGTTACGTATTTTGAATTAAATGTTTAAAATGTATCTTTATTATTATGTAGTTAGACATTTTTATGGGAGTTGACAGGTGCTAATCATCTTAAAGGATAATGGGAAAGTTCTGGCTTTGAGATTGTGTGGCAATGATGAAAAACCTACAATTTTTTTTGACTGCAGAGTCCTGGACAAACCACAATGGCATGACTTACTTCCATGCAAGCTGGGAATATGGTTCTGTCTCACAGTGAAAGCTTTACCTCAGTTATTCCAGGTAACAGTAATGATTTTAAAATGTGTTACTTAATTTTTCTTGATGGTGTTATTATGCATTATCAGATGTGTAGCACTTGTTCTTAATTAATTTTTTGGCTCAAACACATAGCATATATATATATATGTAAAAATAAAAATTACTCTTCAGAGGCAAATTTGACATCATAAGTTCATGGAAATACGAATGTATTTTAAATGCGTATTAATCTTAATGTGCTAGGGAAGCAGTTTCTGTTAGGCAAAACTACCAGAATAAATGATGGGAGAGGGTGGTACATATCCATCCAATTAGGAATAGCAATGTTTTTTAAGTGATGTTAACAAAAGTACTTTGATCTCAAATCAGCAAATGCTGTACTTTCATAGCAAATTTTAATATGCCATTTAAATTTGGGGGGACAGTGAAATTACTTTTTATGATGGAGTTTCTTTCTTTAATTCACTGGATAATGATTAATTTGATTGATACCTGAAACTGATACCTGAAATTGCTAAGGTAAAATAACAAAGGTATGGTTGTAATTTATAAATCAATTGCACATCAATGTGGCAGATTTGCTCACAGTTATGTTTTAATCTAATACTAAAACTGTAAAATTTAGCTGGTATTCAACCAATGGAAGTATTGTCAGATCAGTTACCAGAATAACTTTTTTTAATATCACCTTCTCTTTCTTTTCATTTTCCTTAAATACACTGTTTTGTTTTTAATACCTTTGTCACCGGTAATATGGATCAGGGAATACAAGGTGGATTTTACTTTGGTTTACAGAAATATTGAGAATTAATTTTAAAACAGAAGAAGTAGAAATGACATCAGTGTTTGGGTTTTGTCTGTGTTCAAGCTAGAAAAAAACTACAGTTATAATTCCTACTCTGTTAGCAAAACCCTTGTTAAAATGATAAATGCAATAATGTCTGGTCTTTCAGCATCCATTTTTATAGCCTGTAACTTTTCCTCCAAACAGATGCAAAAGTTAATATCTCTTTCTCTTTTAAAAATTTCATCAGAACTTTGGGGCTGTTTATTAAAGAAACCTTACTTTTTGCAAATTTGTAAAGCAAGTTGATTATGCTTAATGAACTGTCTAGTCCAAGTTAAGCTTTGATGTTCATTCCTCATTGAGGTGAGTCAGACAGAAAATAATTAAGGTCAGCAAACTCTGTTGCTGCATTTTTTGAAACTTTAATCATAATTATAGTACTTTCCCTTTTGCTTTAAGTGCAAAATTTTAAACAATTACACAGTATAGTAAGATTAGTGAATAATTTAAAATTAGGACTTCTTATGGGCTTCTTATAATTTTTATGATATTAAGGTAGTGTTATGTCAGTATAACAGGTTTCAGGTTTCCTGTTCAAAAAGCAGCTCCTATGCCTGTCAGAATTGGCAGAAAAAAAATAAAACAAAAGTGATGTTTTGTGCTTTGTAGAACTTAACCCTTGTTTGTATTCCTATTCCTTTAAATTAATGGTACTGGAAAAAAAGCTGTCCAGTAACTCCTGGAGAATTGGAGACCGTCAAGCAGGAGTTTGGTGACAGGGGAAGTATGTTATAGAGGAATTCAGAGCAGGAAGGCTTTGAAGTAAAGAGGAAGGAAAGAGATTGGGGTTCTAGAGTAAATTGGCCCATATGTAAATGACACTACTACTTAACTGCATGGTTTGTTTTGTTGTTGTTTAACATGACCCGCTAGTTATGTGAGTTAAAATGCAATAAACCATAAATAATCTTCAATGTTAAAACTATTCAGGACTCCAGGTGACTGAAATAAATTATTGTAGCTTATTATTTCTTAGTTAACAACACTTAAAGAAGTATCACCTCTTCTGAAGAGCATAAGAGCAGCAGTGACCTCACGTTGGAGCTGTATTCTGAAATGACAGTTGAAAAGATACCTCGTATGTTGTAGCTACCTGGACAGAGAGACCTCTGGGCTCTTTTTGATTTTGATGTATATTTAACATGTTAGCAAGATCTGCCTTAATGACCAATATGGAGCAAAAAGTTATCTGTACTTGTAAGATTACATCCTGGTACAGAGATCCTGTTTTAAATCTAAGTGCTTTTCTGTTTAGTAATACACAGGCTTAAGATTTCAGGGTACTTAATGCTTTTAATATAAGAAAAATCACTAAGTCAGAAGATGAAGGATCCTACAGATATTGAGTAGTGTTACATGTAGTATTGCAAGTGGTTGACATCAGGATGCATGCTACAGATTTTAGTTATTGTTTTAATCTAAATTATTTCTCTAGTCATTTAAGAGCCAACAAATTGTTTTCAAAATCTGTCATTCAGCTGCAACTAATCCAATTGTAGATGAACTTCTAAAAGTGCATCCATATTTAAATGAACTATGTTTGGGACAGAAATGGGAAGAGCTAGCAGTACTTTTAATTGAATGTTGCTCTGCCATTGAGTTTTTCAAAGCCCTGCCAGTAAAAGAGCTAAACGGTTTCCCTAAACTAATGAAACAGAAGCACCTGCCTGTAACAGATGAAAGGTCTTCCTCAGAGGAGACTTGATTAAAAAAACCCCAAAACATATCAAACATAACCACATAACAACAGCAACAAATAAAACTTCTTATCCATTCTTGTATTGAATTCTTTTTACCTAGCATCCATCTCTCCCCCTATTAGTTAATGTGAATATTCAACTTGCAACAGCTGTGTCTGTGGATTCAGGTTGCTGAGCTTCTGCTCATGCATGGCTCTCATTTATCCGATTGAGTGTCTTTCTCCTACTTCCCTTCTTCCTTCAAAATGTCAGATTTCAGAAGGAAGCACTTAAAATAATTAAGGTGGGTCTTCACTGAAGAAAAATGCTTTGTTTGCATGCCCTTGTGATGGCCTATGCCATTTTATTGTAGCCTGCATTTTATGTCAAGAAACTGGAAGAAAAATGTGTGAGAGGAGGATGAGAGAAACAAAGAAAATGAGCAGGTTTTTTAAACTGTTTACAATTGTTTTTTGAGAGAAAGGACATAGGGTTTTATATCCACATGTTTAGTTTAGTTAAATTTAGGGGTGAAAAACATTTTAAAGTTTGTTTGAAGAAGGAAAGGGAGAAAAATACATTTTATGTGTCATAAATCAAATATCTGTGCTGTGAAAGAAATGTTAAGTGGAGTGTAGATTACATTGGCTATTACCAAGTTTAATTCTTGTAATGTAGGCTAAGAAAAAAATAGAAAAAGAATGAAAATAGTTTCTAAGGTCATTTTAGTTAACGCTTTCATGAGAATGACCTGGAAAAAGGCAATGTATTAAAAAAAGGGGGGGGAAAAGAACCCCCAAAAACTCCATTAAAATGCTTATTGGAACTGAAATTCCTTCTTAGAATGAAATAAACTAGCTACATATAGTGTGCAAAAATTTCGGTTGAAATTGTGGATGCAATATGGAACATACAGTTGTGTTAAGTGTACTTAGGTTTTGTGGGAGAACTGCCATAAGTAAATTGCAGTTTATTCCAAAACCAGCTGACTAGAGGTTTTGTTTCGTTCTTTTTGATGTCTGGACATATAACTTAAGAAAAGTGGTCTTTTAAAAAAATGTTTTTAATTATTCTTCACAAAATATTTCCATCAGAAAACAGAAGATAGGCATGTTTCTTAGTGGTCCTGTCAACTTTCCCTCCACACTGCTGTGGTGAAATTTAGCAGTGAATGTCTTTATTTTTACACTGATTGAATTATGAGGGTAATGGAGCAGAAAGGATTTTTGTTTGTCTTGGACAGAAATGGTTTCTTGTTAAGAAAATAAAGTTTCCTTCTTCTATCTGTAATCCTGTAGGTGTAGTGCACACACCCTCACTGTGAGCTGTTGGGAGGACTGGTGGCTCACCAGTAATGAGAAGGCAGCTCAAGCTCAGTACATAGTTGCACTGGGTATAACCTAGTGAGATTATCAACAAAGCTTTCAATTATAATTGAAACTTGTGTTTATAAAGACATTTGTGTAGCACAAAGTGAATTAAAACAAAAAAGCCAGTAATTTATTTTTATGTAGACTACCAGATGGTAATTACTGTAGCTGATTTAGTAGTCTGGAATAGATTCAAACTAGTGACCCAGAGGTGTTTAATTTCTTGGCAGTTTTTCCTCAAGTTTTCTTTTAATCCATGATCACAGTTCAACACCTGTTTAGAGATGGTTCAGCTTTGGCCTTAAACGGATTGGCAGTGTGTCATTAAACTCAAGAGGCTTTGCCAGCAGGGCATCTCCTTTGGCAAGTTAGCTTCTAAGCAAGATTTGATTAGGTCAGCAAATGTATTTGTGAGTTGTTTCTGTCTTCACATGTGACTTTATATAAAATTGTGTGAGATTAAAACAAAATTTATTGCATTTAATAACATATGCCTTAAAAAAGATACTTTTTTTAAAAAAGGGATTTATTCAAGTCAGTAAGGTTAAATATCTCTATATTTCTCAGCTTTACAGGGTTTTGACATGTTCCAATTTACTGTACAGCACCAATGTTGGTATAATTTGTGGGGAGCAAGCAATTGCAGGATGTGTGGCACGAGTGATTGCCCATTTGCTCTGTTTCTTGCTATTTCACAGCTGTTGGGAGAACCAAAGTAAGGATGAAGCTCTTGACCCTGAGGTCAATTAGAAGCTTAGAAGCAGGTCAGAGGAGAGCGGATGGTAAAACAAGTATTCTGGGCGTATGCAAGTGAGCAAAAATAACTTGTGTCTAACAGGGTACTGTTTGAGGCTCTGAAGGAATAATGTACTGCAAAAATACTAGAAGTTTTAAGTAAATGTAAGACAGTAAATAAATTTGCTTTTAATTGCCTGCTGTGCTGTGGCAGCTTCTTTCTGTCACTTACTGCAAGTCTACATGTCCTACCACACGAGTGCGAGTAGCTCGTGTGTACGAGGCAGTACTGGCTCTCAACTTACGCTACTGGTCTGCTGTGGTGTGAGGCTTCATGGGATGTGGAGTGGGTCCCAGAGAGGCCTTGCAGCACTGACCTCCTCTTTCCCTTCTGGCTGCCTTTGTCCCGCCCCTGGGCACATGGAATTTGCAGCAGAGGCTCCAGTGGCACAGCCAGCTGCTGGTCACACGGTGCACCGAGGCTTGGGAACCACAACTGCCCACGGGCTGTGCACAGCTGAAGAGTCTCCCCACACCTGGGATTGTTCTACAGGCAAAGCATGAGTATCTGATTATAAAGGCAGAAGTAATGTAATTCCTATTTATTTACTAGATTGCCTTTGGGCAAAGAGGTAAAAATGCCAAAGAGAAGTACAAATCATAATGCTCAACTCTTTTTTTAAGCATTATTTCTTACCACAACACATTAATATCACTAGGTCAGAAACCCATCCAAAGAGTATTTTTCCTGTTGTGTAATGGCTGGAATTTTTATTGCATAGAAATAGCAAATTGAAGATTGGTTGGTGGAGTAAATTTAATTTAACTCTTCTTTTCTCTCTTTTTAATATAAACTGTATATAATCATACTGTGCTAAAAAACCAAAAAAATTGGTTCAATAGCTCCAAACAAGTATTTATTTTTTTGATGTAATAAAAATTAGTCCAAAGAAATTATTTCAATCTAGTGATTTTAAGTATGCTTTTGAGAAAGTTTTCAGTTAACTGTGAATTTTGTTTGTATCAGTCCCTTACCCAAAGAACTAAAATGTGAAGCTGTTTCTATCACAAAATCTGAAATGAAGATTCTCATACAGCAAGTTGTTTCAAGTTGTTTGCTTTCTTTCTCCTAATCTCAATTTTTTTTTTGAGGTAGACCAGAAAGCCAGGAGGATTTCATATTTACTGGAGGGAAAAATACCCGAACAACGAAAACCCAAAAACCACAAAGCAAACAAACCAACAAAGCCTCATCACCCTCCCCAAAAGTCAAGGAGAAGCCAAAATGACTGAGTCTTACTCAGAATGGAAGTTTTTTCTTCTAGAATTAGTACAGTTTGAATAAATGCTGTATCTCTTGATTTAAAAGCAACAGACAAAAAAAACACCTAAAACCCCAACCAAGATCCCAAACCCCAAAATAAACACAGGAAAAAAACCCATGAAAGTTCAGTAACAGGAATTTCTGTATTTCTGTGTAACTCAGGCTCAGCTTTGTCTTGGCAATCTCAATTTATTAACATGAGACAATACTGATACAAAGAGAAAGAAACTATGTTTTCAAGAATTGTTCAGTATTCGTCATTCTTATTTGTGATTAAATATGAAGGTAATCATAGGATCTTCCTATATATGGCAGTTTAAATATAATTTAGGAATATTAATAGGAAAATGTTGCATTTCCAATACATTCTTTTTTGATTCTGTTTCTTTTTGGAAAGTATTTATTTGAATTTATAGTATAATAAACCAGCATATATCAGCCCTCTTCTTTATGCTTAACTAATTACATGTTATACTGCTTTGATGGTGAGAAGAAATAATGTATTTGTGTTCATGTTGATTTTGGAAACTTCTTAAACTCTGCAAATAAGAACATAATATTTCTGATTAGGTAAGGTGGAGTTTTAGTTAGAACCGTTCCAAGCTTTGTGTCTCTTTTCTCTGCATCTTTCCACCTCAGAAGTACAAAAATACTGCTTTTCTTAGGTTTATTACCTGTTGAAGGTGAAGTGTACATGAAGTATAAAATTTTGATGTTTTGAGCTATAAAATCATTACTGAATCTTAGGAAAGGAGCATTAGATGGAAAGAGATTGTATCTATATTGTGAGTGTCTTTAGGGCCCTAAAATGCTTGTATTGACACAAAATGACTGTTTAAATTTATTACTTTGGAAAAGTAAAAAATCTGAACATAAATCTATTTTGAAATACTTTAAACTACCAAAACTGAATATTCTTGAAAACAGATATTCCTGTTTAGACTGATTGAAAGCTAATGAAGAATAAATTGAAAGGGGCTTATTTACATTAAGGCAGAAGTTTTCTTCAAAGAACTTCATATGTTAAATGGTTTTCCAGTGTTTTTTCATTTTGACCTTTAAGGTCTAATACCCATAAAATTTGTGTCTGTGGTTTAAGTCTTTACTCTGGTATGCCTTTTTATTTTTCTTTACAACCTGTAGAGCCATTCTTATGCTTTTGTGGGAAGGATTTGATTTTCAAGTCTTCAAAATCCATTTTGAATTGAGCTTTTTGTTGGTTTTATTCTTCGCTTTTCTTTATATGTATACATTTGTGTATGCTTCAAAATGTGCTGTCTCCCCTTTTTTTGTTATTATGGTACTAGCCATAATAATCTTACTGATAAGATAAAAGACTGATGTTGCTTTTGTTACCTGCATATTACTCTGTTTGTAGTGATAATCCGTTCTGTATCTATAAAGCAACAATACTACCAAATTTCAGTTACGTGCTTCTGACTAGTTTTCTTTGTTGTTCGGCTATTGTGTCTCATTTTCATCTGAGCCACATTTCCAATTGTTCTGTGATTGACGTGGTGGAGAGATTGACAATTACCCCCTAGTGCCTGCTGTCTGGAGATCCCACAAGCAATAATGGATTTTACACCAGAATTTAGCATCAAATATTGGCTTTCAGTGTCAAATGGGTTAAATTTAAATGCCAGTTAATTGTAGCCATTTTGAAATCATAGCCTTAAACAAAAGCGTTTTTTGGATATCTGTAATTCTGAGTCCTGTGTATGCCACACAACCCAAATGTCTCAAACTCATAGCAGAAATGAACTATTGCATTTATGGCTGTTTCTCTTCCTTAATTTTGCAAGTAGGCCAAACCTCAAGAGTGTAAGGAAAGTTTCCAATGTGGTAGGGAATTCTTATTTTAGGTAAACCAAAAAAAGAACCAGTGCTAATCCTAATTTTGTAATTCAAGTATGTCTCCTCAAAGCCTACCTATCTGCTGTTAATGTTAATCCTTCTGTAACTACACTTTTTTTTTAGCCACAAGTCTGCTAGAAAAATCCCCTTTTCCCCAATCCTAAAGCTGTTAGCATGTGAGATGCTCTCTTCTGTTATGCTCCAGAAGCAAAAAGTTATGTAAACCCTTTAAAATTACTTTTGTGTGCAGAGATTTCCTGCATAAAACTGGCAAAAAAATATAACTTTGCATTTCCTGTATCCAGTGTAAGAAAATCATAAATAGAGAGTAAGAAGAGGTGTTTTGGAAGAAGTTGGAACTTCACCGATCTTTAGGGGAATCTGTCAGAGTTGTTCTTCAAGCGTGCTGACTTGTCTCTATGAGATGACTCCAAACCATTACAACATTCTGCTCAGAGATTGGTCACAATTCCTGTGTTTCTGACCTCCCTCAAGTTATCTTTGAAAGGGTAGATGCAGGTGTAACATGAAGAACAACTGTTGTATCTTTGCAGGAAGAATGGGATGATTTCTGTCATTAGAGGCAGTGATAATGACTGCTTAGCTCAGATTTTTCTTTTCAGTATTTCTTAAGGTGTCTTATTTCATGTTAATGATACCAGATTTTGTTCAAATATAGTTGAAATTATAAAAAATATTTACTACCATTTTACAATACATTCTGCATTCAAATTTAAATCAACCTGTATCTGTAAAAAATGGTACTGTTAGTGTAATAACACCAAAAAGTATTTTTGGGTAAAAAGAACTAAGATTAGGTCTATCTAATATTGGAATTGATTTTTATATAATACAATATATATTCTGCATGCTTGATAAAGATAAGTAAGATAAGTAACAATTTCTCTATTTCACATTTCTATTATAGATTCCTTGGTTTTGAATGAGTATAGAAAATTCTTAAACTGGTGAGAGTAAGAAAACTCTCCATACTTCATCCTTCAGCAATCTGGTTGTTCATGTTGGAAAGCTTTCAACAGAAATCTGTATTTACTCATTCATCAGATTTTGGAAGGGTATATGTTATTGTGGTGTATGTGTGACGGGACTTCTAGTTTTATGTGTACATTTGCTTTATAGATTTCAGATTAGAATCTAATCCTTGGAGAAAAAAGAAGTATGTTATTTTCAACACTTTATTGCAATGTGGAAGTTGGTTAAAAAAAACAAGGGGGGGGGAAACAATTTGGAAAATGCAGTTAGTGTTACCTTAAAGAGTTCACATTAAGGTGATTGCTGCCTAGCAATTGCCTTTGTTTGTCCCTGCACACACCACTCTAATTAAAAATTTTTCTTTCTCCCTTGAACTTCCAGATTGCTGATTTGAGCAAGGTGGGTACATGGTCTCTGCAAAGCTGTAGGTAGTTTCTCTAACCATTTTGCTTTTCAGGTTGTTAATGAGTATCATAGGCTATAATATCAATGGTATTACATTTGAACCTTTATTACCCAAATTCTATGTTTTAGACTAAAAATTGCTATAACTCAAAGAAACGAATACATCTTAATTTTTTTTTCTGACGTTAAGTGAGAACTTAAAACAGAGCCATTGCAATTACTTGTTTGTATAAGGATGCTAATGCCATTGCAACATTTTCTTAAAGGATGCCAGACAATTATATGTAGAATATAAAGAAACAAAAATGAAGGCGAAAGAAGATGCCCTGGCTAAGGCTGAACTTGAAACACTTCAGAGTGAGTTTTTATCACTGTCTTAATAAACAAAGATGTAATACGATATACCTTCTACACTGGATGTATATGAACAAACTGTTTTATAAATCTTCTAAAAGACATGCTTTATGTATTTTTCTACTGCTGTTAGATTTAAATAAGCTTTTAATTTTGTGGCTAATTTTGCAGTAGACTGCTGGTTTGTTCCTGTAGAAACACAGAAGTCAGGTGGTGAGGTATATTGTAGTAAGAACATACCATGCTAGAAATGTTGCTTTACGGGCGGGGAAGATCTCAAATGTACTATACATTTTCAGAAGTGACCTGTTGGGTTTTTGAGCATTTTTGTATCTTGTTGTTTGTAAATATTTTTTTTAAATAATGTGTTTGATAATTCTTTTGTGCATATTGAGTTGATTTTTGTGGTAGAAAGTGACAATAATTGGAATTTGCAAAAGCATGGATGCAGACTTCAGAGATGGATTCATGCTATTGTTGAAATAAATGCTTTAAAGTCTTTATACTCTTATAAAAGACCAGAGAAGACAATTAACATTTCCTTTAATAAAGTATTCAGAATAATTATAGGTGACTTTTCCTTTTGTTCTTTCAGTTATTTGCTTTTGGCAATGATTAAACTTACCCTCTTCTGAAGACAATTTTAGCATTTTTTGTCCATGTTTGTATGTGCTTGCTTGCTTTATTTACTGTACTTAAGTGCATGCTTTTAAGTTCCTTTATTCTGACAAGTGCATTGAGTGCTTTGTGATAATTTACTAGCTTGGAGTATGCATAAGCCTTTGGTACTTAAAATACAGCTACATCATTTATATTTACAAAATAGCTTAATTTTGTAAAATCAGTGAAGAGATCCAGTTCCAGCAGTAATCCCCAACTTATCTGTAGCTGAATCTGTTTTGGGAAAATGGATAACATTCAGCACCTCAGTGAGCATCATGGACCCAGGCCAAATCTAGCCAAATAGTGGATTTAATGCTTGTGAGGAAAGCCTTCCGTTATATTTGAGATACCTACCACAAAATGGGCCCTTGAAAAGGGTCCTGACTCAGGGTGTTAAAAACTTGTTAAATTGTCAGATAGTAATGTATAGCCATTGTTCAAAACAGCTGGTATGCATTCCTCATTGAAATCTGTGAACTACTGTTTTAAAAGGACTAGTTTTAACAGAAGCACAAATGAAAGTATAAAGTCATTAAAATCATAGTGTGCACATTCCTGTGTGTCACTGGAAGGCCACATGTAAACTTTTCAGTATTTCCCCACTGCCAGGTGTGTTGTGAGAGTCACTTTATTTTTGTTACTCCTGAGAGGCACAAGTTTGGAGAGTTTGGCCTTCCAGGTCCCCCCGACCTCTCATAGAAGCAGCACCCTGTCCCCTGTCCTGTTGCTGGGTGCACCATGGCGTGACCCTCATGTCTGCCAGGTGACCCAGTGTCACTTGTGTGAGCAGGGCCAGTCCGTACCAGTCTCACTGGCTGGCATCCTGCCCTCCCCTTGTAGGCTTACAGGCAGGGAGCAAGGAGGATTGAGAGTCACTACCTGTAATTAGCAGAGTGAGATTTGGCATGGAATTATGGTTAGCCGTAGCAGTGCTATAGCTGGGCAGCAGAATGACCTGTCAGTTACTTTTCTTTTTTTTAATAAATAAGACTCCCAAGAGAGGAACACGAGATGCATCCATGTTACTGTAGGCAAAAAAAAATTATATTATTTTTTCCCGAAGCTTGCATGCAAAGCGTCTGCTGAATTTGGTTATTTCATTATGTTGCTCTGTGTTGTCACTTCACAATTAGCATAGAAAGGTTGCAAATCACCAAATGTGCATTTTGTTTGCCCCCATTCTTCTTAATTTTAGACACCATCCCTGGGATGCAAGGTCTTAATAAAGGTTCCATCTATTTAATTGAGTAAACATATCTCATGCTGATTAGTAATAGCTGTTTTACAGTTTACTTGTTTTTTCATGCCCTAATTGCTAGTTTGCCCCCTTGTCTGTCTGCTTTCCTGCTGAAACTGTGCAGTATTCTGTAGGCAGCTTGAACTAAAACCAGAGTAGGGTACTGGAGGAGGAAAATATAATTTGCTAAATAGAAAAGAGAGGACAACATTGAGATGTCATTAAAGTTCTATTTTTGGGAAGGAGTGCGAAAACATAATTTCTTGGTAAGTCAATATTATACAGTTTTGATTTATTTTTCTGGCACTTTTGCAGTGTTTCTTATCACTTCTCAATCCATTCAAAATTGTCATTACTACCTTAATAAAATATAGCAGCTTTACCTTACAAAAACAGAGCAACTTACAATACAAACTTAGGTTTCTAGGAAATATGGTTGTGTATGGAATTACAGATGGCATTTTAGGGACAAAAGTAGAAATGGTTTGCGTTACATTTTCTGATTCATTTTCCACATTTAGATGACAGGACACAATTTTTTTTTTTTTTAATGGAAGTGCTTTAATTAATAAACTTTCTTCCAACTTCTCCTTCTCCTGTCATGTCACACATGTGTGATCTCTGCATCAGGGAATGGTTCTTTCACAATCGATAGCCCTGTTCTTCGAAGTCATGGGATTGAAAGTACAGTAGATATTAGCTGCACTGAATAGGCATTATTAAACTAAGATGACATAGGCATACAATCAAGACAGATGACTCAGTTTTTAAATTTAAATTGCAAGGTTTGAGTAGCCATCAGGACAAATTCTAGCAACTCACAAGCTCTTTTTGCATGGAGTACTTCTTTCAAGGATGTCCGTTATGGGGGAAAACACATCTAGTTTTCTTTCTTTATACTTAGCCTTGGCAGTTTTCTTACTTTCCAGTCTTCATAGCTTGTTTTCTCTGACATTCAATATGAAGACTTAAATTTATTTTTAAAATATGCCTTTTTAAAAAATGGTGTCTGCTAGGTATTTCAGGTAAACTCTTCACTGGCATCCCAGTTACGAAATACATTTGCATTGTAAATCCAGAATTCTTGCCATGACGTACAAAGCATCTGGAACAATCTGTGGCAAGAAACTATTTTGTTTCTAGTTACAAACCATGTTGAATAGTATGTGGGGTTTTCTGCTTTTTCCTTAGCCCCATCATTCGAGGTTTAACTGAAGTACGAGATTATGAGTCCTATTGCTGCTTGATGAGCTGCCTTTCTGTGCTGGGCTTTTATGATGTGGTATTTATGTCTCTCTGTAGGATCTTACAGCACTCTTACCCAAGTGCCTGCCACCAAACATCCAGGTCTGAGCAGGTTTGGTTAGGCTTGGTTGGTCACCCTGTCCTGACAGCTTGGAATACTGCATGCTGCTTGGGTAGCTTCTTATATTATTTCATGAAACCTAGGGATAGGAGACATCATTAGGTCGTTTAGTATAATGGGTTTATTTCAGGCTCTTACAGGTGAAAATCAGTGAAAAATACTGATTCTCCTGACTTGTCTTGTACCAGTGGTGCACTTTAGCTTTATGCTTCCTTGTTACTCAAGATACGTTATTGGTCAGTAAACCTTGAGATGCCTTCTGTTCTTCATGGTTTGTTCAGATAATTAATTTTACTATTATATAGTTATATCCTAATTTCAATATGGATTTCTTCAGGTGTAGCTTTCAGTTGTTCATTATTAGCATGTCTGTGCCTAAAAAAAATTTTATTTATCTGCAGGTTTTAATATAAAGCCCTTAATTTCTGTGGATCTTCTGCACTCAATTTAGTTTTGCAATGTAGCTAGAAGTATTGGGCTCTGGATTTGTATATAGTGTTCTAAAGTTTGTCATCTTTTGATTATAAAATCATGTTTCTTCTGTGGTTATTACAGAATCACAGGTTGCATTAGTTCCCATTGCTCTGATAGCTCATTTCAGATTGCTTGTCCACCATAACTGCAAGCCCTGATATCAAAGGTTCCTTGCCCAAATTCCCTCCTAAGTGCAGATATGGCATATAAGGCCTTTAACTGTGCAATTTTCAAAAATGCTTTTGATTTGTTGGTCCCAGACTACCAGACGCTCCATGTTCCTATTTCTTTCTGTGCTTTCCTCTTCATTGTGAATCATTTGGACCAAATTTATGGAATCTCGCACTAAACTGTAGGTGACTTTCCTTTTACTTCCAAATAATTGATAAATATCTTGGTAATTGTGTTTAGTATTAATCCCTGCCAAAATGCAGTGTTGACATGGCTGCTCAGTAATGATTTCCTGACAGGCAGGTTCAGAGAAAATTAATTTATGCAATGCATGCATTTTTGGTTGGTGTGGGTGTGAATGTTCTGATCACTTAATTATTACCTCTGAAGCCTAATTATGGCAAACTATGTATCATCCATTTCACTGATTGTTTTAGCAGGCCTGCTGAAAGGATTTTGAACTTGCAAGCTTGTGTATTTTTGCCAGTTGTTTCAACTAGGCTTGCATGATACCTCTCCCCACAAAACTTGCTTCAGACTTTATGGAAAATATTCCACAAACATACATTGCATGAGGTTCATTTGAGAGAGGCATGCATGCTTCATTATATGTTTGTTGGAAGGCAAATTAGCTCTCAAATATTGGAGCCTTGTTTCTAACCCTTTTGTATTTTGGGAGAATTGGAAGTTTGGGAGGGGTAGATACTCAGAAAAAAAGATGAAAGTCATCAAAAGCTGCAGCTTGTGAGAAGTTTTTTGTAGCTGAAGATGCATTCATCCCTGGGAGTGTCTTAAGTCAGTTTGCTCAAAAATGAACTCGCTTGTACGTCCCAGTACATCAGATGTATATATCTGTCTCTAATTCTTGATATAGTCATATAATCCCGTTGACTTTGAGTATAGAAATGTGTACTTTTTTTAAACATATGTGTGTTTGCCCCATATTTGCATTGATATTAACATAATTTGCTCCATTTTTTCAATAGACTCTCATAACCATAGTAAAATTTTTTTCCAGAATTCTGGGTCCTTTGTGTTTTGTCTGACTGTGTTACTGTATGTGTAAGTGAATTTTTCTCTTGTCATGTTTTCAACAAATTTTAATGCTGTAAATGCTTTGGTTGTCTTTCATAGTTACATAGGTAAGTTAAGTGTCTTTTAAAAAGAGATCTTAGTGCAGTATCTTACTGATTTGCCAAAAAGATACTTGCTGTCTACCTTTTTGTGTGGTCATATTTCTTGCATACTAATGCATGAGATATCAGGCAGTTTGTCCCTTTGATAGTCAAGATATCACTGTCTTTTTTGACTGTATTTTCTATTAATTCTTGTTCATGCTTAAAGCTTAGAAGCCTTGCGGAGAGAGGGAGCTTCAACTTGATGTGTCATAATTTCTTTGCAGAAGTTCAGTGCTTAGTTTTGGTTCTATTTCTTCCTCTATGAAGCAGTTGCTTTTTTCTGTGTAAAAATTCTCTGAGTTCTTTATGTTTACATCAGGTAACATGTAAAATCAGTACAAATTTTTCTGAAAACTTTAAAATACAGGACCTCTGATACTTGTTACTGGAAAAGCATTGCTATTTTTTTACATGGCACTTGATCCAAAAAGTCTAGCTGATTCCTTATCTGACAGCTGATGTATCTTAAAGGAAATAACCACTAGCCAGATACTATTAATTCTGCTGCTGATAAAATTAATGTGGTACAAGGTAGAAGAACTAACGAGGAAGATCAAAGTATCTGATTATGTGCAAGTAATTCATCAGACTTCAAAACCCAGATCATAAGCTAGTAAAATGTATAGCCAGTAGAAGAATAGGATTGGAGGCCTTTAGAAACATAAAATTCTGTACTTTAGGAGAGTTAGCTAATTGCTATCTGTTAAAGTCTGGGCATCCCAGTCATAGGTGTGTTTATATGCTGTTCAAACATAGGAGGCATAGCTGCATATCTCTTTTTTTAACTCTTAAGCTGTTAAATACACAGTCGATTTTATTCTTTTGGTGAAGAACTTGATAGTTCTAAAGGTAGAAAATACTCATAGAAAACTAGTATTTTTGCAGTGTGAATTGAGCAAATGATAAAACAAAATTCCTTCTGCTAAAAAGGACTAGAACTCTGTAAAAGTTATGAATCATGTAAAATACTGATCAGTTTGCATTGGACTGGTAGATATCAAACAATTTCCATTGTGTTTATGATCTTGGATTCGATTTACTTGCTGCTGTTGCCTGTTTTTTAAATTCTTTTTCATAAACTTAAAAACGTTACTCCACTGTAATTTGGCAATTAAAGTACACAATGTTCCCAGAAAATAGTAATGAGAGTAAGCTTTTCATTTACCCTGTTGAAGTCAGGCTCTGTTTTTACCAGGATTTTTTTCTCTCCCCTGTGTTTAGTTGTACAAGTACCAGTAACTCTGGTTATAGTGAATATATAGATATTGGTGCCCACACAGGGCACAGTGGGCTGACTGGGTCTCTGGCGGACACTGAGTTCACTGTCACAGAACTGAGAGGAATCTAGGAAATCTTTTCTGTAGAAGAATTTTTTTTTGTTTTCCTGCATTTTAGTTAGGTTTGTGTGTAACATTGTTAAAACAATATTTGAGACTGGAGGAGAAAAATGTCTTTTAAAAGCCTGTTCTGTTATAGTGGATGGCCTAAAACCAACACCATTAGAAAATTATACTGAATATTAAGGGAACACTTGTGTTTCAAAACTCTCAATCACGGCTGCAGTTGTCACTACTGTCAGCAGGATCAAACACGTCCTTACTTTAGGTCGTGGTTGTGGGCAGCTGCACCAACTTCCTGGCTGTCTGTCAAGCCTTACCAGATACAGGATTCAGCTGTCGAGGCATCATCTGCTATTTGGCAAACCTGATCCACACTCTCTTCAGGGCAAAGTGCCCGGTCAGGTCGGAAGTGTCTTTTAGGCTGCCAATTGAATTGCTGATAGTGAAAAGATAACATGAAAGAGGGAGGTTTTCTTCCTGAGTATCTCCTGTGGACTTGTGTTCTTTGGGTGAAATAGTTCCAGTGATCTGTTTTGCTTTGTCCATATTCACCCGAAAGAGCACCAGTGCTTGGCTGCCTTAAGATGAGGCTTCATAGCACTAAACAACTTCTGAACTTCCTCTGTCTAAAATCCTTTAAGATGTTACCATTAAACTGCTTTTATGTGCTTTCCTGTTCGAAAAAGTGGCTTTGAAATTCTGAGGTGAAACTGTTCTTGATGGGTTATTGGGAACCCTATGTCAAAGGTGCTGTGACTTCAATTCTATTTATTTTTTTTTAATTCAATATGACAGCCATTGTGGTATTAAGAGATATGCTGAACTCCTTCATCTTTTTGTATATGCATGGGAGACAGTAGAGATAAGTTTTTTTAAATTCTGGTTGAGTGGTTGTTTGAGGTTGTACAGCCATCTTCTCTAGGTGGGATTTCTTGTTCCTTTGATAGTCAGGAAACAGCAGGGTGTCTTATCTATGTTAGGTCTTCCTCTGTCACTTAACTGCCTGAAGAAAGCCTAGATACTGTCTTTGATACCTCATTTGAAAGTGGAGCACATTGTCCTCTGGAAATAGTTACAAAATTAATTCCAAACTACAGCGAGAGCCTGGATGACCTATTTCAGTCTATGCTCTTCATTTTTAAATGTTGGTTAGAAGCATTCAGGCTTTAACTATTTGCATATTTTGAGAGGGAAAATTAATAAGCAGTAGCTGATAGGGTGCAAGATATAGGAAAAGACAATTGCCATGAGGTGTCTCCACTGTGAAGTAATTCCATGTGAACACACACAGTGTGCTTGATTATTTTAAGAGATTGAAATGCAGTGGTGAAAATTGTCATTGAATGTTTTTGCCAGTATACATGTTTGTGGTAAAGAGCTGGTAAAGCCATTGTTACTTATCCATACAAATCTTAAATGGTTCCAGAAGCTGTTATACATGGCAGTTTTGGAGTAAAATGAGATAATACTTAATATATGTGATTTGATTATAAAATTTACCTTTTGAAATAGACCAAAAAAATTGCACCTGTGTTGTCTTTACTAACATCTGCACTGTGAGACAAATGCTGGTATTAACACTTTTGGATTTTCATTTAATTTTGAGGATTATCTGTCATTTCATTATATTTTCTACACATCCTTATAGAAGGATGCTAAAAAAAATGCAAATACAAATTTAGCTTAATATTTCACTTACTGAAATTTGAAGGGTAAAGTTAAAGATTCTTTACAAAAACAGGTCTCTGAACAATGTACAGTGAAACTCTGAATAGTGAAAAGTTTAAAAGATCATTAGTCATTCTGTTAACTTTCAAGATCGGTATGAATTTTCTGTTCATTTTAGGCTTGAAACAGTTCTCTCTCCCTTTATTGTTTTCTTAAATATTCAGTTCCTAGGAGTTTGTCAAATCTGTGGAGTCTTTTCACTTTGCTGTTTCTTCACATATACTTTTAGGAAAAGAAATTGTGCATGAGAGTCTGTAGGGAACAGTCGTCTGTCCTCTTTAGTAATTTTTTAAAGGTTTCATTGAAAAACAGATTTTTCTCCTCTGAAGTATTAGGGCATGGTTGCAAAGGCAGATAAGCTGATCAGATAAGTGTGGTTCTTCTTTTCCTTGCCCACCACCTTTAAATTACTTGGATTTTTTTCTGTTTGTTTGAGTATTAAGAGTAATTTTCTACTGGCTTAGTAAATTGAAATAGTGTTCCGAGTGATTGGATGATTGTAGAAACACAATAGAAGAGAGATGAGCACAAAGACATGAAGTGGAGAGTGGAAAGGTGGAGTCAAGAGTAGAACTTCCTTCTTGGTTGCAGTGGATATTAGATCACCTCTTTCAGGTTAGAAGCATTTAGTTACTGTGAATACAGCATATTTTGAAAACAAGGAAAAAACAGAAGAGTCCCACGGGGCACATGTGAGGTTTCTGGATGCTTTCTGAGTGTTCAAGCTTTTTTCTACACCTCATCTTCTTGTCTTTCCTGAAGTTCTGTCAATAGTCCATTTTAAATCTTACTTTTGAGATCATCTTACGTAGTGGATGCATTTTTATGTGCTGAGGTTTTGATCATTGTGGTCCTTCCCATGCTGTTCCCATTTAATACCATTTGAAGGGCAGAGAGAGCAGAAAACAGTGATCAGTGTGAGAAATGAGGTCCAACATCTAAATCTTCCTAAATGTGTAAGTGCTAGAACAGAGCTATTTGTGGTTGGAGAAATGTGGGAATAGAGAAGCCATCTGTTGACTCAGAAGCTTTTACTTAGCATAGCTGACCAAAAAGTAATACAGAATTGTCTAAAATCCACCTTTCTACCTTTGCCAATTTCTCTGAAGGTGGCTGGACTTTCAAAATCTTTTAACAGCTCCTGTGCTTTCGCCTGTACTAATCTTCTTTGCCAAGTGGTGTAAGCAGTAACAAGATCTAACTCCTCTGGCCCTTTCAGGCATAGTTCAGATGGAAGAGGTGCTAAGTGGGTGCATTGCTATTTACTTTTAATGAAAACAAAATTATTATGCAAAACTCTGATTCTCTTTTTAACAAAGAAATTGAAGCCACTTCCTCAGTGGTAATTTTAAGATGGGATTGAGAGTTGAGGAGCTAAACCTGCTTCTGAATTATACATCCCTGCAGTACTAGTAGCATTACTTTTTCTTGTTTTTTACTTTTGTATAGAAGAGAAGAAGCCTAAAGTCAAGAAACCAAAATTAGAATTCCCTGTATACACAGCTCTGGAATCAAGTGTGTATATACCATCTTATGATCATGGAGCTTCAATTGAAGAGATTGAGGAACAGATGGATGATTGGTTGGGAGGCAGCAACAGAACCCAGAAAAAGAAGGTAGGTTCAAAATCTTTCATGTTGTATATTTTAAATGTTGATTCATTTGCTTGCCTCTCAGGAAAACAGAATATTGTGTATATACCACTACAATGTTCATCTACCATTGAACTGTAGAGAAGTATTAATTGTCTGGCAGAGACATAACAGAAAAAATTTTATCAATGTTCAGTGTAATTTGTGTAATGATACTGGAAATGTTTTTATAATAGGATGTCATTGATTAAGCTATATGAAAGTTCTCTATGGTTTCTAATATAAATACTGTTCTTGTTCACTAGAAATTAGAACATAATGCTGTCAAGTTGTATGAGGCTTGGTTCTTTCTCTTAATTGCAGTTAATAACATTTTGCTTGCAAGAATATATTCTTCTCTATTGAAAGAAAAGCAAAGGAAAAAGAAGAAATTTTCACTTCATAATATGCAGATGTATTATCTTTTGATTATAGAACTGATTACGTACTTTGTGCATTTTATCTGATGTGTGGGAAGGTTCTAACAATTTAATTTAGGCCTATTGTTAAGGTTCTTTCTACTCAGAGATAGGCGTTCTTAGTGGCAGTTAGTATAATTGTGTTCTGGTAAATTTTATTAAATTGTACTAGCTCGAAAATGTATAATTTTAATGTTAGAACTGAGAATAAATACTGTAAATTAGTCAGCTGTCTTGAAAATCTGCCTTCCTTGGAAGACAGATGAGAAGGGTGTGTTTGAAGTGAAGTTGGGCTGGTTGCATGCTTGATCATCGGGATCCACAAACTCATCTTCCCCTCTGACAGAAATTGAGTCTGTCTTTGAATTTCCGTGAAAATGCAGAAAATGAATAAGACTACACCTATTCCATCTATAAATTTGTACCCCCTTACAGAACATAGAGAAGCTGTGTCTTCAGAGACACTGCTAGGAGAACTAGTTGTAGGTCCATCCTTTCAGATGTCCTCAAAAAGACTAACTTGATTTTCTACACTTCTGTCTGGATGTTCAGTTCTGCATCTCATTGCTTTGATAAATAAGTGTGTTTTTAAAATTACATTCTGTTACAAAAGGGGTTAACCTTCTAGGGACAGCCAGGCAGTTTGTAGGTGTACTGGCTGGGTAAAGTGTTTGACCTGAACAAACTGCGATAAGTTGTGCTTCCTTTGCTTGACAGCTAATATGTTATCACAGTGCAACATCAACATCTAATACAATAGTGAGGGAAACAGATTCATAAACCGCACAAAGAAATGGGGAGTGTCTGTCACTGGCTCTAGCAGCCTATAGGATCCATTTGTAGGTAATAGGAGAAGGTCTGCGTCACATGATTTGTAATAAGCTCACTGGGAAAATGGTTGTACCACAAGTGAATTGTTCCTCACTGTCATTCGACACATTTTCCATTTTAGAAATACATATTTTTCTCCACACCATAGATGTGAACTGGCTCAGTATCCCCCTTCTGCCTCTTGCATGCACATGAAACCAAGCAGTGTGTAATGTTCACCTCAGTTCTGCTTGTTTTAGGAAAAAGTTACTCTTTCATAAATCATTTTGTCATCAGACCTTTCCTTGGGATTGTCATTCTTTACTCATAAGGAAGTCTGTTAGCTCTTTCTTCCCTTGTCTTCTGTGGTAGCTCAGGGATGTGGACTGTACCAGCCAACCAGTTATCTGTGTGGTAGAATCAAAGTAGCTTGATAAAATATGTTACTTTGTCATTCTTCTACGAGTAAGAAGTGGAGTTGTTTTCCCAGCTATTTGTATCCCAAGTGTAGATGATTACAATAATTTAATATTGTTCATCAACTGCTCTGCACTGTTGATATTTGTACTTTGGAGGTGCCTGTAATCCACGAACTAGTGTTTTGGAAGTGCTCTGCTGTGCAAAGTGCTTAATTTGATATAAAGTTTAGATTATGTTCAGTTCTTACATTGATTTATTAATTTTGAATACTTTGAGTTCTTTTTTTATTTGTAGTTTATTCTTTTTGATTACTGCTTCCATGGGATTTAAGTATTGAAGTAGATAAAGAGCAGGCTATAGAGAAGAAAACAGATTCCTTCTTAGGCATTGTAAAATGATCTACGAAGGGAAGGAGAAGGAGGAATGTTTTCCCTTTTTTTTCATAAGGTTACATAGCTGGATGAAAATGTGCTTATAGCATAGTAAAGTTTTTCTTCTGCCCAAGTTTGAGAATGCACTGAGCTTATGTCCATAAGGAGCTAGTCTTGCCATATTTTTGCTCTTTACTTAGAACCAAATATTAAATGAAATAATAAAAGAAAGCGAGCTATGGGGAGATAGATAATATCAGTACTGCAGAACTGAGAGGTAATTTTTCTGTATTTCTGTGTAGCAGTGATCCATCTACCTTTAGAACCTTTTATGTATAGTTTTTGATCGTTGTGCTTTCCAAAAAAAAAAAAGAAAAAAGAATACTTAGCAGAAAGACTAGGTCAACAGTAAAAATAAATTTAGCAAGTCATATTTATGAGAGAAGGTTAAATAGTTGGAGTTTTAGACCACAAAAAAAAAATAACAGGATACAGTGCTTTTCCAGTCCATTCCAGTTTTGTTTTAGGTAAAATTAAAATGATTTATTATGACTTACTACCTTTCATAAATTCAGAGAGAAAGAAATACTCAATTTGTTTTGCAGCCAGGATGCTTAAATTCATATTTGGGAACACACATAGGGGGAAGCACATACTGAGAGCATGTTACCTGGATCATTTATGAAACCTTTCCATCTATCCTGTTCTTGAACTCAATCTGTTGGAAATAGCGCAAGCTGACTCAGTTATATTTGAGAGCATGGAAATGAAGTAATGGGACTCTAGAGAGGTTTTTTTATATATATATAGGAGATCATATACTTACCTAGGACTAAATTGCATATTCATATAGTGCTGGTTATACTATTCATGCAAACTACATATGACTACGAACCTGGGAGGAATTGCTAAAAGCTCCTTCTCACGCGGATCAACAAAACTCTTAAAAGCAACAAAAGAAAAAGTTTATTTCGAAGATTATATTTGTTATGTCACTGAATGATTGTACTGTGTTTCTGAAAGGGTGAAGATCCACAAGATCTTCTTTCAGGTTATTGAGATCTTAATGTACTTAGCTCAAATTTCTGTTGGTTTTTTTTCTTTATCTGTCACTTAAAGGTGACTGGAAAACTTGTTCTGTGTACGCTTGTTAGTAATTAGGGGAAATTTAGAGGGAATGGACTTTCTTTGAGATATATTATTTTGTGGCCTGAATATGTTGTTAAGCCACTATTGCGATTAGTTAGTAGCCATTTAACCCTTTACTTCCCTGTTAAGCAACCTATTATGTGGAACTGGAAGAAAGAAAAGGAACTTATTTGAGGATGTATTTTGCTACATCTGATCTTGTTCAGTCATTTCTGCAAATATTCATGCAGGAGTATATGTATCCACTGTTTTTGGAGTCATACTATTGATGAATCATTTCTCTCAGTGGGATTTCTCTCATACTCTTTGTTCTGATTTGATTTTATGTGATTTGTAACACATGTTGTTTTAATGAGAGTTCATTGCTTATGTGAAGAATATTATTGTTGCATGAAAATCTTGGGCCTTAAGAAGTCATTGGGAGTTTTATCATTGTCTTCAGTGGGACTGGGATTACAATTTCTTTTGGTTTACAGATTGCTCATCATCTCCACTGGAATCTCCATTTCATATCATTTTTTGACTCATTCATTGCTGAAGATAGAGTTTTAAGTTCTGTCTCAATGACTGGTGAATACTTTTGACCTTTTGATATTTACTTGCTCTGTAAGGAAGAGATAAAGGTGGAGAAAGACAATGCCTGATCCCTTCCAGCTGGACCAGATGTATGGATAGAAAATGATGTTTCTCATTATTTTTGTTTTTCATGTTATTCTGCAGCACTTCTTGGCATTTGGGTGTTTTTTATATTGCAGGAGCACCTGGCTTGATTTTACTAAAGCAGGAGTGGTAAAAACTATTTTTGTGCACAGAGCATGGGAAACTTAGCATACATGTCTTGCATTTGCTATACTTTTTACCTTTAAAATAGGATTATTAAAAATACTGTGAAATAAAAGTATACATAAGCGTTGTTTTTACACAGTTTATTGTAGATGCTGGAAGTACTTACCATTTTTTCTTAATTATTGAACTGTAGACACAGATCACTCTGGTGCTGAACTCTTTTCTGGTTAAAATCCAGTTTGTGTTTTTATTTTTCTCAGCGTGGGCCATCAAAGCACTGTGTTTCAGATATAAGATATTGATAACCGAGTGAGCTTTTTAATCATAAAGGTTTCATTTGAAAGTTGTCTGTGGAACAGCAATATAAAATAACTTAAAATGTACAGAAGAGAACTCTCTGCTTTCTAACATTAAAAGGCAAAATGCCATACAAATGCTGAATTACTATTTTGTTAGCCTAAAATGTATAGATTTGACAATTAAGTCTTAGTCATTTTATAACCTTGTACATTTTGTAATTGCCAGCTAGCCTGCCACCTGCTCTCTTCTGCCTTGGATCTTCCCACATCTGTGCTACTTTGAAATCTGAGAATGCTTTTTCTTTAGTAGCAAATAATGTGGTGCTTGTTCTAATCAGATGTCATGTGACGGATTACCTGAATACAGTTTCCAGGCTTTTAAAAAATGTTAATTTCTTAAGCAAGCGGTTTGTATCTTAGTAGGATTAAGGTGCTGTGTAAACCAGATGTTTTAATAAATTGGTCTTTGAAGGGAAGGGTTATTCTCTTCTGGTGTGCAGCCTGAGGTCATTTCGTTTTGAAATACTTTATTTTCTCTTTCTAAGCAATGAAGCAAATACGCAATTTGAAAAGTGTGTCTGGATTCTAATGCTCTTCTATTCCTGGGACAGGTACAAGTAAGCAGCTAGCAGTCCGAGATTCCTCATAGTGTCCAGCTAGTGGACCTAAATCCTGACTCAGAAGGATTGCTGTAGGTGTAGAAAGTAAATCTGTGTTCCCAGTGAATTTAAGGCTCTGTATTGAGACTGCCAGCAACCATACATGTTAGTGTCAGTTATGAAGCTATTCATTGGAGCTAGTCTAAGTTCATAATACATTTTAACCTGAGCTCCAAATTCTCATCAAATGGTGATGACTTTGAGTCACTATTGATCTGGGCTCTATTGAATTTAGTAACCCTGAGGTGAAAGTCTCACTATTCTATTACGAAACTCTTAAAAATGTAGCGTTACTGAAAAGATGCTTCACTGAAAAAAAAAAATCTGCATTAGAGTGTTACTGAAAGTGTTAAGAGTTCAGACTTTCCTGTGGTTTTTTATGCTTAGTGTCACTGCAAATATTACGGACTCAGCCTGAGCAGAATGTTGGGGTTTGCATATTACAAAAACTCTACAGTTTATGTTGCATAGGCTACTCCTACAGTTGGCATATTTACATTAGAGTTATTACTATGAATGAAAAATAATACACGTGGTTTTAAAAATAAGTGTTTAAATCTACCTATTTTCTTTGGCTCCTGTCCGAGGTCGGTCGACAGGTATGGAAAAATGTATATGTTTTTCTTCTGTGCAGCAGAATTCTAGTGATAAAATATTGGTAACAGTTAGAATAATAGAATCATTTAGGTTTGAAAAAACCTCTCTAGATCATGAAGTCCAACTGTGAACTCGGCACCACCATGTTCACCACTAAGCCACATCTAAGTGCCACATCTGTGTGCCTTTTGAACACTTTCAAGAACAGTGATTCCACTGCTTCCTGGGGCAGCCTGTTCCAAACTTGACCACTCCTTTAGTGAAGGAATTTTTCCTAATACCCAATCTAAAACTCCTCTGGTGCAATATGAGGCCATTTTCTCTTGTCCTATTGCATGTTACCTGGGAAAAGAGACTGACCCCCACCTCAATACAACCTCCTTTCGTATAATTATAGAGAGTGATAAGATCTACCCTGAGGCTCCTTTTCTCCAGGCTAAACACCCCCAGCTCTCTCAGCTGCTCCTCATCAGACTTGAGCTCCAGACCTTTCACAGCTCCATTGCCCGTCTCCAGCACCTCAATGTCCTTCCTGAACTGAGGGCCCAGAACTGGAGCCAGGGTTTGAGGTGTGGCCTCAGCAGTGCCGAGTACAGGGGAGCAGTCACTGCCCTGGTCCTGCTGGCCACTCTGCTGCTGATCCAGGCCAGGATGCCATTGGCCTCTTGGCCACCTGGGCCCTCGCTGGCTCACGTTCAGCTGCTGTTGACCAGCACCCCCAGGTCCTTTTCCTCAAGGCATCTTTGCAGCCACTCTGTCCCCAGCCTGGAGCGCTGCAGGGGTTGTTGTGACCCAGGGGCAGGACCAGGCACAGGCACTTGGCCTTGTTGAACCCCAGAGCTCTGGCCTCTCCCCATCAGTGCCGCCTGTCCAGATCCCCCTGCAGAGCCTTCCTGCCCTCCAGCAGAGCAGCACTCCCACCCCACTCAGTGTGTCTGCAAACTGACTGAGGGTGCCCTCGATCCCCTCATCTGGATCCCTGATGAAGATATTAAACAGAGCTGGTCCCAGCACTGAGCCCTGGGGAGCAGCACCGGTGACCGGCCACCAGCTGGATGTAACTCCATTCACTCTGTGGGCCTGGTCTTCCATCCAGGTTTTTGCCTAGCAAAGTGCACACCCGTCCAGGCCATGGGCAGCTCATTTCTGCAGGAGATGCTGTGGAAAATGGTGTCAAAGACTTCACTGAAGTCCAGGTAGACACATCCAGAGCCTTTCATTCATTCACCAAGTGGATCATCTTATCATAGAAAAGGAGGTCAGTCAAGCAGGACCTGCCTTTCACAAACCTGTGCTGGCTGGGCCTGATTCCCTCGTTGTCCTGTACATGTGATGGCTCTCAAGATTATCTCCTCCATGACCTTCCATGGCACCCTGGGAGAGTGTGGAGAAGGCATCCTTTTGTTAGACGTTATGTTGGTGATGTAGGGAACAGGACTTGGTATAACAACAAAATAGCTGGGCACCTTGGTTATTCTAAAATGTTTATGTCGTGACGTATTAGTGATTCTATTAATCTTTCTTTTCCTTTTTGCTGGCCACTGAGTTGGTCAGCCTAATGAACAAAAGAAAACCAGAAAGACCTTTTCAATTTTTCATGCATTATAACTGACAGCCAATGTTTTTGTTGGTTTTATGGCTAATTCGTTTCTTTCTTTATGTGACTGTTGAACCAGAGCAGTCTATTTCTAGGAAATTAGTGTATTTAGCATATTTCTATCCATTTGGTATACCTTTTATTTTGTTTAGAAACAATAAATTTGTTTACTTTTATGTACCCTTTGAGTCATCTTTCCTTAAATGCAGACAATAACCTTCTTTTCAGGCTTCTATCTTGAGTATTTAAGCCTCTGAGTACTTTACTTTGGACTTGAATAGCTTTAAGGAGAGAATAAATGTGATTCTAAAAAAATATTATTTTTAATTATTAAGTTTTCCTTGGAGAGGATGACCCACATATTTAAATCTAGAATAAGGCTTGTCTGCTTTTGAGCTGTGAATATCAAATCATTAGGGTCAGGAATGTAATTTAATCTGCAGTATTAAACATGCAAGGCTATTTAGTTCTCAGGTTTTCTTAAGGAAGAATAAAATTATAGGATGATGATGATATATTCTTTTAACTAGCATCTCAAGTTGGTGATTTCAATGTTATGGCAAATATACATCAAAGAACAAATTGTATTTGTAAATACATAATGAAGAAATTAATTTCTCCTAGCATTGGATTCAGAGAAAATAGTTTTTATGACTGAGACAAATGGCACAAGTAGTAAGCATTAAACCAAGAGTTACAGAGTTTTGCCTGAAATAGGTTGTGAATATGTAAAGACTCTGAATAAACACTAACTGAATAACTGCTATGTAAGTATGTGTAATTTATGTATTTCCTTTTCTGCCTTTCTCTCTTTGACCTTTAGTTAGGTTAGATAGGTTAACAAAGCATAGGAAACTTTATTTCTTTATTTGTTCTTGTATTTATAGAAAGTAATGGTGTGTTTTTAGAATATATAATTCAGTAATATCCTGCTTTCTAATATACCATGCTCAGGCCAGCTAGAACTGCAAGCAAGAAAGTCATGCTATAAACATTTAAAGGTAATGTTTAAACTTACCTAAATGATACAGAGAAATTATTTGATATGACAGCCAGAAAAAATAGGTATTTTGGAAATTGTATGTTTCCCAGCACAACCAAAATTCAGTGTAGATTGCAAAGGAAACAAAGAACCAAAATGTATATTTCCCTAAAGATAGTAACAATATGTTATATAAACACTTATGCACTAGTTAAAAACATAAATCAGCCATGCATATGTGTTGATTTAAGGCAATACAGTTGATATTTGGCTGATATTTCCTGATTTTGATTGAGTTTTTAAACTTTCCTTCTAATTAAATATAGTAGTATGGGTTCTTGTCTTGTACAGACAAGAAGAGTAATACACTGATTTCAACACCATGCTATAGATGTTGTGGTGTCAAATTTTAGCTTTCAGTAGTTTTCCAACTGAATCTGTGTTCCAGAGGAAGTGATTTATGTGACTTGCTGCCATAATTCAATCTGACTAGTTTCACACATGTACTTTCGGTATGTAGTCCTCAGTTTTTTGAGTTTGTCAGTTGAAAACTACCAAAGAGCTCCGGTTAATTGTGCAGAGTATTAACCTGTGGGGACAAACACATGGGGTTTTTAAAATGTAACTCCGTTTCTGTACCAGGCAGTACTACAATCTCAGTTCAGGCACCTGCCTGGGTCCAAATTAGGGCTGTTTAGCTCTTTACATTAACTTTTATAACTCTGGTTGGACTTGTTAATTTGCCTCAGGTCTCAAGTCCTGTTGCATTTCTGAGATTGATATGGTAGTTGTCTATCACAGTGTAACGGGTTAGATTTAGTGAACAAGCCAAAACACCAGCTGCAGCCGTGATTAAGCTCACTAATTTGTTTCTGTGAGATATAAATATATAAATTAGGAGAAAAATGACAAAAGAGGCCTAAAAACTTTTAAAAGTATAAAGATAGTTTATTGTTACTAGGTAGGATTAACAGGAAAACTACACCAAGAAAGTAAAAAGGAAAAAAACCCACATTCCTTCTTTTGCCAGCTCCCCACCCCGCCCCCCGGGCCCTATAGGGCACACAGACCTCCTCACAGGTTTCTCAGGAGAGAGAACAAAGAGATTAACAAAGATGGAATTTCTCGTTAATATTAGAGTTCTTAAAAAGTCTTTCCAAACTCCAGGAAAAGAAAGAGGTCCTCTTTGCTTCCGTGTGGGTTAGAACTGTCACCGCAATTGTCTATCCGGTCAGAGACAGCCCATTGCACTGAGCATCCAAACATGGGGTATTCTCAGTTCCCCCCGTGTCCTTTAAATGGATAACAGAACAGTTTATGGTAACTACAGTTCCTTTACCACGTTTTTGCAAAAAGGTCGGTTTAAGCTCCGCATCGCTCATGGCCCTGCCCTCCTTTCTTCTCCTCTGCAGCCATGTTCAGTTCCAGCCAGCCTGACTTACTTGTTACTTCTTCCTCCAACTTTAACTCCATGATGAGCAGTTTCTGTTGAAGAAAACCTCTCCTCCTTCAATGTTACCAGTTGTTTAACAGTTTCTTCGGTTTGAAAAACTTGAAAATCAGTTTCCTCCAGGCCCACGGGGGCCCGGTGGGAGTGGGGGAGGGGAGCCCCTCCTGATCTCTCGGGAGCTGCCCGGCTCCTGGCAGCAGCCCCCCGACTGCTCCTTGGCTGCCCGCAGCCCCTGTCGGGGGTGGGGGAGGCCGATGCGTGCCAGGGACCCCTTACCCTGGCATTTGGGGGAGGGGGGCTCAGCCCCGGCTCTCCAAGGCCAGGCCTGGAGCGGTTCCCCTCCCCCTCCCCCCTCCGTCCCAGGCGCCACTGCTGCATCAAAGAGAAAATTCCGGGCCTCCTGCCGGTTTAAATACGCAAAATCGCAGAAGCGTTATTGGATTAAAAAGCTGTCAATTAATTTCAGCTCCAACCCACGACACACAGAAAAACGTGGTAGTTGACGTAAGAGAAACCTCATTCCTGTGAGGAGAAATTGGAAATTGATCTTTCCCAGTCAATCCTTGAAGATCTAACTTTTGTCGTTGGCAGTGTCTCTTCTGTCCTGAAGGTCATATCCATTTTACATGAATTTGCAAGAAATTGTGAAGTGCTTTTGTAATTGATAGTTTTTGTTGCACCAGTTTTGTTTTCCTTTCAGCCTGGGAGAGATGTAGAAAAACAGCTGATGGGATTCCTCTCATTTAGCCCAGTTGGAGTCAGGGGGTGGTGGAAATCCTAGTTTTCCTAGACAGAGTTCCCTCACTTACTTCACAAAACAAAGTGACCCCTATCTCAACTACAGAAGGAAGAGTAAAGAAGCAGAAGGGAGTAGTTGCACATATCAGGGGTAGGAGCTGGGAGATGATGTGAAAGCTGGTTAATCACTGTGACCTTGCCCCACTTGCCTGTCCATCCAAGAGAAGGGAGAGAGAGCAGTTCATCAGTCCCTGTATCCTCACAATTTTGGCAACAAATGAGAGGCAAGGATGTTAAATATCCCTGAAATGGGATTTTCACAGGATCCACAACTTAGGGATGAGAAAGAATTTGCAGTTTATAGCACTGACTTCTATAGTTCAATTCACTGCTGCTCTTTTTGGCTTTTTAACATGAATTTAAAAAGTGCAAACTGTTGCAAAATAGTTACTTACTTTTCTTGGTATGATTTTAGCTATCTTTAAGTTGGAGACTGAAGTTAGCTTCAAATAAATCCAGTTTTAATTTATAAGTGTAAATACATAGTATTTATAACATATTTTCCAGACAAACCAATTAAAATCTGGTTAGATTCAGCATCTTACCTTCTTTCACAGTGCATAGTGCTGCTGCTTTCCTTTCCTTTTCTTCCTGGGGCCATGACTATAGTGCAGTTTGGTCAAATTTATTTAGAGAAATTACCCAGAAACTATAATCTATGGTAAACTCCAATTACTAAAAATAAACTGAACCGTGTGAGAGATGTTTGGCTTTTGTTTATAGTAGAGATGAATATGTAATCCTACCTTGCCTAGGAACCATTTAATAGTACTAACATAAGCATTTTGTCACTTCATAATTTTCAGAGAATCTCAATCTAGTTAATTAGCTATTTTCTGTATGGGTTTTGTCAGGCATGATGCAGTTTTGAAAAGATCACCTTTAGTCTTCAGATTCTTGGTTTTAATTTCTTGAGCATGCAGTTGTATTCCATTTAAAGGATTTAAAGGAATAGGAGCTGTGTCCATAACCATTCTTATAAAATGCTACTGGGTAATATATTACTTACCCAAACCTGCAAAAGAGGAGAGCACTCTTAAAGTTGTCACAGTATGAGAAATGGTACATTGCAGTGAGATTAGTTTATCATATTGGTGATGGCAGTTTCTATAATTCCCAAAACGCAGAATTTTTCTAATAAGTGGTTATCCTTGAGATGCAAATTGTGAAGGAGTGGATGTTCTTGCATCATTTGCAATTGAGTTCTGTGGAAAACTTGTGTTTAGTTGCAGCCCTCAGACTTTCACAAAGTAAGCATGCATTTACAGCATACATTTACTTGATGTGTTCTATAGAATCAGATTTTTTGCATAGACCTCTTTAGGGAACATCAACATTCTGACTACCCAAAATTCTCCTAGTGGTGTTCTTTTTAATCATAAAGTAAAGTGTGTGCCTGGATTTTTTTTTTAAAACATACAAACATGAACATGGAAAACATAGCACTTCAATTTTTACTATTAAACTAGGTGATATTTGTAATTGACATTGGAAATCTGGATTGGAATAGGTCTAGAAAGAAAATACATCAATAGAGGTTCTAGGTTTTTAACTAGAGGATCTAAGTTTGTAAATTCTAGCATATGGGTGTGTTTTGGGTTTTTTTTAGCTATACTGGTCTTGATGACTGAAAATCTACCAGTAACTGCAATCTGTCACTGCCTTGGGTGTTTTCTTTATTGTTCTTGTTTGGAAAACTTGCCTGGTAATGAGAAATTGAGCGCAGGAAGAATGAGACTGATGTTAATGGTACATTTTCAAGTGCTGACAAATTATGGGAAGGAAAATCTGTGTGAATGAAAAAAGGCTACCTTTGATTTTTACTGAACCCAAACTTTATGGTTATATTTGGGAATTTGACAGGCAGGTTCAATGTTTATATGTTTAATTGGTTTTACTAGTGTTGCCCTTATTTTCAATTACATGCATACTATTTTATGATAATTAACAATTCTGAAATTTGGGAGTTTTGTTGCAGTGCTCGGCTTGAGGTTGTCATCACAGATCTGTGTTTTATGAATACATGAAAACTTCTCAGATTCCCCCCACACACACACAACCTTCATTATTACTTGACAACTTAGACTGTTGGAAAACAGAACTGAAATTGAGTTTAGTATGGGCCATGTTCATGACATTTTCCAGGCAGCCCATTTAGGGTCCTAAATGCATATATTGTTTCTGATTCTTTCAGGCATATTTTGCTGGGAAAGTAGATTTTTTTTTTTTCCTTTCCTGTTCTTTTATTTTCTCTTTCATAGCCAAAATTCACACTTGCCTTTAGCCATGTCAGAACATCTGTTAGGTTGTCAGCTAGATACCATTCTCTATTTTTGTTCTCTACTAAAGTGAACTTGTATGTTGAAAGCAAATCTCTACATTTTTGTAGATTTGGTACATATTCTTCATAGCAGAATGTTATCATCTTTGGACATCTTGTCCATTTGGAGAAGGGTGCTGAATTTTTCCTTTGGGTTTTAGCATACTGATGGTCCTGAGTCATACTTATACAGTACTGCATTCCACAGTATGTCTATGTGCTTTGGGGATGCAAAGTACCTCCTGCATTTGAGTTTAAAATTACGAGATCAAAATATCCAGGCTGGTTTAGGGCATTAGAGCAAGATGGCATTGCTAGTAAAAGAATTTAGTTGCATTTGATGTGAAAGAAAGACATTATTTTAGATATTATATGTGGTGATGAAATGTTTCAGAGTGAGACAGTTAAAACTATATTTGAAGGAAGTCAAGGGACACAAAAAGCTCCCTGATTTTGGATAAGCTGTTTAACATGGATGAAGGTAGGAGAAACATGTTGCCAGCAACAGACCAAGGAAAAAAAAAAACGGAAAACCGAACAAATCCAAAAGTTATTGTGGTAAGATCTCTATTTTATGATAAATTGTGCCAGGAAGCCTGACAGGAAAGCTGGACAAAGGACAGAAGACGGAGGAGAGGACAGCATTGCAGAGCAGTCAGCAGGATTAGCTGTGTAATAATATCTTGTTCATTAGGACACTGTCACAGGATGGTTTAGTGTATTGAATGGTACTTAAATACCAAATATCAATGTTTTCAGAATACCCATAATATGGCATCCTGTACTGAAGTTGATAAAAGAGTAATATACAGCCTGATTCTGTTAAATATTTGACACTTCCATGAGTCAAATAATAACCTTGTAAGGAAAACACTCCTTATTAGTTAGGACTAATCATATGCTTTAATGTATCTGCATGCCCTTGGGCTTGTCTTCTCCAGTGAATTTAGCAGGGCTAAAGATTTTTAATGTGTCAAGTAATTATGAAATAAGTTGCCACATGCAATCTGTTGAGACTTACTACCCTATGCACTTATTTTTTGAAATTTACAAAATTCTTGTCCTGAAGAATTCATTGACCTGTGTACTATAGAAGATTTTCAATTTCATGTTCTCTGTCAAATGGAAATACTTTTCAAACTGCAGTTCAGAAGCCAAATAAAGTGGTGTTTGAGAGAGAATGAAATGAAAAACATGCATTCCCTTTCTTTGGGGATTTGTCTCCATGTTAATGTATCACAGGCCAAACCTAATTACCTATTCAACCTATATTTTATTTGATCTACATGCCTGAATGTCCTATAATCAAATTTACTGAAGAGCTTCTCACTTTTTTCTGCATTAAAACAATTGCCTTGAAGCAGCTAACAATTAAAAAATAAATGAGTTAACACTTTCTGCTAAGTGCTGCCATTTAAGTTGTAATATGCAATTAAAAACTACATTTTAATTTCTGTTCAATTACATTGACATAAATAGTAATTTTAGTGTTATACTTATAAACCATTTAATTGTGACATTTTTCCTCTGGCATGCGTGATGCAAAAGTAGATTTGATTTTGAGAATGTGGCAAGAAGTAACCTTTTCCCTCTCATGGTTTGCTGTAATGACAAAATGAAAAAGACAGAATTACCTGGGCATTGTATAAATATGATAGAACAATTTAATTTCAAAAGCCATAAAAATATGTTGGAATTCAAATTGTTTTTCATGTTTTTAAAAACTATCTACTTCATAGGAGGAACACTCAGATTGCTTTATGGTGATATAGATGGATATTTGAACCATCCATGCATGTACTTGGTCTTGTTAACAGCTGTAGATTAAAGAAAGCTTTGTTTTGGGTCTAGACCCAAAGCCTGGTAGAACCTGAAGTGTGAAAACATGTATTGTAGAGCAGTGGCCTTTTTCAAGTATGTATTGTTAGAGACGATGATTTACTCCTTTGGCTTTAGCTCCTTCTTGTAAAATGAAAATGGTGTATGCGTTGATACACTGCGAACAGCTAGTTAACATATTTTTATGTTAATACTAGAGAGAACCTGCTGTGGAACAAGGCCATTATTAGAATGGATTAAGATTTTCTTTTCCCCCCTGAACCCTCCTGGTCCTTTTAGCGTGCTGAAAATCACATGGAAGCATTTTTAATGTCCAGAATAAACTTGAGATAAATAATAATAATCCGAGTGCTCATATCCCTCTTCTGTGATGTGTTACTCTGTTCTGTTCAGGTTACTGGCTGTAGGGTTGTGAACAGAATCAGAAAACTCTGATTAAGCAAAACAAAACTTGGCCTAAGTTTTTTATTTTCTCAAGTGAGATTTTGTGTCTCTGGAATGACGTTATTTCATCCATTTGGTAGTACCTTCTGTGGTTTTGATCTCTGAATAACACTGGAAGTTTATAGTCTCCCTTCTACCAGTAAACCTGGTTCTATATCATTTGCAGTTGATGAGTTTCCAGCTTATGTATAAATTGAAAGTATCATGCACTTTATTTAATGCCATCCCAATTATATTATCAGATTCATAAAGTTCTTAAGATAATGCTGATCTTTGCAAAGAACCAGAGTTTTAAAGTATCTGTTTTTCTGGTGTTCAATCCTGTTTCATGAAAAATTGTGTCTTAGGACTGGCATGAACTTTAGGACATCTAGTTGCGTTTCCTTCTGTTACACGAGTTCAGGTATTGCTGTGAACTCAGATGCTGTGGTGAGGACACGGCAGCTTTACTACCCAGAAGGGTTCTTAGTATCATATAATGAGACTGGTGCTGGAGAGGAGCAGTGTTGTGGGTTTGGAAGGCTATTTCCTTGTTTAGGGTTCTCACTGAAACACTCCAAACCATGCGCTGCTCAACCATTCCCCCTCTCCCTGTTATGGACTGCAGAGGAGAATTGGAGGCATAAAAGTTAAAGATCATGGGTTGAGATAGGAACAATTTATTGTAAACAGCAATGAGATAAGAAAATGAACAGCAATAGCAACAATAGAAATGACAGAGTTTACAGGAAAAGGCGAACTATTCACATGTGATTGCTCAACTCCCACAGAAACCCCCTGACCATACCCAACCTCTGCCTCTGCCATCCATGAGGGAGCCCATCCTCAGAAGATGATACGATGTCATATAGGATAACCTCTGGGTCCTAACCATGCTTCCTTCTGGCTGCTGCAAAAATTAAACCCTGCTCTGGCCAGAACCAGAACAGTCTTTCAGTTCCAGTCCCAACCTCATAACTTAGTGTCTTCATACAGCGGTGTCAGCATGACTTGTGCATCTGCTTAAGAAAGGAGGAAGAGTACAGTGTAAAATAAAATACTTCTTGTTATGGGATTGTCAAAGTTTGATGTGGGCTCACTTGCAGGAGAAGGAAGGCAATAAATGGTGTGATGAGTATGTACTGAGAGATGTATGAGAACTGCAGCTCCTGAAATGTCATCCCTCATACCATAGGAATGATGACCTTTGCAAAAAACCCTCAGATTTACGAGAAGTGCAACAGCAGATTATAGGAGGCTGTGTCTGTGTGTATTTTGTTACTTCATGAAGGAGTTGTGGGATTTTGGATGCATTTCTACACCGAGTTTGATAGAGACCTTTTTTCCCATCAAACTGTGTAGAATTTTAGGAAGTATAACTTTTTAAAAGGTTTTCTCTTTCTTAACAATTTGCTAATCAATAAATGACTTGCACCTTCACCCAAATTTAACTGTTGTAACAGGGCTTTATGGCTCAGGATAGAAGAATGTTTGCAAATGTGAGTGTCTCTCTGAACATCAGGACATGCTCTCTTATTGTGAGAGTGACAGACCAGTGCTACAGGTAGCCCAGAGAGGTTGTGGAGTCTCGTTCCTTGGAGACAGATATTCAAAAACTGTCTGGTCATGATCCTTTACAACTTTGTTTAGCGGACCTGCTTGAGGCAAGTGTTGGACCAGATGACCTCCAGAGGTGCCTTGCAATCCCAGCCGCTCTGCAGTTCTGTACTGTATTAAGTTGTGTGCATTTATTCATTGACTTTAATCCCAGTCTCAAAGAATTCCAGGGTGATGTCAGTTTTAATTGACTGTAAAAATGTATTCTGAGAGAAACATCTTATTCCTCAGATACTAGTTATGTCTTGTATCTTCCTGATCAAGTAAAACTGAAATAGAAGTGATTCTTCCAATCACCTCTAGTTAAAGAAAACCAGGGGTAGAAAGTTCATTAGTTAATTTAGGCTTCTGATACTATTTGAGGACTGTGTAGGGAGTAATTGTTCTCTGACTTTAAACGAGGACATCTGTGGTCTAACAGCCTCTTTTTTGATTGTGTATCCTTTTCATATGTGCTCATTTGATCTGTGTTTTATAGAATTGTAATTTTTATCTGTAATCTCTTTGAACCTTTGTGATCATGAAAGAGCTTCAGCATTTAAGTGAAGTCAACCAATATGTTCTGCCATTTAAAAGAGGTGACAACAACATTTTTAGGTTGCAGACATCCATGGAAGATTTTCCTTTCTTATAAGGTAGTCAAAAAAAGAAAAATATGAATAATCTTTTTTCAGAAGCACCTGAATCACTTATTTTTTATTTTTTATTTTATCATTAGTTAGTGTAGGAAATTCAGCCCATTTGTTAGGTTATACCAATAAGGAATAAATTTTTTATATTTATTTGTTGTGGAGGTAGATCTGCAGACTATTTTATTACTAGAAGAGTTTTACTTAAAATCTGATATTTGTGCTTTTGCAACCAACAGCAGCAGTTGTAGATGCTGGTACTCTCCTGTAGTTTTAAGGGGATATCACCAAAAAATTCTTCCCCAGAACTTCTAGATACAATCCATTTATTTTGGTACTTCATAATTCTTTGGTGGCTGTACAGAGGCTGGTGCTGGGTCTCTACCCAGGCACTCTTTCACTCCTTGTTCTCAACACAACTGGCCAAAAAAAAAAGATTAAAAAGCTCATGGGTTGAGGTAAAGGTATGGAGATCAAGTAATCCATTGGTGACACAGACAAAAGAGACTTGACTTGGGAAAAATTTAATTTATTGCCAGGTAAAATAGAGTTTGACTGTGAGAAATAACGACAAAACCTAGAACACCTTCCTCCCACTACCCCTGAAGTCAAAGGCTTAACTTCACTCCTTTCCCAATTCCTCCCCCGCTTCCCTGCTCCCAGTGGCACAGAGGGTTGGGGCAGGGGGCACTTGGTCAGTCTGTAACAGTTCCTCACTGCCACTCCTTCTTTCTCACACTTTCTCCTGCTCCATTGTGGGTCCTCCGCCGGCTGCAGCGTGGATCTCTGCTCCAGCATGGTCTATCCACCAGGCTGCCGGGGCGTGTCTGTCTGGTGCCAGGAGCACCTCCTTCCTCTCCTTCTCTCACCTTGGTGCCTGCAGGGCCGTTCCTCACATTTCCCCTCAGACTGCTGGGGCAGCACCTGGCCCATTCCTAAACACAGTGCCACCAGAGGTTTCCAGAGGTGCCACTTTGCCCGTTCCTAAACACAGTGCCACCAGAGGTTCCCAGAGGTGCCACTTTGCCCATTCCTAAACACAGTGCCACCAGAGGTTCCCAGAGGTGCCACTTTGCCCGTTCCTAAACACAGTGCCACCAGAGGTTCCCAGAGGTGCCACTTTGCCCATTCCTAAACACAGTGCCACCAGAGGTTCCCAGAGGTGCCACCAGCTTGGCTGATGGGCTCAGCTGTGTGCTGCAGTGGGTCTGCTGGAGCCAGCTGTGTCCAACACAGGGCAGCCTCTCACCTCCTTTCAGAGAGGCTACCTTGGCTACCAAAATTCTGCCCGCAGTCAGCTGATAAAAAATTCTCACTTTACCTGTCATATTTCTAAAGATTTTTGCAATGAAATACTGAAGTGTTTTCATTCTTTTTACATCCCCTGTTTTTCCAAGGTGATGTAGCTTTAATCAGATTATTTAATATCAGTGACTAGGCATTAACAAGTCATTATTTTTGAGCACTTTTAGCTCTATTGGCAAGAAAATACTTTTATTAAAGTAATATAAAGTTGGTTTTGAGGTGTTCTTGTTCTGCAACACCTAAAAATTACTGCTTAGCTGTGCCTTCTTCTACAGATTGATGAAGAACTGGAGCATTTTTAAAGTCAGTATTAAAAACTCCTCTTGGCTCTGAATTTGTGAATAAGGAATAAGTAATGAATACGAAAGGGGAAGGAAAATCAGCTCTGCATGGTTTTCTGTCATTTAGAGATTTACATGAAAAAAAGGTGTAAAATAGTTACAAAGAAAATCTGTAGAAATTATTGAAGGGTTGGAAATGGTGTCTACTGATACTTGGAGAGTGGGCCTTGTTATTAAAGGTTTACTTGGCCTGGGAGGAAGACAGAGAAAAGCCAGTGGCTAGAAGTGAAAAGCAGAGATGTTGGAATGAATGTAGAGTAATAGCACTCATCTTGTGAGTATATAGCACATCTTGTGCTTCATTTTCAAGTCTCTGTTTGCCACTTTTTCTGTAAGATGACTGATTAATACTGTTTTTCGAGTATCTGCAACTTTCTGAATACAGTCATAAATTTGAAAAATTGTCTTACTGCTTCATGTAGCTGGTTCTTAACTTGATTTATATTTAATTCTCCTCCTCCTCCCCTGATTTTTGTCTGTCTTTTTGAACACAAATTTTTCAGTCTTAAGGTATGGCTTATTCTAAGTCTAGAAAGACCCTGGCAGCACCAAATAATACTGCTGAAGATGGTGGTGGGAGAATGTCTTATTCATGAAGGCTTCCTGGTGAGGTTAAGTAAGATACATAAATATATATATACACATACATTTATACATTTATTTATATTTATATAGAGGCACATCTTAGGAATGAGAGAGCTGAGTAATAATTAGTTTTTGACCTGCATTAGCTCTGAAGTGTACTTGTAAATAAATATTTTAGTTACTGTTTCTGAATAGATGGCAACTAGTTTTGTTTTCCCAAAAACATACAGGATCTGTTGTATTGGCATTATATGTTTATGGACATATTTGCATTTTGATTTGTAATATGTTTAAACTCTCAGAGCTGAATTTTGGTTTTGTTTTTTTTTGGGCGGGGGGATTGGTTTTTTGGTTTTGTTTGTTTGTTTCAATGTTTACATATTATCTGTTGACATGCAGTTAGGATGGGTTAACATACAGCTTGCAGGTAAAACAAAATTGTCAAAATTATGAATAATCAATATGGTAGCCAGCGGAGGAATCACAAATATTACCATTTTACTGGAATTAAGTTATTCTTGTCTCAGACTAAAAAGTGAAGATAGCTGCTTTTGGGGGGTGAGAGTGTTGAGGAGCTTCAGAAAGGGAAAGGCTTATGCAAATCCAAAATAAAGTAAGCCCAAGAAAAAGAATTACTACATTTTTTTTTCCCGAGAAATAGAGAAAGGAACATTATCAAGGATTTTGATGAAATACTGGATGATCAAAATATAAAGCAGTTTCAAGAAGATGCTAGGGCCAAAAGTCCTTTTCACCCATGTTTACTACAAGAAAGTTTAGAGTGTTTTGACATCATGTATTGAAGAGAAGTGAGAAGGGAATGTTTTGGGTTGAAGTGTTCATCTGAGGATGATAAATAACAAATTGCTTGGAACAATGGTCTTCACCATTCGTTGACCTGAAAAGAACTCTAACATCAAATCCATTTAATACTGCTGCTAATATTTTAGCAATTACTTAAATGAGCCTTGAAATGAAAGATAGAAATAGGATACCAATTTTTGAGCTTGCTTGAGGATTCTGGTAAGTGCATACTGGTTAGCATGAATTCCATACTGGGTAGTTTTTTGAAGTTATGAAATAAATGGTAATATCAGGAGTGCCAATTTAAAAATAATAGTAAGAAGTCAGCATGAATTTAAAGAAAAGTTATGCCATACTATTATAGCTTTACAATGCACTTGGATTTTATAAAGGTTTTGACAGATTCTGTCAGCAAGACTTCTTAAAGAGACAAAGTAATGTTAAGATGGAAGGGAAAATCTTTGGAGTAATGCTTATCAAGAACATGAAACATACATTTTTCTTATTGCAAAGTGTCAGTAGATGGGTTTCATATCTGCAAGGATCTGTTCAGTACTGGAAATGGTCTATAGTGCAGTGAACTGCAAGGGGTAACAGAGTTATTCAGGGCAGCACTAATTGAAATGTCTGTGAAATCCTCATTCTCAAACAGGCAAGGTCTAGAAAAATCTTTCCAAGGAGTACTCTATTTTCCTATGGACTCTCCTCAGCTATGTGTTTAGAAAGTAATCACATGGCTTTCTGGTAGTGGGGTTTTTGGTGGGTTTTATTTTTTAGGTTTTTTGGTTTTCCTTCTCCCTCCTATATTATATCTGAAGCTGTATATCTGAAGCTGGTTACAAACAGAAATATATGGGACAGAGAAATGAAAAGGCAGCAGGGTATGGTAAGAAGTGAGAAACTGAATGTGTAGAAAGCCAGCTTATGATGTTGATTTAGAGCAAAAATGGGATGAGGAGAGTGGATGACTTCATCATTGGCTTTGTAATGGAAATGGATTCAACTTCATGCTTAGGAAATCCCTAAACCATGCTGGGGGCAGCTGTGAGGAAGGAAAGAATCTCTGTCCTAAAGCATTTGCTGCTGCATGTGGAAGAAGACCTGATACTGAGGTAGATGAAATCTCGTGCTTCTGTTCTTAGGTTCTCACTCTTCTCTAAGAGCTGTTCTCTACATATGTATATTTTTTAATATTTTAATGTTTTTAATGCCAAAGTCATTCCTGTCTGAGGAATAGTATAAACAAAAAATGGTTATGGTTAGGTTATTATTTTGACAGCTTTATAAGAGAAGACAGTTACTTACATCTTCATGTTTACATGTAGTTGCTTTGAAAAATTCTAAAATTAATGTTATTTTAAACCTCTGTAATATATTGTTTAAGATTAAATTATTTAAGTTACTGGGACCAGAGGATATGCAACACAGAGTTCAAAGAAAATTTAAGGATTAAATAATTCAAGTAACTGTTTATATTCATGGGTGCCTGGGGACTGAAATGGTAAATGTGTCATTCTGTATATTTATTAAGTTGTCAGTGGAATTCAGGGACCTTTACAGGCCTGTACGTTCAACAATTCTTTAAAGAAAACTAACAAAAAACTGATACAAAGAGAAGAATTCGTGAGCATCAGGTAAATATGACCTGCAGGGAGTCCTGAACATTGTTTCTATAATGGAAGGTCCTGCCTTAAACCCTTTGGACTTCATAGAAAGGTTAACAAATATGCAGGGAAAAGGTGATCTGACTGATAAAGTCTGCTTGATTTTCCAGAAGGGTTTAACAAGGCTTGTAGGTTTTTAAGGAAAGAAAACAGTCATGGGATAAGAGGAAAGCTTTTTCCCAGACAGGTGGGAAATAGAGGGTAGAAATAAATCTCTCCTTCAATAGAGCAAGGTTAGCAGTGCAGTTTGGCTGAATTTCTGCTGGGAATTGTGCTGTTCAATGTATTAATATAGTAAAGATGATAATATGGTAAAAAGATGATTCTTGAGGTGAGAGACTTTATCAATGAGAGTATTGTGTGGAACAGTGAACATGAGAACAGACACTGAAGAACTGCAGAGTGATCTTAGGAGTTTGACTGGTTGGGCAATAAAATAACAGAAAAATTTCCCAGCATATAAATAAGAAGTGATACAAAGGTTGATACCGTGGATGACTGTCCAAACTTCATGAACAAGATAATGAGCTCTAAGCTGACCTTGATCCTTGAGGTAGGGGAGAACTCTGTGAGGAGTTCTCAGTGCTGGCTTCATTGAAAACATCAGCTCAGGATCATTCCAAAAACCAAGGCAAATGTTAGAAATTGTTAAGGAAAGAATAGATAGCACAACAGAAGAATCCATATTCCACTCTATAACTTAGGATTTATCCTGCCCTGTGCAGTTTGGTACCTCACTTCAAAGAGGTTGATTACAATGGAATTGCAGGTGGTTCAGAAAAAGGCATCATGGGAAGTGTTACGTGTAACATGTCTTTACAGCTGAGTAGATCAGAACTCTTTAGCCAGGGAGAGACAACTTACAGAGGAATACTTTTGAGGGGTATTTTGAACAGATTTGTAAGTGACATGGAAGTCAGTAGGTGTAGACTATTTGGAGGTGATTCTCTGAAAGCCAAGAGCCAGGTGTCATCAAAGCTTGTGGGAGCCAGGTTCAAAACACAAAATAAGCTAAATTCTTGTATAATAAGTAGCAGATATGTGTAGCTCCTCATGAACATGACATTGCAAATCCAGAAAGTTTACATGGTTTCATGGAAAACTGGAAAAAACCTAAAAAACAGATTCATTGAGATAAATAAATGTAAATAGATAAAATATATCAGGCTTGAGAAATTGCTTGAGATGAAAATAATTTGAGTTGGGAGAATATTAGGGGAAGCAGAACTAACCTATATGCTTGCCTTCATCTAACTCTTGTATGTGCATTTGGTCCCTGTTTTTTCAGAGCAGGGTGGGACTGAAAAGAATGAATGATAAACACAATCTTTCTTGTTACCACAAAGTTTTCTGCCACTGCACTCCCTGAGCACAAATGATGAGCTTACTGACCTGCTTTGACCATTCCTCAGAAACAACATACCTGTCTTTGTTTTTGTTGGCTCACTTAATAAAAACAGTACTAGAGAAAGTTGGATTTGAGTTAAGAGCTTTGAAGGACCAAAGGGTTATTTATATATGAACATGTGACTTCAGATCATTAATATCCTTTAGCTGATCTTGAGAGCTTCACAACAGATCTTTAGAACTGGAGCAAGACCCGTTGTGTTCAGCAACAGCTGGATCACAATGCCAAATGTGTATTAGACAAGATAAAACAAGACTGACTTCAGACTTCTTGTAGATAAAGCAAGAAATTTTTGAAATACAGAATATTGAGATAAAAATAAGACATAATGAGCAAAAAATTAAATCAGGAAAACTTTTAACATTCTGTTCCTCAATTACTGGACCAAAACACCAGCGTCTTGTAGGTTAAATGTTTCCTGATTTGCAAAATTGTCCATGGTTTTACTAGGACCCTTGGTCTAAAAATATTTGCACAGGTATTTTTAAATAGATGCTGCCTCATGCTTTATTTGCAAGATCATGGACTAGATGTGCTCAAAATCCATGAATCACCAAAATTAAAGGAAGTGTAGCACAAAGTTCTAAATAGATCGAAACATTAGCCAAACTTCCATACAACAGTGGTTTTAATTGAATATACAGTATAATGGTGACAGGAAGAAATTATCTAAAGCTAAAATTTAATCTAAAAAAATCAAATTATTTAAATGTCATGGCACTGTAAATTGCTCTAAAAGTTTTGTTAAAAACTCTCAAGTACCAGCCACTTGCCCATTTTATCAATAAAAGCATGTATAGTTTTATACTTATTAACAGGATTAAATGAGTCATACTTATCTTGACAAGAAATGCTTTGTTGTCTGAAAACTTGCTTTTAATGTAATTGAAAATAGTGTTGCTCATATTTTAAAAAATCCTAATAGTGTAAAACTGTCACGCTGAAAGAGGTGGGATGGAATTGCCAAGTGCAGATGCACATGTAAGAGTGATGCTGAACAATAAACCACATTCATATTTCTTTTCTATAGAAGGTGCATAGTGGTTAGGGTGAACTAATCCTTCAATATTGCCAGCAATGTACGATAAATCATGCTAAAGGATTATTATTGATGGGAATGCTATGAATTTTTTTTATATCTACACTTGTAGCTTATTTTCATTTTAAAGACTTTAGACCATAACTCCTCACTTTTAATTTTGTATTCATTATGGGGAGTTAATCCCCAGAATGGGGCTTTTTGGATGCAAAATCTGAATGCTTGTGTAGTAACAACAGCTGTCCCCTCACCATGTGGTATCTTCCATTGCTTTACTGTAGAGATGAATTTTGGCCCAGTGTTTCAGTAATATTGGACACACATGGTTTTAGGTGACAAAGCAGTATGTTTATGCATTCATTTGACTCTCACAGTTACAGTTGGCTACAGATTAGAACAGGGAGAATACATTCACACCATGACCACCCTCGTAGCTGCTTGTAGTACTTGGATCACAGTAGGCGCTGTTGCGTCTAAAGACACAATTAACTGTTGCTGAGGAATTGCAAATTCACAAAAGCTCTTCTACAGCTTTTGCTTTTGAGAGTGGATTTTCCAAAAACTTTTTCAGAGATTTTCCAAATTTATAAATGTTTTAGATCTTCACATTTTTAAAGTATTGTCAGCTTGAAATAAGATTAAGAAGTTAATATTTTAATGTAGCTAATGAATTCTTGTGCTCTGAATAAGCTGTGTAATTAACTACAGATATACAGAATGATTGTAGTTTTGTCCATTATTTAGGAAGATAATCTTAAGAGTTCTGTAATATGTACAAGTGGTTAGTAAAACTGTGAGCACAAATCAAAGCTTACCCAAAAAGTCTGAAAATAAAACTTAGCAGAAAGCTTCCGACATCTGTATATCACTGAAAAGATCATCTTGATTTCCGTGTGTAATTGCTTAGATATGCTTTGGATATGGTAAGATATAATAGCTGTGAATATAGCTGTGAATGTTAAAAAACCCCACAAACAAACAAAAAAACCCCCAAGGTTTTAGTGCAAATTAAATAGAAAATTACAATAAACTTCATACTATGTCTAATTTTGAAGTACGAAATTCAGCTGGTTTTTAAACAAAAAGCTTTTGACCAGAACTCTTTAGAAGAATTCATTATTTAAATTACAGTGAGAAAAAATTTTATAAGAAGAACATTAAGCACTGGAAATCTTCCTTTATAAAAATCCCTGAGAAATATTTTAATATAAGATATCTATATGGAGTATAATGTAATAAAGGTATAGAGTATATTAACTTGTTTAAACCAGTAGAAGTAATAAGATTATTGTGCAATATGGAGATTTTTCTATGTATTTGTCATTTCTTCTGTAGGCCAGGGTGTAATTGTATAATGCATGCAATGTATGTGTGAGATCTCTCACATACACACATTACTTAAGAGTCTTGTGTTTGAATCATCAGAGATAATTCATTTTATTCTTGTATTAAAAACTATGAATGTTTGAGGCTTTCAGCATTGAATAAAGGACTACATGGATCCAAACCGGGACGATTGATAAAATCCTTGCTACTATTGGCTATTATTTACTGTCTTTTAAGTGGCAGGTTGTATTTATGCCAATTTATCTGCTTCAGGGAACACTCTTGATAGCAGAACAAAGTGAATAAAAGTAGTTTGCTTTGCAAATGAATGCAAATGGTGAAGCCTTTCGGGAAGCCCTTTAACAGGAGCAATGCACTTTGATTATGAGTGAAGCTGCCATTTGGACATGGTGAAAAGAGCACGCTTGAACCATTGATTGGGGGAGACAGTAAAAAGTCAGGAAGGGCCCCGTTAAGCTTGCAGTGCGGCGGGCGGATGTCAGTGTGGTTAGAGCACAGTGGGAGAATGACAGGCAGGATTAGTGTCAGGGAGAAGCTTTGCTGTAGTTGTGGAGATGGTCCCTGGGGTCACTCACCTCTGACTGTTGTTCTGTGCTGATGGCTCTGTAATGCAAACCGCTTGATATGTGCCTGTTCATTATCAGAAATAGTGATTAGAAGAGGTATGTCATAAAGAATTCCTTAAAAATAAATAAAATGGCAAACTACTGATGGCAACAAAGATTTGGCTCTGCGGTCGTTGCCAAAGATGCTGCGAATGTCAAAGATGGTTACTGCATTTTGCCTTCTGAGGCAACCACAATTCCATGCCTTAAACTGCTCTAATTGTGTGTTCCTTGCTTTGTTCACTTTTATTTGGCCGTTATGAAGACAGTCATTGTTAACAGCGTGGCATGCAGTTAGAGTAAAACATTTTTATATCTTTTGGTTATTGGGTATTAGAAGCATCCGGTCTGGTTTTGTGGCATAACTGCATTTTAGGGAGGGGGGAGGGGTGTTGTTTAATCATCTTGATGGAATATTAGGGTCAACAGATTTCATTCCTGGATGCCAGAGTGCTAAAACACAGGATGGTAGCAGTGACAAAAAGCTAAGATGACTGCATCTTAATGACTAAGATGACTGAAAATGTCTGTTTCATTTAAGAGGCTTTTTAAATATGTCGAAATGGAGATATTTTCTGTGTATTTGCTGAAAAAATATTATATAGGCAATTAAGTAAATGTTTAAAACTTTGTGTCTTAAACTGTGATTTAATCATGGAATAATTTAGGTTGGAAAAGGTTTTTAAGATCATTGACTAACCATTTATCCAGCACTATGAAGCCCACCACTAAGTGTCACATCCACATGGTCTTTTAAATACCTCCAGGGATGGTGATGCCACCACTTCCCTGGGCAGCCTGGTCCAACACTCGAAAACCCTTTTAGGGAAGAAACTTTTCCTAATATGCAATCTAAAGCTCCCCTGTCACAGCTTGAGGCCATTTCCTCTTGTCCTAGATCTTACTACCTGGGAAAGAGGCCAGTCCCCACCTCACCACAACCTCCTACCACAGGTAGTTGTAGAGAGCAATAAGGTCTCCTGTGAGCCTCATTTTCTCCAGGCTAAACACCCCCAGCTCCCTCAGCCACTCCTCAGACTTGTGCTCCAGATCTTTCACCAGCTCCATTGCCCTGCTCTGGACTCTCTCCAGCACCTCAATGTCCTTCCTGAACTGAGGGGCC